>CM041783.1:104488508-105078508 GCA_023374045.1 Limonium bicolor | reverse complement strand
TATATATAATATTAATACTACATAAAACCGACGCTTCCATTACTTTTTTTTTTGAAAAAAAGACCGACGCTTCCATTACAAAAAGAAGATCATCGTATTATATATATATGCACCGTCTCATATTACTAGTCAAATAAACCATAAAAGTAAATTTGTAGTCGAATAAAATGATGCTCATCATTGTATCATTGATTATAATAATAATATTAATTAATAAATAAAACAAGACTATAATCTTCAATGTAAACAGCAGACATGTCGAAGCCATATCAAATCGATAAGCGATCAGAAACAAAATCAAAACCGTAAAACAAATTTATATAACAAAAGATAATACGGAAAATATAAAAATAAAACTAAAGATTGCAGAATCATGTAACTACTTTAATATGCTTACAAAAATATAGAGATTTTAACATGTCCGGTTAGAGTTTGAAAATTAACATGATAGAGATAGCACCGAATTAAACCATCGATTTATAAAATAATTAAAGTATGTTCAAAATTCTGATCGTCGCCATTTGCGTACTGTAATCAAACAAAAGTCTTTATATTTGCATACTGTAAACAAACACAAGTATATATAAGTCCAGGAAAAAGAATCTTATATATTACATATATATATATATATATATATATATATATATATATGCACTTGCACATCAAATAATTAATTAAAAGTTGAGATTGACCACTACAATTGATCATAACTGGCTTCCGAAAACAATTTCAACCATAATGACAGATACAAATACAAAACAAAATAAGTGCCGAAATTATACGCCATTAAAATCATATGGTTTTGATTTGAAATTATAACAAAACTGTTTGTAGAAAAAATGAGTTAAATGCTTACAAACGCACCCAGATCGAATCGGTTTATCACCTACAGTAGTTGTCAATCAGAAAACACTGATTATAAATATATAGTTTCTAATTAGTATAAACAAAAAAATACTTAAGTGAACTCCTCACAGCTCACAATTATAGAATAATTGATGAAAACCTAAGTACTCACCGAAATATAAGGAAAATATGAAACCTTGACCTACCATAAATTTGCAATCTTTGAACTCTATGGCATATATATATATATATATCTTTGTCAGTGGTTTGGGTATGTATATACCCAAATAAAACGAATAAAATGGAAGATAGAAATCATAAAGATGACAACAAAATCGATAACTAGATTGAAAATATGTGGTATGAACATCGACAGGAAAACAAAATCAGAACGAGAGTAGTTGCAATCCACTATATCAAAAACATACTCTCCGAATTAAGAGTACTAATTTGTAAAAAATATAATTAACATATCACTTTTCATATCAAATTAGGCAATAAAACACAATACCATGGGGTTTAAGCGGAGCGAAAACATAAATCAAAACCAATTCAGATTCACATCGAAATCAAAGATCAACGCAAACACATTCAGAAACAAAACAAGATCTAGAATCCCCATGGGTGAACACACCCATACCGAACTCATCTACCACCTACCTGTAACGCCCCTATTTAACATAATTACAACGGAAATAAAATACTAAAGGCGTTAACAGACCATTGGGTTCCAAACACCCGGCACCAAACCTCACCAGTTACAATGTATAAGATTACAAAAGCCACGGTCTGAACTCGAGAAAACGCAACATAAACATAATAATAAAAATACATCAACTCTCCACAAACCTAATTCCTAACCCAATCACTTATACTCTTCGTGGCCATCTATATATCAATACGTACCTGCAAGATAAAACCCAGCATCCCACCTCGTGAGGGGCGAGTCAATTCCCTGGAATGGAACTGGTACGATCCTCCAAAACAAACTTATAATATAACTCTTTAATAAATAATAACTTGAAGACAAACACTTAAAATAACATAGAGGAACAAGGCACTTTAAAATCATCAAGTCAAGATAACAAGTTGAGAAAAGAGATAAATAACAGAAAGTTAAAGTTTGTCAATTAAAAGAAATCACACCATAAGTTAGTGAACATCCATTGCTTGTGTTAGATTCAGTTTTAGTTAGGAGTAGGAAGACCCAATCAGTCACTAGGACTAGGAATGAAGAAGAGATCCAAGAACCAGCAACTCAAGAATGGAATAAAACCAATTGGGAGAGATGGCCCCCACCGCCAGTCACGTCCTTTTAGGACAGGGGATACACAGCCCCTCACTGTTTAACACGTCCTTTTAGGACAGGGGATATACAGCCCCTCACTGTTACCGATGAAGACGCGCACACGTCATAACAAAGACTCAGCTCATGGATGAAACGATATCCAGAGTCAAAGGAATAATTTACCAAGATTGACCTTTTCCATATTCCCACTAGATCATTAACTGCACCAGAGCAATACCAAAACACTCAGTCCTACAGAGTGCAGAAGCGTAAACCCTAGGCAGTTAATATCTAATGAAATGACCAGATAAGAGGAACCAATGATCAAGAGAGTTGTACATTCAAGGCTCAGTTAGTCACACCAAGCTGAGTTAGTCACACAAACAGATTCCCTTTGAAATTCATTTTTAAGTTCAGTTAGCATTTTTCAAAAACGTCTCTTAAGTATGTTAGCAAAAGCATCATACCTGGTATACGTAGAAGCAGTAACCAACTTGAAAGTGCGAACTTCCACTAATAACCTATAATTAAGGTGATCCAAGTATCGATTAGTTATGGAACTTATAACGCTAAACATTTTTTTTAATTCTTACTGGTTTATAGTTTCTGGTTTACAATTATTCTCTCGCAAAGATTTAGGCTAGTTTTTTTTGTTAATTAAATCTTTCGTTAGGCCCATTTTATTTAATCTGGAATTATTTAGGGTTTATCCCGAGAGTGGCCTAGACTCTCGTTGAATTGTTTAAGTGGGCTTTGGAGTTCATGGACTTGGGCCCAGTAGGATGGCCCAAGTCCGCGTTTACCTTTTTGTTAGTTGATTAAACTTTCTAAAAAGAGTTTGTGAGGTTTCAAACATGCAACCTCGATTTAATTCTAGGTTTGACTTGACCATTTACGCCATTGGATTTGTACGTCTTGAGATCTAACCCATCTACCAATTTGACATATAACGCATCGTATAGAGAAAATTTAGAGAATTTCAATTCGGAAATGTTAAACTCTAAACTGAAACAATCTCAAAATCGAAATCCATGATCCGTGCATCATAATTGACGAAATTGATATCATTGTAACCGGCTTTCATTTTCGAATCCAACGAAAGAAGAATCATCGAATTTGGTTCTGTAGATTTTGAGAAATCGTCGAATTCGTACTCGACTGTTATCTGGGTTCCGCTGATGAACTCGATGAATCACGGCCGTCCGATCTTGTTTAGGAGGAACGGATGGCCGAGATTATAACGCTGGTAATTAATGTTATATTAAGTGTTATAAATTCTAGAATAAAACCCTAACTCGTTGAATTTATTTAATGGCCTTCCCGAATGTATTTTGACACGCAAATTTAACCATAGATTCCTTATAAAATGTAGTTTATTATGATATAAATTAATATGGGTTTTGAGTTTTTAAATGTAAGTTATAATTTTTGTAAGTAGTATTATGAAATTATTTAGACAATTTAAAAAGATATTTTTATGAAATAAAAATTTTATAATATGTCTAAAATATCATAGTTACTATATATTAAATTTGGGAATTTTTGGACAAGAGGAAATAGGTCTAAAAATTGTGGTTCTGAATTTTTCCTAAGATACATTATAATATATGGTTTTTAATGTAACCAAAAATTAAAGTATAGTTGATTAAAGAACCTTATATATTGGGAAAATATAATAAGACTAAACTAACATTTAATACAGAGTGCTAATGAATATTTTTGGGTGTAAACTTTTAAGTGAAATAAAAAAATATATATATATATACATATATATAAAGAAATAAAATAGTAACTTAGGTTAAAACAAGGAGTTAAATTAATTTACACTTATATTAATTAAATACTACAGAAGCTAATATACTGAAATAAAACAAAAGAAAATACTTTATAAACCATATATTGAATGTAGATATATGTAAAAGTTAATAGAAATAATAAAATACAATGAGCTACATAAAGAATGACTTAAATAAATTCTAATACACGTACATACGTATATATTAAAATAAATAATGGAAATACATACCTTATAGGAAACGTAATAAGAGGGAAAATATTCGAGTAAACCTAGTTCATACGCAACAATCAAAACATTAAATGTTAATGTGACATATAAGTGGACTATTAGGAGCAATATAGATCCTAAACCTTAATCATGTATTAAAGTAAAATTAATCCACTATAACTTAAGAGCTTAATTAAGTTAACCCTATGACTAAGAGTAAGTGATTGAAATAAGCGCCGGTGAGGTTAACCGAAATCGGATTTCTGGAAAGGTTCGAAATTCAGGAAGTTCGAGTAGCTAACTTTAAGGATCTTGCTTTTTTCTAGAGATTCTATGATTTTATGTGCAGTTCGAGTTGGCTACTTCACGGACCAACTCACGCTAACTGTAGGATTCAGTCCACGAAACCTACCGATTTCTGGAAAACATCTGGGCAGGAAATCCACCGTAATCGACTAGCGAACTTTAGACGCCTTTAACTTCCACTCGATTGAGAATCAGCCTTACCGATTCGGTTTTTCTGGAAATCTGGGTTGCAAGTGTTTGAGGAGGCAACTTCAGATCAAGTTTACGGCGGATGTAGAAGGAGTTAGGTCATGTACGAGTAATGGTTAGAAAGAGGGTTTGAAGGAGAAGAGAATGAAAGAAACAGCATGCAAAAATACCCAAGGACGGTTGAGATAATGGAGTCTGAAAATGAGGCAATAACTAAGGGTTGCTGAGAAGAGTTAGCTGAAATCTGGCGCCCTGGCATGGCACGTTTCCCAAGGCGTGCGTGGCTGAGTCAGCCGGCCCTTGCCACGTCAGCAGCCTTCAAAATTTTGGCTCTAAACTTCATTTTATCATAACTTTGGCTAGGATGATCCGTTTTTGACGTTCTTTTTATCAATCTTCTTAGTTTTCCATAACCTTTTTATTGGTATAGGTTTCATGGGCTGACCATTCTCAAAAAGTCAACCCTAGCAAGGCTTAAAAAGCTTTATGGTTTCCATGATTTTATATTGACTTTTATGATTCAAATTAATGTTCCAATTATTTCAAAAATCTTTATAATATACTAGGAGTGTTTAGAAATTTTTCCAAGATTTATTGACTTATAAATCTGATTATTAAATTCATAATACTATATAATAATATATAGTAATCTAATATTTAATAGTATTCTTTAGGATTAAATAGAAGAAATCTCCTAATTTAATTTTCATAATTCCATATAATAATTTAATATTCATAATTCCATGCAATAATTTAATATTTAATAGTATTATTTATGGTTTAATAAAAGAAATCCCAAATTAATTTAGGGGTATTTCAGTATATCCCCCTTATGGTTCAAGTAGAGACAATAATAATTCCAACGAAATTCCATACCAATCCAATCCTTAATTTCCATCCATTTCCATTTCAACATTCCACTTGAGATTACTCAGAATCAAACTGAATCAAAATATACCAAGATATTTCATGATGCAAATCAAAAGTCACATACTATTGTGTCATAACGTAAAAATTAAGTACATTCATACACCTCTCACTCTACCAATAACGCAACAGGGCATAATCTGGATGAGGTGACGAAGAAAGAGTATGCCAGTATATCCCCCTTAAAAGAGTTAAGGTACGCCCTCGTACCGCTACTAACGTGAACCACGGAAGGATAGGAAAACATCATGCGAATAGATGTGGGTACTTTACTCTCATGGAGTCCTCAGTCTCCCATGTAGCTTCCTCAACCCCATGATGCTCCCAAAGAACTTTCACTAGTTTAACTGATCTGCCTCTCGTTTCTCGGACCTTCGTGTCCAAGATCTGAATAGGAGTCTCCTCATATCTCAGTGTGGGCTCAATCTCCAATCTCTCTGGCTGCAGCACGTGAGAAGGGTCAGGTATATACTTCTTTAGATGAGATACATGAAACACGTCATGTACCTTGCCCAACTCCGCTGGTAGATCTAGTCTGTATGCTGTTGGGTGTTGGGAAAACTACAAACATAGTAATTAATCCTAGCTAAAATGGGCAAGTGCACCCAATTCGTTGCAATAAAACAAGTGTCGTATCCACAAGGAAATTGGTTTCTAAATCCCAAGCTTCGGTATATTAGTTAAGTGCGAATAAACAGTAAAGAAGGGGCTTTAGCCAGAGACAAGCTTGGTTGTTTGTCAATTGAAATGCAATAAAACAGTAAAATATCTGTGTATGGAATGGATGGGGAGAGTACCCTAGGATAGTGTGAGTCACCTAATTCACTCAAAGAGCTTCAAAACATAACTCAACATCTCAATGCCTATTAGAGTGTAACTCATGAATCCCCAAATCATGAGAAATCCAATTCTTACCCAAATAATCAAACCCCTTAATTAAAGGAGGTTCAAGTCATTAAATAGCATTAAGCAAGCACTCTTAATCAATAGCCCTAAGCATTTACTTCCAAGCACAAGAAAGCAAAAGCTAGGGTTTATCCCCCTTTGGTCTAGCTCCAAACTCAAACTCAAATATTGAATGAAACCACCATAAATGCAATAAGAGATCAATTCAGAGCATTAATTGATATTGAAGGGAATAAAACAAGAGTAATAAATGAGTTAGGTTCATAGCATTCAATGAGCAAAATGGGTTCAAACCCTCATCCTAGCATTCAAATGGAACTACTCAACCATAGTTAAAGGAAAGAGGAAGGGGAAGGGAGAAATAGCCATTAGAGGAGCTTCCAAGCTTCAATGGAGGTAGAAATCTTCACTTTATTCTTCCTTTCTTCTCTTCTTTTCTCCTCTTCTTTTCTCCTTTTTTTCGCCACTCTCTCTCCTCTTTTAGGTTGCAGTCGTGTGTATTGGATAATGGGGAAGGAAGCCCCAAAATGTAGCCTTTTAAAAGAAGATTCTGGGTAAAAATTCCATCCCACCGACCTTGCAAGGTCAGTCTCGGGGTCGGCCAGACTCTCTTAGAAGGAAGGACGTGAAAGGTTTTTAAGCTCGCCCGACCTTAGACAAGGTCGGTCCCAAGGTCGGTTGATTCCAGTGTGTTTGGGACGGCTTGGGCAGAGTCGGACCGACCTTGACAAGGTCGGTCGGCCCCAGGATGTCCTTCTTTTGTGCCAGAATTCTCCCGATGCTTCCCGTTGGCTTGGCATCCTTCCCGAGGTGCTCGAGCATTGATGCATTCTCATATTAAGCTCTCAAAAATGTACTCATATGAGTATGTATCTATTTGAATATGTCAAAAGTATAAGATCACTAATAATCACAAAAACACTCCATAAAGTGGTGAAATAAATCATGCACCGAATAAAATTTCGGTGAATAAAGACCTTAAGAAAGCACTATTTCACCACTTATCAACTCCCCCACACTTATCTATTTGCTTGTCCTCAAGCAAAATTAGCTAAGGACTCACAATAAGAAGGAACATTTAAAGCAAGCAAGTGTTTAGATGAATTCTTGAATTCATGTGAGCAAAATTTATGAAAAACCTCGAGAGGAGTGCTACCAACCTTCTCATGGTGACATGGGTGTGCTTAGGGCAAATGAAAATATAGAGTTTCGGGGTATGATCTAGAATGCTTCTGAGTTCTTATAGATTATGGAACTTGGAGAACTTTTACCATGGTCAACTTCTCTCAAGAATGGGCATTGAGGAAAAACAAAGGAAAAATAGAGATTTGCATTTGATTCACTTTTGCAACAAGAGATGAGGAGAGATAATTTGGCATTTTGCCTTGCTTCAATGAACACTCAACTCTCATTTGTTGGTTACCAATGGTGTCTCTCAAGTTCCGTTTTAACATTTTTTTTTCACAGAAAGCACCCCTTAACAATCCCTAGATGAGAAGGTAGAAATAACCCCTAAGCAATAAAAATTCACCAAGAAATGGATTTATGACTGCACCGCACATAAGTGCTCCTCAAGAGAGAACATTTGAAAAATATTCGGTGGAAAATTTCAAGAATTCATGGAAAAACTTGCTTACTATAAATATAACTCCTATATGGAAGCTATAGATATATATGTGGAAATTGAGCAGTGCACCAAAAAGAAAAGGTCGTTTCCCCCACACTTGAATCGGACAATGTCCTCATTGTTCAAAGAAAAGCTCATGGAAAAACTAACAGAAGACCTTTTCGAAGCACTAGGCATGGATTAAGCAAAAAGTGTATGGCATTGTATGAATAAGAAAAGGTTAAAGAACTAGTACTCCCCTGATAAATATGAGTTGGTGGCGGGGTTCCCTCACACTTGCTAGTGTGCATAGGCATGGAAGCGCTAGCTCCGATAGGAAGAGTCGAAGATCCTAGGAAAAATTGACAAGAGTTCTCTTGAATTTCTCCTAACTCACTTTGGGGTGTTCTGGAGTTCAGTCGATATATCTACAATGCAAAGACAAAAAGAAACTAGGCGCAAAATGGATTCCTGCTAAACGGAAAATTGTTAGGAAAACTATATACATAAAAAGAATAAAATACTAAACTAAACCTACAACTCTACTACGGGTAGCAAATAAAAACCCGGTCGGAGTATAGTGTAAATATATTACGACCTTTACGACGAGAGTATCGTACCAAGGGACTTATAGAAAACTAGTCCTAATCCGGGCAAAAGCCTATTCTAAACAAGGGGGAATAGTAAAGGTTATTCTAAACTAAGAAAATTAAATAAACTAACTTTGATTGGGAGAATGTCAATGTAAGAGTATCATATGACCAATGATCAAGGGTGGCAAGTCTCAAAGAGGATATGGTCTCGCAAAATGCATATGCCGGGTGACATGCGGACCTTGGATACCCGACATAATCAAGGCTTTGAATGTGCCGGACATCTTATCCGGCACTACATCCGGCATCGTACATTCCGTAAATAACACTTCTTGTTTCTTGGTCTGAAACAAGAACTCATTATCCATACCTGCATCGTGCATAGCCAATGCTGCGAATACAACCAGAATAATGGGGAAATAAGAGATTAATCCAAAACCTTAGCATTTGTTGTCCACTTTTCAGAACAACAATATTAAAGATTACCGAGATCCTAATCTATCCTACTCTTGCTTTGAAAGCCTTAAATAGGACTTAGAGATAAGAGAATAAGTGGCTAACTCATTCAACTTGCATGAAGACTAGAAACCTCCGTTAAGAAACTTGAAAATTCCATAAATGATCATAAGAGTTTTACAAGGAAATTCATCCCTAACCATAAACCTAACAAGGAATTCTACATCACCATCCACACAACTACAAGAAGAGAATACAAAAGAGGGAGAAGGAGATGATCATAGCCTTAACCCGACAAAGTCTTCTTCTCTCTCGCGTGGATGGATCTGCAGAACTTCCTTGGACACCAACAATGGAATGGGGCGTAAATAGAGATGTGAATGGAGTGGAATTGGTATGTTGAAGTGTATTGAGTTGTAGCCTTCCTCGGCCTATTTATAGGCATTAATTGTGTCTATGCCGGGCGTCGTGCCGGGTCACCAGTAGCCGGCACAGTGTAAAATGCGCCCAATTGTTAACGGTCGAAACCGTCAATTCCGTGCGAAACAGTGCATATGCCGGGTAGGATATACCCGGCATCACACCCGGCATCATCCCTTTCACCAACGGTCAATAACTGCTATCGCTTGGTCAACCGTGGCGACTCTTCACTTATGCCGGATGGAATCTACCCGGCATTAGGTCCGGCAATGCCTCTTTTCTGTTCTGTACTTATGCCGTGCAGAAGCTACCCGGCATGGAGTCCGGCTTCAACTGAACTTTTGCCTAGAAAATCATTCCTTGCACATAAAACTCATAAAAAACATAAATCTGTACAAATAATATATTTTAACACATAATAAGCATAAATAACATAAATATAACTTTATTTAGATAAAATAATACTAAATCTAGTGCATAAAATATGATAAGTCTGCGGCTTATCAATTCCGGGGAATTCACAAAAATGTCATAGTTAGATAACCAAAAGGGGACTCATAAATGAGTCCCAAAGCAAAGTATTCAAAAAGGTGCTAAAAACACTATAGTGCATGTAATGCAGAATGTTCAACAATACGAAAGTAAAGGAAGTTCAAAAGTTCTAACATAACAAACATCTAAACGAAATGTAACAGTCTAAAAGAAAAGCACAAGATAGATGAAACAAGCAGAGAAACAATGGCAGGTATCCTGAGCTCATAAGTTGACTACTGGGGAGGAGCACCACCACGCGCCACCTGCTCGCGAAGGAACTGCATGTGGGCGTCCATCTGGCGCTGGTGCTCCATCATGAGGGCTGGTGCTCCATCATGAGGCGCCGGTGCTCAGCCATCTGTCTCTCAAACGCCTCAAGCTGCTCTGGGGTCACAGCTCCGGTCGGTGGTGGAGGAGGCAGGACGAGGAATGGGCCGGGCAGCACTGGAAGTGGAGGCACCGGAAGTGGAGGCACTGAAAGACGAGGATGCACCCCTGCTCTGCCTATGCTCTGCGGTCATCATGTGCCACCCGTCGTCATCGTGAAAAAAGCCCATCTTCCGCATAGTAGTGTCAGAGATAGGGTCCATAGGTAGGCTGGCTACCTCATCCGCTCTGGGTCGCACTCCACAGCGTACTAACTGCCTCTGCAAGAAGTGAGGAAAACCCAAGTGATGGAAATCCTTCTTCGTAATGATGTGGCAGAGGTGGTCGAAGATAAGATCAGAAATGGAGAGCGGCTTCTCCGGGTCCGGGGCGACCAAAAGATCCATGAGGTAGCAGTCCTTGGAGTTTAGATCTTTGCTATCGCGAGGGATTGTAATATAGTGTAAGATCGCGAGGATGACCCTCTTCAGCGGATCACTCACCATGTTTAGGGTCATAGTGACCCTAACGTCCGTCCCGGCTTGGTTTTTTTGACGTGTCTGGACCAAGAGGTCGGCGAGGTAGCGGTGGCGGCTGGCGATCAGATCTCCCGGGTGGATGACAGAAAAGTGGTCGAGGTCATCATTTGGCAGCTGAAAAAATTGGTGTACATCTCACCTCCGGATGGCGATGGCCCGGCCACTGACAACTGAGGTGATCTCCTTCGGCTGCCTGCTGACTGCCGCATTAGAATAAAACTCCTTGATTAGGCGGGGGTGGTATTGACCACCCATGGTGAGACGCAGCTCCAGCTCAGAAAGTCGAAGTGCGGCCGGAGCTCTAGGTCCACGGTGAGAGCTGGATCCACAGTCCGCTCCCGAACAATCTCCCGGCGTTTGGGGGATGTGAACCAGAGTCGGGCCTCTTCTTTGATGAAGATGCCATTGAGGAGGCCATTGGGGTGGCCTAGTTCTTGGTTGGGAGTGGCCTGGTTCCTCCTAGCGCGGCGTTGTCGGTTGGCCATGGTTCTGCAAAACAAAGAAAATAAAAGGAAACACAAAACAAAAAAAGGGAAAAATAGCAACCAAAGAAATATTAGAGAACAATTAAGATGAGAAGAAGGAAATGGCAAAGCATTAAGCATGAAGCACATTATAGAGCAAAAGGAATGACGTTGATTTGGAAAAAATTTGAAAGAGTCCCCCCTATTTTTCTATCCTTCCCCGGTTCTAAGAACCTCCACATTCGCACTCAAAATAATGTCATTGTAGCTCACAAAGCACACTAAAAAATAATGCAACCCAAAATGTTTTTAAGCTCACCACAATTCACCAAATTTCACAATTGATGCCTCCACACATGTAAACACATAAGTGCGTTACATAGGTTGTATGCAAGATCAAGCATGGTCAGCAATTAAACAACAATCCTCGTAGCACTCACAAAGCATATCACAATTAAAACAACATGGGAATGTTGCTAACCCAAAGGATAAATCAATTTAGGCCCTTAATCGTAAAAATTCACAAATATGCTAAAAATCAACCAATTCGCACTCCTTCAGCACGCATTTCCACATAACCCCTAGAATCACTATCTATGAACACTCCAAATAGCCAATTTCACAAAAATTCCAAACTTTCAGTATAAGCTCTGTTTGGTTCGGATTAAGTGTATCCCAAAGTGAAACTTTCACTAAAAACCATCAAATTGACAAATTAATACTTGAATCACATACCTTTAGGTTTTGTAGAAGGAATGGAGTAAAAAGTTGACAAATTAGGAGTTAAAATCGGCTAAAATCATATTTGGGGGAAATATGGTGAAGTTAGGGATTTAGGGGCTGGGGCACGGTTTGGGCTTGGTGGTTGTTGCACTGGCGTGCGCGGAGGTTGGCGGCGGGGTGGTGGGCGTCGGGTCTGGAGTGCGGAGTCATCGAAGATGTGGGCAGCGGCTAGGGTGGTGGTGCTCGCTGGGTGGTGGTGAGGGTGCGCGAGAGAGGGGAGATCAGGAGGAAATCGTAGGGGGTTTGAAGTTAGGGAAGGTTGGAGTCGGGGGGGGGGAACGAAGAAAGAAAGAGGAAGACTGATAGAATTTTCGAAACACATCATTTTCACCATTATTTTTTTTCAAAAATTTTGACCCGACCGACCTTGCAAGTCCGGTCACAAGGTCGGTCGATTCCAGAATGGTTTGGTTTCAAAATTTTTCGAATCAACCGACCTTGCAAATCCGGTCGCAAGGTCGGTCCAAGTTAGAATGTTTGGGTTTGCAAAAAATTGGATCGACCGACCTTGTAAGTCCGGTCGCAAGGTCGGTCCAAGTCAGAATGTTGGCGATTAGGAAATTTTGGGCTCGACCGACCTTGCAAGTTCAGTCCTATGGTCGGTCGATACCAGAATCTCCTCAAATTGTTTGTTTTCTTTCCCACAACACTTATCATCAATCAAAAACATATTCAACATGCAAAAATTACCAGAATAAACAATAAATAAAGCAAAGAATAAGCAACTAACTAGCATAACTTAAATGAGAATAATGCAAGGTAAAAGTGCCATTAGTCCGGGTTGCCTCCCGGAAAGCTGCCCGTCTTTTTAAGGTCTTTGGCTAGACCATAGTGAAGGTTAGAAGGAACCTGGAGGGTCTCTTAAGTAAAGAGCCCGAGCTTCAACCTTTTGAATGTCTCCTCCATGATAATGCTTTAGCCGGGAACCATTGACCATGAAAGTCTCCCCCTTGACGTTTTTCAGCTCAAAAGCTCCATATGGGGTGACCCTTGTGACAGTGAAAGGGCCAACCCATTGAGACTTTAATTTCTCGGGGAATAACTTCAACCTTGAGTTGTACAGGAGAACCCGGTCGCCTTCATGAAACTCCCGCTTCACAATCATCTTATCATGCCATTTCTTGGCTTTTTCCTTGTAGATGTGGTTTTTTTCGTATGCTTCCTCCCGAATCTCTTCTAACTCGGTCAGTTGGAACCATCTCTTGTCACCGGCGCTCTTGAGGTCATAGTTGAGGGCCTTCACCGCCTAATATGACTTATGCGCTAATTCGACCAGCAAGTGACAAGCCTTCCCACAAACAAGCCGGAACGGGGACATACCGATTGGAGTTTTGTAGGCGGTCCGATATGCCCACAATGCCTCATCGAGCTTAATGGACCAATCTTTCCTTGAGGAGTTGAATGTCTTTTGGAGGATCCATTTGAGCTCTCTGTTGGTGACCTCATCTTGGCCATTACATTGAGGGTGATAAGGTAGGGCAACCTTGTGTCTCACTCCATATTTACTCATTAGAGCTTCAAACTGTTTGATACAAAAATGAGACCCTCCATCACTCAATATGGCTCTCGGTACCCCGAACCGGGTGAAAATATTTTTCTTCAGAAACTTGATCACAACTTTGGCGTCATTAGTTGGGGTTGCAATTGCTTTAACCCACTTGGTCACATAGTCGGCCGCCACAAGAATAAACAAGTTGGAGCAAGAAGATGGGAAGGGGCCCATGAAATCGATACCCCACAAATCAAACGGCTCGACCTCTATCATTATGTTGAGAGGCATCTCATGCTTGCGTGAGGTGTTCCTGAGCCTCTGACATTGGTCACAGGAGGCAACAAACGAGTGGCAGTCCTTATAAAGGGTTTTCCAGAAAACCCGGCTTGAAGAATCTTGGCCGTTGTTCGTGCCGGACTGTGGTGTCCTCCGGCTTCACCCGAGTGAAAGTGAATCAAAATTTCCTACACTTCACTCATGGGCACACATCTCCGGATCACCCCATCAACACAAACTTTGAAAAGAAAAGGGTCCTCCCAGAAATACCTCTTGACGTCGGAGAATAATTTCTTTCTTTGCTGATAGGTCATCTCCGGTGGGACCACTCCCCTTGCCAAATAATTTGCAAAGTCCGCATACCAAGGGTCTCCGGTCTCTGAAATCATGAAGATGCTCTCGTCTGAGAAGAATTCATTGATTGGCACACCATCATCAGGGGCCTCCATTCGAGACAGATGATCATCTACTACATTTTGCACACCCGGTTTATCCCGGATCTCTATCTCGAATTCTTGAAGGAGCAGAATCCATCGGAGAAGTCTAGGTTTCACATCACCTTTGTTGAACAAGTACTTCAGTGATGAGTGGTCTGTGTGCACCACAACCTTGCTGCCTAAGAGGTAGGATCGGAACTTGTCGAGGGAAAAAACCACAGCTAACAGCTCCTTCTCGGCGGTGGCGTAATTCTTTTGGGCATCATTGAGAGTTCTACTAGCGTAGTAGATACTCCTCAATATCTTTTCCTTCTTCTGACAAAGGACCACCCCCACCGCATAGTCTCTGGCGTCGCACATGATCTTAAACAGTAAACTCTAATCGGGGGAGACCACGATAGGCGCAGATATAAGGCACTGTTTGAGGGTGTTGAAGGCATTAAGGCACTCCTCGGTGAATTCAAATTTTACATCCTTGGCCAAGAGGTCGCAGAGAGGATTTGAGATTTTGGAGAAGTCTTTTATGAACCTTCTGTAGAAACCGGCATGACCCAAGAAGCTTCGATTGTCTTTCACTGATGTTGGAGGAGGTAGCTTTTCAATTACTTCAATTTTAGCCTTGTCTACCTCAATACCCTTTGAAGAGATCTTGTGCCCCAAGACAATTCATTCTCTCACCATAAAATGGCACTTCTCCCAATTCAACACAAGATTTGTCTCTTCACACCGGATCAAGATAGCCTCGAGGTTGTCCAAGCAAGTGTCGAAGGAGGTGCCGAAGACGGAGAAGTCGTCCACAAAGACCTCAATGCTTTTTTCTAGGAAGTCGGAGAAGATCGCCGTCATGCATCTCTGAAATGTGGCTGGGGTGTTGCAAAGCCCGAAAGGCATCCGGGTGTAGGCAAACGTCTTATATGGGCATGTAAATGTCGTCTTACCCTGATCCTCAGGAGCTATGGGAATTTGGAGATACCCCGAATATCCATCCAAGAAGCAGTAATAGTCTTGCCCCGCCAACCTCTCGAGCATTTGATCAATGAATGGGAGAGGGAATTGGTCTTTTCTGGTAGCGGTTTTCAGCTTCCGGTAGTCGATGCAGACTCTCCACCCATTGGTAGTCCTCTGAGACACCAGCTCACCCTTTTCGTTGGGGACGACGGTAACGCCTCCTTTCTTTGGGACCACTTGCACGGGGCTTACCCACTTGTTGTCGGAGATGGCATAGATAATCCCCGCATCCAAGAGTTTAAGAACTTCCTTCTTGACAACCTCCTTCATATTGGGATTCAATCTTCTTTGAGGTTGGACCAACGACTTGTAGTCATCTTCCATGAATATCTGGTGTGTGCGGAAATGAGGGCTGATCCCTTTGATGTCGGCTATAGTCCACCTGATAGCCCATTTATGGTTTCGAAGCACCCTCATCAGACTTTCCTCTTGTGCACCTGTCAAGGAAGAAGAAATAATAACAGGTAGAACACACGGATCAGTCAAATAAGCATATTTGTGATGAGAGGGTAGAGGTTTCATGTCCACAGTGGGAGGCTTCTCAACCGAGGGCAACGGCTTCTGGGCAGCTCGTTCCAATGGTTCGGGTGGCGGATAGCGTGGTCTATGGCCAACAAATCTGCTGTTCAACTCAGCCACCATTTCAATCATTTCCCGATGAAACTCCTGTTCAAAACAAGCCTCAAACAAAGCTAATTCAAGGGCATCAGATTTGACAAGAGAGAGAGAGAGAGAGTGATAATACACAATTGAATCTATGACATCTATAGCAAAAACAGCCACAACCTATGAGGGTCTCTTCACTACTTTAGACATGTCAAATTCTAATTTTTCATCATGAAGTCGTAGAATTATTTTGCCTTTCTCCACATCTATAAGGGCCCTAGCAGTTCTCATGAAAGGTCGACCCAAAATTAGTGGCACTTTCTGGTTCTCTTCCATGTCTATTACAATGAAATCAGCTGGGAAAACAAATGTACCAACAGTTACTACCAAGTCCTCTACCTTTCCTTTAGGGATAACTAAAGATCTATCCGTTAGTTGCAATTGAATGGGAGTGGAGTGCATTTACCAATTCCAAGCTTATTAAATGTTGAGAGAGGCATAAGATTTATACTAGCACCTGCAGACACCAAAAATTCTTACCCCATAAAGCAAATTCCGAGTAACGAATAAAATAAGAGGGTTCGTCGCCTTTCTTTCTCAAAACGTATCAATGTGCATGCCAAAACGAAACCGTCATTTTATGACAAAATTCCCAAATTATTTCTCAAAGCATTTCAGAAAAAAAACAACGGTTTCCAAAAATGAATTTCCAACAATCATCCGGTTTTAAACCCGTCCCTTTTGTCTATCTACTTATTTCACCATTTTCACTTTATTATTCTTTTCACCCAACAAACCAGTCAAATGAGGCCTTGTGGTCTGATTCTCTTGGATCCGCTCTTCCTGTCCCAATACCCCAAATGAGGCCCATCTTCCTAAAGCCTTGGGCCCATCTTCCTAAGCCCGTCCCGGTTGATTTCTTTCTTTAACCCAAATTCCCAGCCTGGTTGAGCACTCTCAAAAACCCTACTGTTCCTTTATAAAACGACAAGCTAAGCTTAAGGAGAAGGGCCGGCCGACGGTCTTCTTCTCATTCTCTCAAAAACTGAACTGTCCATTCTCTTCTTCAGGCGTTCTCCTTCGATCAAAAAAACCAAAAAGATCGATGCCATAACCAGAGTATTCTTCTGCCGTGAGCCACAACCATCTTCTTCTTCCTCGACATTTCTTCTTCAACAAAAAATGCGCTCAATTCCCCGATATTTCTTGTTCCCTCATCTCTTCTTCTCTGAAGTCGTCTTCACCACCATCTATTCCAATCTCTTCACCCACAGTTTTGCAACAACAAGCAAATGTGGTGCATGCTCTGCGCCTTCTTCATCCTTTTCCACCGGTAATTTTGCTACTCAAATGGCGAACAAATAACGAAGTTCCTCGTCGATCGGTACCATTCACCCAGAAAAACCCAACACTTTTCCTCGACTACTAGTCTCTGATATCCCCTCCTTTTCCGTTCGATTCTTTTCAACCGAAACAAAATCAGTCTCCACCCACTCCTTTCCTATTTATTCTCTTCGATGACGATAACTTTGCAACTCCAACTGGCAACCTGAAAGCATAGACGCTCCACCCTTCTAAGTCTTGTTCGCTCACAAAATTTTGCAACCCAAACCAGTGAATAAGGACCGGAGCTGCGGCTCCGTTCATCTTCTCTTTATTCTCGGTAAGTAGCGACCACCGCTGTGACCATCTGTTCATTGGAAGTCGAAAACCACCCTGGTTCATCTTAGTATCGGATATTGTTTTTGCTCTTTGATTATTTCGGTCTCACTGCATTCCGATTTCAACTGGTCGCTTGTGAGTTTTCGGCTGGAAGATTAGTATCTAATCTTGTTCTAATTCTGTTAAGTAAAATCAGTTGGCTGGCGCTCAAATCCGGAACTGATTCACATTGCTGTTAAATCCCTTGTAGTTTTTGATCTTCCACTACACTTCATTAAAGTCTGAAAATAGTCACTCATCTATCACTATTTGTTGACCCTAACATTGGTCTTTGGGTGCACCGATTTGGTAACCCGACCTGTTTGCTGTATTGTGCTGATGTTCTCTGCTGCCTTTTTTTTGTGTTTCTTGACTGAGGTACATATATAACTGACCTGAGATGGGCCTGCACCTGAGATTGTGTTTGTCAATCCTGTCGGGTCCACTCTGTGAAGTGTTGAGGCTCAAATCTCTACATCAGCCAGCTGAAGACTATATTTCCGGTTATTGTTGAGTTCGTATTTGTCATCCTGTCGGTACCCTCTGCCTAATTAATCCTCTACTTTTGCTGGATGTAAATGTGTTTAAGTGTTTTGTATGTTTCTGTGTATCTTGCCATCACCTTGCCAAATGTTGTTAAATGTATTCTAATTCTTGTCGAGAGTTATACAAACCTCAATCTGCCCCATTCATTTCTTGTTCCTCATGAATTCGTTCTCTGGACTCATTGTGAGTCTGCAAGTATTTCGAAGTTGTACTGAAGTTGGTGTATGCTTGGTGCTGATAGCGCATCTATTGATCTCTCCAATTTTTACGATTATCATTCTGTTTGTTAACCCATTCTTTCTCCTCGATCCCTCCCTTTATGATACTCTCGGTTTTGTTCGGTTTGTGATTGGAATCAAAGACTCCCCGGCACATGTAAAAGTCCACCCGTCTTGGTCTGCAACATGGTGATTCTAGTTTTGTTTTATTCGGTTCTTTGTTACTTTGTCGCCTCTGTTTCATTTGGCTAGATAATAATGACCTTGAAAGAATCATTCTCTATTGCGGTACTCTGTTTCTAATTTGGTTATGCTAAAGTGAGTTGGTAAAATAAGAAAGAAAAAAAAAAGAGTAAACCAGGTACCTTGTTTTCTCCGCTTCGGTAATAACTCCAGCTCTGCAATAAGAATTCAACCGATTTTGGTTCTAGTTTGCTTTTCTTCCTCAATTCTGATATATGGTTCGTTCATGATCATTTGCTCTGCCCTATACTTGTACATATTTTGTTACTGCATTGATTTTCGTTTCCCTGTATTTTTCTAACTATAGTTAAGCCCTAGTTATTAGACCTTAGGGCCAAGACTTAGGATAGAGGGTGAACCCTAAGATTTAGGTGAGCCATGGTCCCACCTAATAAACTGGGCAATCCCTAGACCCAAACCACACCTTATTATTGTAACATAAAAAAAATCAATCAACTTCAAAATCTCAAAGCAAGCCCAATAAAAATCAATCCAATTCCAAGTCCTAATTCAGCCCAAGCCTTCAGTTTGGCCTAATAACTAATTTCAGCCCAATAACCACCTCGGGCCCGTTCCAAATTCAGCCCATTATGAAACAACCCAAAATCAATACACACTCAAATCCATAGGCCTAATTCGAAAGCCCAATTCAAAAACCAGCCCAATTCAAGAACCTACTTTCTATGTCGAGCTTGACCCACTTCATAACCCAACTCCACTATGTCCGGCCCAATTATCTTGACCCGGCCCAATATCCACCTTAGCCTAAGTTGAATACCCAAAAGCCCATGGCCCGAAATCAAGAAAGCCCAAAACATAAGGCCCAAGTCCAAAAGCCTAGGTCCACAAAATCAAGCAAGCATAAGTCCACAAAAATTAAGTGAAGTCCATAAGAATCAAACCTTGAACCAAAGTTTGACCTTTGACCAAAACCTTGACTTTGACCAAAACCTTGACCCAATTGTTGACCAAACCCAAACATTGACCCGGTCCATCTGCCAATACAAGTCAAACCAAATCAATTCCAACACATGTTTCAAACCCGATTCCCTTCAATTCACTTTCAACTTGTAAATTCCTTTCAAAATCTAAAAGCCCAAAAAGAATTTTAAAAAAACCATCATTTTATTCAAGTCTCATTTTGTGGAATTTAAAGGAAAAACTCTTCTCACATCACAGAAAACTCTTCTCCATTGCAGAAAGTTCTTCTCACATATACAGAAAGTTCTTCTCACATATACAGAAAGTTCTTCTCAGTGTTTCTTTACCGAGAATTCCGAACAACTTTCAAAACTTTCTAACTTAGTTTTCAAATCCAAATAAACCGTTTTCGGGGAGCAAGTAATGTCTAATCCCTTCAAAACATTTCCTCCACGGTTAGAACATCGCTTGTCTCCCTTCCCAAAAATAAAAATCCGAGGCGGGGCACTGGGGTCATAACCTCCCTTGTCGCAGTCTGGATCTCTTTAGGCGGGGCATTAGGGTGACAAACCTCCCCTAATTGCAGCCTAGATTTTTACAAGGCGGGGTGCTAGGGAAGTAACGACCTTCCTAGTTGCAGCCGGGATTTTAGAATCGTCTAACTCCCTTCTGCTCGATTTCAATGTTTTCGGTTTTTAATGTTTTAAAACCCGGGAGTTAGAGACGTTATTAGGGTTCGACCGAGAACATCTCATTCATGGTGTCTCTCTCTGAATCCTGTTTTTCGACATAAATTCATTGCCCCATCTTTCGAGCCTCGGCACTTACCATTAATTAAGTGTCGTGTTCGAGGGGGTACATAGGGTAATCCCTCGGGATTATCCGCCCTTTTACAACAAAACTGATTTTTTTTTTTTAAAAACTTTAAGAGAGACAATTTTGACAATCATTCCTCCAAACAATTCAGTCCACCATCATCTCACTCTAAATTTGAAATATCCCAAAACATCAACCCTTTCATAATCTTAAATCCAAAAAACCCGGGATCTCTACTCAAACTTCATTTGTCTCACACACTCAAATCATTATCCAAACTCAAATCATTCCAAACTCGAAACATCTCCCGAATCCCGACTTCTTCCAAACTTCTATAGTCTCATAGGCCCAAGCGCCTCACAGACTCGAACACTTCAATCTCTCCACCATTTTAAGATTCAAACGTCTCACAGGCCCGAGCGCCTCATAGACTTCGATATCTCTTTTCACCAAACGTCTCACAGACCCGAGCGTCTCACAGACTAGCACCCAAACCCGAAACTTTTCGAAACTTCGAACCTTTCTAAAATCTCGAACACCTCAAGTATCTTCAAGCTCCACAAACATCAAAACTTCCAAAACCCAGAAAACGTGAACTACGTAAGGTCTGATCTCAACAGAGAGTTGAGTACGTAGGCAACCCCCACAGGGTGCGACCCCACATCAATCGAAATGCCATTTTTCACTCAGTCATCTCACCTCCAAACAAACTTGTGCACTTTCAACCCTCGATTACCTCAGCAAACTCAACCATCCTAAAAATCCTGAACTACGTAAGGTCTGATCTCAGCAGGGAGTTGAGTACGTAGGCAGCCCATCTAGGGTGCGACCCCTTTCCAAATAAAAAAACCCCTTCCCCCCTCTAAGGTGTTCTTCATACCTCTCGAAACTCTCAACCCTTCAACCAAACTTACTCCAAGACCTGCCTATTCCCAAATCTTCATTCTATACTCATCCGAATTCACTATCTCCTCTTCTTGGTGCTGGCTTGGCAGAAAGCTCGCCTCATACACTCTTATTCTCTCTCTCCTCACCCTAATCTTGTCCTTGGCTTTTAAATGAATCTCTTTAAAAAGGTTTTGAAAGAAGGTAATCCCGACAATTGGAGACCGAGGTTTCCTCGGGCACCAATCCGAAGTCGTGGTCGTTTCCACTTCTAAGGGGTGTAACCCAGTGCGAACCCACAATAGAATCTCTGACGCAACCAGCTAAGTCCTATCCATAAGCAACAATTCAGAGTCAATCAACGGTTCTTAGAACCCTTCTCCTCCCTTCCTAGTTCCTTAGGTCAAACTAGGTGGCGACTCTTGTCAATTCCGCCTTATAGAGGCATAAGTCCGCGTGGAGCCCATCGAGAGCGGGTGTAGTGCACACTTGCATTTCCCCCTTATGCTCTCTGGGAAAGACGGACGATAGAGTAGGTATTTGAGGGATGCCGAGGTGACAGGTTTTCACCCTCCACAGAATGGCATTTCAAGGATCTAGGCTTCTCAGTTTGTCCATTTAGATAGACCCCCCTCATGCCGAAAAATCACCCTCCACAGAATGGCGACTCTGCTGGGGAAAACTTGAGTAAGTTTTTCTCAAACTCAAGGAGGACTGAACTCCATTCAAAATTGTCGGGACTTCCCCACTTCTTTCAAAACCTTCAAGAGATTCTCTTCAAAGCCTCTAGGGTTACTCTATTCCATACTTAGAGTGTGCACCTGATGAGGACAGTTAGGACTGGATAGATCCTCAACAAACATTGCAACAATTGGGTTAATAATTAGCTCACGATTAGAAAGAGACACTTAGGATTGAATGAAGCTAACTTCCCTTTAGGTTAATAAACAACCAATTTGGAATCTCTTTCAAGATAAAACTCTTAGCAAATAGGGTGATATTGACTTCATCGCTTTCATATTTATGTTATGATTGTGGGGTGCATTGGGAGGGTAGCTTAGGACATGCATTCCTCTGTGTCACCCGATTTATCCACGAGTCACGGAATCCCGACCGGTCCACGGTTGATTTCCCATGAGCTGGGTCATTTATCTAAATGGCTAACCCACGGGGCAAGATGGTCATCGACCTACGCCCTGCAGGCTCATGATCCAAAAATATCCTCCATTATCCGAGTTTAAGCCAGCATATAGTAAACCATGAGCCTTCAGTGTCCAGCTGCCTAATCTGGTGTCTAAGACGGGTTGTACGGGTAGTCACCCCCTTGTATGCCGCCTGTCTGACCACCCTTCTATCTTGCCCTGAAGATTGCATGGGCTCAGTTCTCCATTGTTCCTTTGCACCACGGGTGTCTCTAAAGCCCAACGTCACGCTACACGTCCATAGAGGATCCCGTATTTACCGGATACCCATACATGGCACAACGTAGTCAGTGAATAATTTGGACTTTAGACACACCTGACCGTGCAGATGACGAGAGACCCGTTCCCATGCAGTACTTCCCCGAGTTTCCCGAAAAGTGGGGTGTGTCGGATCATCACTGGCCGTGGCGTATGTTTCCTTCTGACTTCGGGTATCCGGACCTTTCGAACTTAAGCACTCCGGACTTTCTTGATGACGTGCCCCGCAAGGGGCATAGCAGAGAAAAACCCCGAGAGATGACAGTGAAGGGACGATGGTTCCCCCGGTGAGACGGAATCATAATTGACCTGGAAAGTGATTATCCCAACACTAACACTTACAACTCCACATCAAATACAGCCACGATTTACTTCTTGCTATGCATGTGTGCAAACCGCTTTTTCCAACCAATCGGTTTCAAAACGTTCGGAATTCTCTTTTGCACATCTCTTAAAGCTTTTTTACGAGCTCGTTTAATTTCAAATCCCACCTAAATTTTTCTCATAAACATTTGCGGTTTTAATCTTACCACTTCATCTTTAGAATGTTATTCCAAAACAATTTTTAAAAAAATAGATTTTGAAAACCTACTTTCTACAAATGAATTTCAAACAACATTTTCACCAAACATTATTTCAAATTAGATTTCGAAAACAGTTTTCAAAATTAATTTGCACAAGCGTATTTCAAAATAAATGATTTAGTCCCCATGTTGTGACCCGCTATTTTTGAAGTTCTGCCCACCTTCAAGAGCAGCGGTCATTACCGTGGAGCGTACTAGTCATTTCGTGTTTTCACGAAAGTGGTGGATTTTCACATAAAATTTTGTGTTCGATCATTCATCTTTCCTTTCTCAAAAACATCCCCATTCCTCTAGTCGAAGCAAGTGAAGCAGCATGAAGATCAACTAGCGGATCGAGCCTGAAATCAGAGGCGCACCAACCCGTGGAGCTAGCCGAGCGACAGGAAGGCCAACACCAACCGTTCAAATATAAAATCAGAGTTGCACCAACCCGAGTCAAGTGACATAAAGACTAGCGCCACCGGTTCGAGTTCAAATTGTTGAAAATCAGAAGAACACCAACCCGTTTTGTTTGATCACCGTTTTGCTTTGCTGCAAAAGCCCGAAGATAAGCGAGCAAGCAGTTAAGAACCGCACGAGCGTGAGCAGTCAGTCAGGAGCTCGAAGATGAAGCAGAAGAATTCAGGAGAAGTTTAAGCTCAAACTTCCCCATTTAATGACTTTTAGAATTGATGTATAGGTTTTCCCTAGCATTCTTTTCTCTCTTGTCCATTTCTAAATAGATTACATGTATAGGTTTATACACTCCCTTCGAATTTGTTTAGATCAATGTGTATAGGGTTCCCCACTCCCTATTTTATTTGCGAATGACCGAGCGTCAAAATTTATATTGAGAAAATCCACCACTTTGAAAACACGTGTTTTCGAAACTGTTTTCTAAAACTAGGTTTCTTTTGGCATGCACGTATAATAAAAAGAGCGAATAAGGGACGACCCCTCACATCTATACATCATTCATCAACTTTGCTTTATGGGGTGAAAATTCACGGTCTACAGGAGGCATCCCCTAAGTAAATAACGCCAACAAATGCAATAGAGCACAAAAAAAAAACATACATTGCATTCATGACAAAAGGGTCACATGCACTTACAGTCAGTTCAAATCACCAGCCTCGTCCACACTCACGAGCATCACGCACCCACATGTTCCATCGTCACTTGTCACACACCAGCTTTCATCCCAATATCTCGAATGCCAGAACCCGATCTCAGAGGGATAGAAAAGAAAACCGAGCTCAAACCTTTCCCAATCTCAAAGTGTATCATATCGTGGGGTTACCATACGGGAGTTGTCACTCCCCAAAATCCAAAAAAAAAAAAGATCATACATCCAAAAATCCCAAAAAATGTAGTCTCCGTCATATCGTTGGGCCACCATGCGGGAGTTGTCACTCCCTAAAAATTCAAAAATCCAGGAGCCAATCACCAAGCCGCCTTCACTCGAGAATTTCTTCTTCGACAACAACTCCGACAGTTAGACCATCTCCAGGACCAACAGTGACTGGACGAGATTCATAAGCCGCGAGCTGAATACGACTCAAGCGAGACTAGGTGTAGCCTTACCACTCATGCATTGCATCAAAAAAAAAACATACAAAAAAACAGTCAGTCAACCATCTCAATTCATCATTTTCATCATTTCATGCATCTTATACATAGTAATTCCATATTATCACAACACATTGCATGGTAGATCGTTGCATTTGCATACTCCCGTATCGAAACGACATCTTTGGCAAAAATCTTGATTGATTGTTTGAATAGAGCGCGTGAACCGCTAAACTCCCGACCCGTCAACGAACACAAGGGTCTCATCAAAATCAGCACCACAAACCAAGTGAGTAGTGTGCGAAGAGCGGTATTTTCTCTTGAATTCCAAAAGAGGGTATTGGACCATCCACCGAGCGACGAGGGAAGGTAGAGCGAGCCAATCGAGGTAAAACCATGAGCGACATGTGCACTCCTTCAGCACATGGAGAGGCATAATAAATAGTGAGATCAGTGTCGATAGTGAGATAAGAACTGTGATTCATGCAAAGATCCGAGAAGTAGTAGGAAAACAATTATTAACTAATGAGAATGACGAGGCACTTAGGATCAAAATCTTCACAAGGCCAAAAAGCTTTGATTTTCCCGAACATAACTCCTTAGTGAGCCCCGCTGAGCCTTTCAGGAAAAACTTTTTCTACAAAAAAAAAAAAAAAAAACTCCACAATATGCCGCGTACATATACTTACTTGCCCTTGCAATAGAGGATCTCGAAGGAGCCAGAGCCATGGTCTCTCCCCCACCATCTTTCACAAAAACAACAAATGAAATGTTCAAGAAAAATTAGTGAGTCAATGAAACTCCAAGGTCAAACACCAAAAAAGAACACCAAAAATGTTCAAGAAGATCGATGAGTCAATGCAACTCCGAACCTGAAAGCCAAAATACAAAGCTGAGAACGCTTGAGAAAGTTGATGAGACAAATTCAATTTCAAAAAATAAAATGAGAAGAAAGTTCAAATCGAACGCCAGAAAAGGCAAGGAGCAAAACCGAATCCAAAGGACCAACGATGTCCAACAGAAACCAAAAGGTTATCGAAACCTGTCTAATCATTCCACCCATGGCAAAGGCGAAACACATCCTCTATTGCACAAAAGCTCCACAAATTCCAATTTGATCCTCCCGTCCCGTGCGACATACACCATACCCATCAGCCCCGTTACAACCCAATAAAGACCTCTGACTCATAAGTTAATGAGCGTTGACTGAAAGTACCGGATCTGAAACATGAATCATAAGCTTCGTACTTGTTATCAACATGTCCCGTCATACCAAAGGGACCATGAGTGAAGGAGCGCAACCTTACCTTCCAAGGTTTTTTTAGAGCGAGTGACTCTTTAATCGAAGCACCAAATCATAAACAGCTAATCCCATTGCAAGTGAGGAATTTGTGAGGATCGGAAAGTCTAAAACCTCGAAAAGAAATTCTTAGGAAAATACTGCTCTGAGCATCAAGAGTATCATCACACCGCTTGGCACACACAGCCAAACTCACGAGAGATTGACCCGCGTCCCTCCATGAGAGGAAAGTGATTCACGCATTCGAGTTTAACAATCACTCAAGATCGATCTGAAGATGTCTTATATTCGTAAACCTCATACTAATAGAGATAGGACCGTACCCTCTCATAAAAAAAAAAAAACTGCATATGCATTTTGCATCTCGTTTAGCCTCAATGTCTGCATTTATCATTCCATCATCAACATCCGACTTGTAAGTACTCTACCTAGTCTCGTTGAGAGTCGACTCCAGTAGCCGCTATCAAAGCGTAACTTCCGATAAAGGAGTCAAAGTTAGAGCCATCCAGCGTCATGCTCGAGCCTCATCAACACCATGTCCAGAACCAATACGGGAGCCACCTCAAATCCACGTCAAAGCTATTTCGTCACCAAGGTCTTGCCTACAGAATTTCGAACTACGTCAGGTCTGATCTCAAATACGGAATTGAGTACGTAGGCAGCCCGCCCAGGGTGCGACCACCTCAAAGGAAAAATGCCCCTTTCTTCCTCGCTATCACCAAATTGAGCCATCTTGTAGCCCTTTCCGGAGCCATCCCGAGCTATCCTGGAGCCATCATGAGAGAACCCTGAAGTCATAACCGGGCCGAAGCTGTCCATACATGACCAAGAATTTATCTACCACATCAAAATACGTCAAACACGACACAGTCCACAAATCACATCAACCCACCATTCGACCCAAAATCTCAATTCAAATCGAAACCCACTAACCACCCCAGAGCCGTTACTTGTAATGGGGTCATGAATCATGTCGGAGCCCTCCGACCACACTGGAGCCACCCGACCGCACTGAGGCCATCAACGTAATCTGGAGCCATCAGTTCATACCGGAGCCATCACCACATGCCAAAGTCATCTCAAAATTTGAAACAACTCTGGAGCCGTCTGCTCACACAAAACCTACATCCACAAACAGGGAGTTTAATTCAATTAATACATTGGTTAATCACCTCACATCACATATCATCTGCATATACCCATAAAATTTGCTCACTGTCTGACGCATCTTCACACCCGCTAGGCAGCTATTGCGCTACTAGCGCGGTCGATTTCTTCTCATTTTACACCTGCTAGAAAGCTATTGCGCTACTAGTACGGTCGCCTTTCGTTTTACACCCGCTAGGCAGCTATTGCGCTACTAGTGCGGTCGACTTTTCGTTTTACACCCGCTAGGCAGCTATTGCGCTACTAGTGCGGTCGACTTTTCATTTTACACCTGCTAGACAGCTATTGCACTACTAGTGCGGTCGACTTTTCATTTTACACCTGCTAGACAGCTATTGCGCTACTAGTACGGTCGTCTTTCGTTTTACACCCGCTAGACAGCTATTGCGCTACTAGTGCGGTCAAATTTTCGTTTTACACCCGCTAGACAGCTATTGCGCTACTAGTGCGGTCAAATTTTCATTTTACACCTGCTAGACAGCTATTGCGCTACTAGTGCGGTCGACTTTTCATTTTACACCTGCTAGACAGCTATTGCGCTACTAGTACGGTCGCCTTTCGTTTTACACCCGCTAGGCAGCTATTGCGCTACTAGTGCGGTCGACTTCTCATTTTACACCTGCTAGACAGCTATTGCGCTACTAGTACGGTCGACTTCTCATTTTACACCTGCTAGAAAGCTATTGCGCTACTAGTACGGTCGCCTTTCGTTTTACACCCGCTAGGCAGCTATTGCGCTACTAGTTCGGTCGACTTTTCGTTTTACACCCGCTAGGCAGCTATTGCGCTACTAGTGCGGTCGACTTTTCATTTTACACCTGCTAGACAGCTATTGCGCTACTAGTGCGGTCGACTTTTCATTTTACACCTGCTAGACAGCTATTGCGCTACTAGTACGGTCGCCTTTCGTTTTACACCCGCTAGGCAGCTATTGCGCTACTAGTGCGGTCGACTTTTCGTTTTACACCCGCTAGGCAGCTATTGCGCTACTAGTGCGGTCGACTTTTCATTTTACACCTGCTAGACAGCTATTGCGCTACTAGTACGGTCGCCTTTCGTTTTACACCTGCTAGACAGCTATTGCGCTACTAGTACGGTCGCCTTTCGTTTTACACCTGCTAGACAGCTATTGCGCTACTAGTACGGTCGCCTTTCATTTTACACCCGCTAGACAGCTTTTGCGCTACTAGTGTGGTCGACTTTTCATTTTACACCCGCTAGACAGCTATTGCGCTACTAGTGTGGTCGACTTTTCGTTTTACACCCGCTAGACAGCTATTGCGCTACTAGTGCGGTCGACTTTTCGTTTTACACCCGCTAGACAGCTATTGCGCTACTAGTGCGGTCAATTTTTCGTTTTACACCTGCTAGACAGCTATTGCGCTACTAGTACGGTACCGAACTTGCATTCTAGGCCCGTCATAAGCCCTAGGGCTGGATATCAAGAGATCCAGTTGAGGCACTCCTAAGCCCTCGTGCACCGTAAACCAATCTAATGGTTAGTATCATAGGCTCGTCATAAGTCCTATGGCTAGATATCAAGAGGTCTAGTTGAGGCTCGTCATAAGTCCTCGTACTCTCGATTGCATTATAGGCTTGTCATAAGTCCTATAGTTAGACGTCAAGAGGTCTAATTGAGGCTCGTCATAAGTCCTCGTACTTTCAATCACATTCATACACTCACGATCGCATCCCATCAAATCACAAAACCGTAGTGAGAATTTTTGGCGCCCCGTCAACCTTGATCCAATTCTGCAAAGGCTTGCAAAATTGAATCAAGGGGAGCCATCTGTAGACACCAAAAATTCTCACCCCATAAAGCAAATTCCGAGTAACGAATAAAGTAAGAGGGGTCGTCGCCTTTCTTTCTCAAAACGTATCAATGTGCATGCCAAAACGAAACCGTCATTTTATGACAAAATTCCCAAATTATTTTCTCAAAGCATTTCAGAAATAAAAACAACGGTTTCCAAAAATGAATTTCCAACAATCATCCGGTTTTAAACCCGTCCCTTTTGTCTATCTACTTATTTCACCATTTTCACTTTATTATTCTTTTTCACCCAACAAACCAGTCAAATGAGGCCTTGTGGTCTGATTCTCTTGGATCCGCTCTTCCTGTCCCAATACCCCAAATGAGGCCCATCTTCCTAAAGCCTTGGGCCCATCTTCCTACAGCCCGTCCCGGTTGATTTCTTTCTTTAACCCAAATTCCCAGCCTGGTTGAGCACTCTCAAAAACCCTACTGTTCCTTTATAAAACGACAAGCTAAAGCTTAAGGAGAAGGGCCGGCCGACGGTCTTCTTCTTCATTCTCTCAAAAACTGAACTGTCAATTCTCTTCTTCAGGCGTTCTCCTTCGATCAAAAAAAACCAAAAAGATCGATGCCATAACCAGAGTATTCTTCTGCCGTGAGCCACAACCATCTTCTTCTTCCTCGACATTTCTTCTTCAACAAAAAATGCGCTCAATCTCCCTCGATATTTCTTGTTCCCTCATCTCTTCTTCTCTGAAGTCGTCTTCACCACCATCTATTCCAATCTCTTCACCCACAGTTTTGCAACAACAAGCAAATGTGGTGCATGCTCTGCGCCTTCTTCATCCTTTCCACCGGTAATTTTGCTACTCAAATGGCGAACAAATAACGAAGTTCCTCTCCGTCGATCGGTACCATTCACCCAGAAAAACCCCAACACTTTTCCTCGACTACTAGTCTCTGATATCCCCTCCTTTTCCGTTCGATTCTTTTCAACCGAAACAAAAATCAGTCTCCACCCACTCCTTTCCTATTTATTCTCTTCAATGACGATAACTTTGCAACTCCAACTGGCAACCTGAAAGCATAGACGCTCCACCCTTCTTAAGTCTTGTTCGCTCACAAAATTTTGCAACCCAAACCAGTGAATAAGGACCGGAGCTGCGGCTCCGTTCATCTTCTCTTTATTCTCGGTAAGTAGCGACCACCGCTGTGACCATCTGTTCATTGGAAGTCGAAAACCACCCTGGTTCATCTTAGTATCGGATATTGTTTTTGCTCTTTGATTATTTCGGTCTCACTGCATTCCGATTTCAACTGGTCGCTTGTGAGTTTTCGCTGGAAGATTAGTATCTAATCTTGTTCTAATTCTGTTAAGTAAAATCAGTTGGCTGGCGCTCAAATCCGGAACTGATTCACATTGCTGTTAAATCCCTTGTAGTTTTTGATCTTCCACTACACTTCATTAAAGTCTGAAAATAGTTCACTCATCTATCACTATTTTTCTGACCCTAACATTGGTCTTTGGGTGCACCGATTTGGTAACCCGACCTGTTTGCTGTATTGTGCTGATGTTCTCTGCTGCCTTTTTTTTGTGTTTCTTGACTGAGGTACATATATAACTGACCTGAGATGGGCCTGCACCTGAGATTGTGTTTGTCATCCTGTCGGGTCAACTCTGTGAAGTGTTGAGGCTCAAATCTCTACATCAGCCAGCTGAAGACTATATTTCCTGGTTATTGTTGAGTTCGTATTTGTCATCCTGTCGGTACCCTCTGCCTAATTAATCCTCTACTTTTGCTGGGATGTAAATGTGTGTTTAAGTGTTTTGTATGTTTCTGTGTATCTTGCCATCTCCTTGCCAAATGTTGTTAAATGTATTCTAATTCTTGTCGAGAGTTATACAAACCTCAATCTGCCCCATTCATTTCTTTGTTCCTCATGAATTCGTTCTCTGGACTCATTGTGAGTCTGCAAGTATTTCGAAGTTGTACTGAAGTTGGTGTATGCTTGGTGCTGATAGCACATCTATTGATCTCTCCAATTTTTACGATTATCATTCTGTTTGTTAACCCATTCTTTCTCGGATCCCTCCCTTTATGATACTCTCGGTTTTGTTCGGTTCGTGATTGGAATCAAAGACTCCCCTGCACATGTAAAAGTCCACCCGTCTTGGTCTGCAACATGGTGATTCTAGTTGTTGTTTATTCGGTTCTTTGTTACTTTGTCGCCTCTGTTTCATTTGGCTAGATAATAATGACCTTGAAAGAATCATTCTCTATTGCGGTACTCTGTTTCTAATTTGGTTATGCTAAAAGTGAGTTGGTAAAATAAAGAAAGAAAAAAAAAAGAGTAAACCAGGTACCTTGTTTTCTCCGCTTCGGTAATAACTCCAGCTCTGCAATAAGAATTCAACCGATTTTGGTTCTAGTTTGCTTTTCTTCCTCAATTCTGATATATGGTTCGTTCATGATCATTTGCTCTGCCCTATACTTGTACATATTTTGTTACTGCAGTATTTGATTCGTTTCCCTGTATTTTTCTAACTATAGTTAAGCCCTAGTTATTAGACCTTAGGGCCAAGACTTAGGATAGAGGGTGAACCCTAAGATTTAGGTGAGCCATGGTCCCACCTAATAAACTGGGCAATCCCTAGACCCAAACCACACCTTATTATTGTAACATAAAAAAAAAATCAATCAACTTCAAAATCTCAAAGCAAGCCCAATAAAAATCAATCCAATTCCAAGTCCTAATTCAGCCCAAGCCTTCAGTTTGGCCCAATAACTAATTTCAGCCCAATAACCACCTCGGGCCCGTTCCAAATTCAGCCCATTATGAAACAACCCAAAATCAATACACACTCAAATCCATAGGCCTAATTCGAAAGCCCAATTCAAAAACCAGCCCAATTCAAGAACCTACTTTCTATGTCGAGCTTGACCCACTTCATAACCCAACTCCACTATGTCCGGCCCAATTATCTTGACCCGGCCCAATATCCACCTTAGCCTAAGTTGAATACCCAAAAGCCCATGGCCCGAAATCAAGAAAGCCCAAAACATAAGGCCCAAGTCCAAAAGCCTAGGTCCACAAAATCAAGCAAGCATAAGTCCACAAAAATTAAGTGAAGTCCATAAGAATCAAACCTTGAACCAAAGTTTGACCTTTGACCAAAACCTTGACTTTGACCAAAACCTTGACCCAATTGTTGACCAAACCCAAACATTGACCCGGTCCATCTGCCAATACAAGTCAAACCAAATCAATTCCAACACATGTTTCAAACCCGATTCCCTTCAATTCACTTTCAACTTGTAAATTCCTTTCAAAATCTAAAAGCCCAAAAAGAATTTTAAAAAAACCATCATTTTATTCAAGTCTCATTTTGTGGAATTTAAAGGAAAAACTCTTCTCACATCACAGAAAACTCTTCTCCATTGCAGAAAGTTCTTCTCACATATACAGAAAGTTTTCTCCTAAAAACATTTCTCAAAATCAGTGTTTCTTTACCGAGAATTCCGAACAACTTTCAAAACTTTCTAACTTAGTTTTCAAATCCAAATAAACCATTTTCGGGGAGCAAGTAATGTCTAATCCCTTCAAAACATTTCCTCCACGGTTAGAACATCGCTTGTCTCCCTTCCCAAAAATAAAAATCCGAGGCGGGGCACTGGGGTCATAACCTCCCTTGTCGCAGTCTGGATCTCTTTAGGCGGGGCATTAGGGTGACAAACCTCCCCTAATTGCAGCCTAGATTTTTACAAGGCGGGGTGCTAGGGAAGTAACGACCTTCATAGTTGCAGCCGGGATTTTAGAATCGTCTAACTCCCTTCCGCTCGATTTCAATGTTTTCGGTTTTTAATGTTTTAAAACCCGGGAGTTAGAGACGTTATTAGGGTTCGACCGAGAACATCTCATTCATGGTGTCTCTCTCTGAATCCTGTTTTTCGACATAAATTCATTGCCCCATCTTTCGAGCCTCGGCACTTACCATTAATTAAGTGTCGTGTTCGAGGGGGTACATAGGGTAATCCCTCGGGATTATCCGCCCTTTTACAACAAAAACTGATTTTTTTGATTTTAAAAACTTTAAGAGAGACAATTTTGACAATCATTCCTCCAAACAATTCAGTCCACCATCATCTCACTCTAAATTTGAAATATCCCAAAACATCAACCCTTTCATAATCTTAAATCCAAAAAACCCGGGATCTCTACTCAAACTTCATTTGTCTCACACACTCAAATCATTATCCAAACTCAAATCATTCCAAACTCGAAACATCTCCCGAATCCCGACTTCTTCCAAACTTCTATAGTCTCATAGGCCCAAGCGCCTCACAGACTCGAACACTTCAATCTCTCCACCATTTTAAGATTCAAACGTCTCACAGGCCCGAGCGCCTCATAGACTTCGATATCTCTTTTCACCAAACATCTCACAGACCCGAGCGTCTCACAGACTAGCACCCAAACCCGAAACTTTTCGAAACTTCGAACCTTTCTAAAATCTCGAACACCTCAAGTATCTTCAAGCTCCACAAACATCAAAACTTCCAAAACCCAGAAAACGTGAACTACGTAAGGTCTGATCTCAACAGAGAGTTGAGTACGTAGGCAACCCCCACAGGGTGCGACCCCACATCAATCGAAATGCCATTTTTCACTCAGTCATCTCACCTCCAAACAAACTTGTGCACTTTCAACCCTCGATTACCTCAGCAAACTCAACCATCCTAAAAATCCTGAACTATGTAAGGTCTGATCTCAGCAGGGAGTTGAGTACGTAGGCAGCCCATCTAGGGTGCGACCCCTTTCCAAATAAAAAAACCCCTTCCCCCCTCTAAGGTGTTCTTCATACCTCTTGAAACTCTCAACCCTTCAACCAAACTTACTCCAAGACCTGCCTATTCCCAAATCTTCATTCTATACTCATCCGAATTCACTATCTCCTCTTATTGGTGCTGGCTTGGCAGAAAGCTCGCCTCATACACTCTTATTCTCTCTCTCCTCACCCTAATCTTGTCCTTGGCTTTTAAATGAATCTCTTTAAAAAGGTTTTGAAAGAAGGTAATCCCGACAATTGGAGACCGAGGTTTCCTCGGGCACCAATCCGAAGTCGTGGTTGTTTCCACTTCTAAGGGGTGTAACCCAGTGCGAACCCACAATAGAATCTCTGACGCAACCAGCTAAGTCCTATCCATAAGCAACAATTCAGAGTCAATCAACGGTTCTTAGAACCCTTCTCCTCCCTTCCTAGTTCCTTAGGTCAAACTAGGTGGCGACTCTTGTCAATTCCGCCTTATAGAGGCATAAGTCCGCGTGGAGCCCATCGAGAGCGGGTGTAGTGCACACTTGCATTTCCCCCTTATGCTCTCTGGGAAAGACGGATGATAGAGTAGGTATTTGAGGGATGCCGAGGTGACAGGTTTTCACCCTCCACAGAATGACATTTCAAGGATCTAGGCTTCTCAGTTTGTCCATTTAGATAGACCCCCCTCATGCCGAAAAATCACCCTCCACAGCACCTAAATCACATAGCCCACTACTGCAGTCAATTTTACCAATATAGCAAGGAGCGATAGGCAAACCGGGATCTCCAAGCTTTGGAGGTAGACTTCTTTGTTGAACCGCTGAAACTTCTTCGGTGAGGTGAACGGTTTCTGCTTCCTCCAACGATCTCTTGTTTGCTATGATGTCCTTCATGAACTTAGCACAAATTGGCATCTATTTCAAAGCATCAGAAAAAGGAATGTTAATCGTTAATTTCTTGAAAATGCTTAGAAACTTCCCAAGTTGTTCATCCAAATTTTTCTTTTTGAGTCTATTGGGAAAAGAAAGAGGGGGAAGATGTTTTGCAAGAGTAGTAGAAGTAGAAGGTTCAGGAGACTCCTTCTCCTTGGAAACTTCCTTAGGTGGAGATGGTGGTTCCTCAACAATCTCTTGCTCTTCTTCTTGAGCTTCATCTTCATGGGACTTCATGTCCTCTTGTGAGCATGACGGATCAAGGAGTCTCCCACTCCTTAGTGTTACCGCTTTTGCTTGCTCTCTTGGATTGGGCTTGGCTTGACTTGGAAGAACACCCGGTTGTCTTTGAGCAAGTTGTTGGGAGATGCTTTCAAGTTGAGCTTTAACCCTTTTGTTGGTGCCTTCTTGACTTGCTTTAAAAGCATCCAAATCAGCCGCTTTAGTGTGTACAACCGAGACAAGATTTTTCATCATGTCTCTTAGCTCGGCATTGGCATCCGTCGACAGAGGAGGAGGTTGTTGATGTGGTTGGTGTTGTTGTTGAAAGCCCAGAGGTGCTCCTTGTGGTCGGTAACCCATTTGTGGGTTGGACATTTGAGATGACCCTTGTGACCGGTAGCCCGTGGGATTATTGGAAGCATTGCTTGATCCCCCTTGGGTTTGGTCATTAATTCTCCATGAGAAGTTTGGATGGTTCCTCCATGGGGCGTTTTGTTGGTTGTAGTTGTATCCGGGGCGGTTGCCTACAAAGTTTACATCCTCATGTGGATCGGCATAAACTTTGCCTTCACTAAAGTGGGTCTCGTGAGGACCCGCACAAATTGCACACCCCTCTTGGATTGAAGTAGAAGGAGATGGAGAGGGTGATGATGAAGAAGCTATAGACTTTGTTGTTTCCTTTTGAGCTATAGCTAGCTTTTCCACCATCTTAGTGAGTGAAGATAGTTGAGCTGAAAGGTGCTCGGTGAGCTCAACATGTAAGAGACCCGCTGCTCTTGGTGCTCTTCCCTTTGGTTTAGACCACTGCCTTGTGTTGCTTGTCATCACCTCTAGGAGTTCCATTCCCTCTTGAGGTGACTTAGTCATGAAGCTTCCTCCCGCTGAGGAGTTCACAAGTAGTCTATTCGAGTCGTCGAGACCGTTGAAAAATGATAGGCATAGTGATTGATCATCCAAACCATGGTGGGAACAATTCATCAACATGTCCTTGAATCTATCCCATGCATCGTATAACGTCTCTCCTGGCTCTTGGCAAAAGGTATTAATCTCTCCAATTAATTGTCTCATTCTACTTGTGGGGTAACACTTGGCAAAAAAAATTGAGCCATTTATGCTCAAGTATGGATTGATTTTGACGGTAAGCTCCTATACCATCTTGATGCAGAGTCGGACAGTGAGTGAGGGAAGAGCTGCAGGCGTATCCTCTCACCAACGTTTCCAGCTTTACCAAATGAGTTGCAAAAGTCGAGAAATTGACTTAGGTGGTTGGGAGCTTCATCGGGATTTGCTCCATTGAATTATCCTAAGTCCCGGACAGCAGTGATGTAGTGGGTCTTGAATACCCATTGTCCGGCCTCTTGAGGCGTCAACTCCGGTAGGACTATGGCCGAAGGTCTCCCTTCGGTGTCCGGCTGGTTGTAGTCTTTGAGAGCCATTTTGTGTGGGTTCCCGTTATCTTCTACCCCCGGTTGGTCTAGATCAGCCATGATTGAATTTTTCACAGTTCGGATGGCTCTCAACAATGAACACTTAAGCTCGGGTCTCGGACTAACAAGTGGAGATCCTTTGGTTCGAGTGTTAGGCATACACCGAGAAAACAGAAGGTACCTAAACCGCACCAACACCAAATGCTCTTAAGTAGAAGGAAATGTAAGAATATAGACAACAACTAAAAACACAAATACCACAAATAAAATAAATAAGATAAAAGTACTAAATGCACAAAAACTAAAGTACCGAACCTAGGGAAATTGATTATTCAATTTCCCAGGCAACAACGCCAAAAACTTGTTGGGAAAACTACAAACATAGTAATTAAACCTAGATAAAATGGGCAAGCGCACCCAATTCGTTGCAATAAAACAAGTGTCGTATCCACAAGGAAATTGGTTTCTAAATCCCAAGCTTCGGTATATTAGTTAAGTGCGAATAAACAGTAAAGAAGGGGGTTTAGCCGGAGGCAAGCTTGGTTGTTTGTCAATTAAAATGCAATAAAATAGTAAAATGTTTGTGTATGGAATGGATGGGGAAAGTACCCTAGGATAGTGGGAGTGACCTAATTCACTCAAAGAGCTTCAAAACCATAACTCAACATCTCAATGCCTATTAGAGTGTAACTCATGAATCCTCAAATCATGAGTAATCCAATTCTTACCCAAATAATCAAACCCCTTAGTTAAAGGAGGTTCAAGTCATTAAATAGCATTAAGCAAGCACTCTTAATCAATAGCCCTAAGCATTTACTTCCAAGCTCAAGAAAGCAAAAGCTAGGGTTTATCCCCTTTTGGTCTAGCTCCAAACTCAAACTCAAATATTGAATGAAACCACCATAAATGAAATAAGAGATCAATTCAGAGCATTAATTATATTGAAGGGAATAAAACAAGAGTAATAAATGAGTTAGGTTCTTAGCATTCAATGAGCAAAATGGGTTCAAACCCTCATCCTAGGATACAAATGGAACTACTCAACCATAGTTAAAGGAAAGAGAAAGGAGAAGGGAGAAATAGCCATTAGAGGAGCTTCCAAGCTTCAATGGAGGTAGAAATCTTCACTTTCTTCTTCCTCCTTTCTTCTCTTCTTTTCTCCTTTTCTTTTCTTCCTTATTTTTACCACTCTCTCTCCTCTTTTAGGTTCCAGTCGTGTGTATTGGATAATGGGGAAGGAAGCCCTAAAATGTAGCCTTTTAAAATAAAATTCTGGGAAAAAATTCTGTCCGACCGACCTTGCAAGGTCGGTCTCGGGGTTGGTCGAACTCTCTTAGAAGGAAGCATGTGACAGGTTTTTAAGCTCGACCGACCTTGGACAAGGTTGGTCCTAAGGTCAGTCAATTCCAGTGTGTTTGGGACGGCTTGGGCAGAGTCGGACCAACCTTCACAAGGTCAATCCCAAGGTTGATCGGCCCCAGAATGTCCTTCTTTTGTGCCGGAATTCTCCCGATGCTTCCCGTTGGCTTGGCATCCTTCCCGAGGTGCTCGAGCATTGGTGCATTCTCAGATTAAGCTCTCAAAAATGTACTCATATGAGTATTTACCTATTTGAATATGTCAAAAGTATAAGATCACTAATAATCACAAAAACACTCCATAAAGTGGTGAAATAAATCATGCACCGAATAAAATGACCATTAATAAAGACCTTGAGAAAGCACTATTTCACCACTTATCACTGGGCCCACTCACTCCGTAATCCTGTACGGACCGACATACTTAGGGCTTAGTTTCCCTCTCATCCCAAATCTGAAGATGCCTTTCATAGGAGACACTCGTAGGAAGACCATATCACTGATCTGAAACTTGAGCTCTCTGGTACGCTGGTCCCCATAAGATTTCTGTCTAGACTGCGCTGCCCTCATGTGCTGCTGAATAACTCTAATATCATCCTGCAGTGTCTGAATGTACTCCGGCCCAATCAAGACTGCCTCAGTAGGGTCACTCCATGATAAGGGAGTCTGGCACGGCCTGCCATACAGAGCCTGGAATGGTGTCATGCCGATGGACGAGTGGTAGGAGTTATTGTAGGAGAACTCTACCAGGTGTAGATGCTCTACCCAACTTCCCTGATAGTCCAGAGCGACCGCTCGCAACATATCCACTAGTGTCTGAATCGTCCTCTCGGTCTGCCCATCAGTCTGAGGGTGAAAGGCTATGCTAAGGCGTAACTGAGTACCAAACGCCTCCAACACCTGACGCCAAAACCTCCTGAGGAAACGTGTGTCACGATCAGAGACGATCGTCTTCGGTACCCCATGGTACCGGATGTGCTCTGTGGTGAACACCTCAGCTAGTTTGGGCACCTTCCATATGTCTTTGATAGGTATAAACCTTGCTGTCTTGGTCAACCTATTGACTATCACCTATATAGCATTCAGTCCGCCTCTAGCTGAAGGGAGACCGACCACAAAATCCATACTGATATTGTCAAACTTCCAGCACGGTACTGGTAGTGACTGAATCTGACCTCCTGGTCGACGATGCTCGAACTTTACCTTCTAGCAGGTGAGGCATCGGGAGACGAAATCTGCAACATCCCTCTTCATCCCGCTCCACCAGAATAACTGCTTCACATCTTTATACATCTTGGTGGCTCCAGGGTGTACTGATAATGTAGAGGAATGAGCTTCTGAGAGGATCCTGGTCTGAAGTTCTGTCGCATCCTGGGGAACACAGAGTGCCTCTGACTCGAAGGTGTCCCTCGCTATCTAGCTCGTAGTCATACTTCAGACCATCGGTCAAACCATCTGCTAACTTCTGTCTGACGCCCTGTAAATATACATCACTGTCCTGGGCTGCATATACCTCCTTAGCTATGGTGGTCATCTCTATCAAGGCAAGAAGTGAATAAGCTCTTCTGCTCAGAGCGTCTGCCACAACATTTCCTTTCCCTTCCATATACCGGAGATTGATGTCATAATCGGCTAATAGCTCTACCCATCGTCGCTGTCTCAGGTTCAGCTCATTCTGAGTCCAGATGTAATTCAGACTCTTATGGTCTGTCATAATTCGGACTGTGGCTCCATACAAGTAGTGTCGCCAGATCTTCAAGGCGGAGACTATGGCAAGGAGCTCAAGTTTGTGTGTGTGGTAATTTTCTTCGTGTTTCTTCAGTTGTCGAGAAGCATATGCTACCACTCTGCCATTCTGCATCAGTACCCCACCGATCCCTCTGCCTGAGGCATCACAATACACCTCGTATCCCTCGTTCCCTTTAGGGATTACTAACACTAGAGCTGTGGTCAAGGCGTCCTTCAGCGCCTGAAAGGAGACCTCACAAGCCTCTGTTCATACAAATTGGCTATCCTTCTTCATCAAAGAGGTTAAGGGCTTGGATAGCCTGGAGAAGTCCTTCACTAAGTGTCTATAGTAGCTAGCCAACCCAAGGAAACTCCGAATCTCTGTCACAGTGCGGGGTCTATGCCAGCTCTTCACTGCCTCAATCTTAGATGGGTCTACTGAAACTCCCTCAGCTGAGATCACATGACCAAGGAATGACACCTTGTCCAGCCAGAATTCACACTTGCTGAACTTGGCATATAGTTTCTTCTCTCTTAGAGTCTCCAAGGCTGTCCTCAAATGCTGCTCATGTTCCTTCCGGCACTTGGAGAAGATCAAGATGTCGTCTATGAATACGACCACTGACTTATCTAACTGGGCTTGGAAGACTCTCTGCATCAGGTCCATGAATCTCACTGGTGCATTTATCAGTCCAAACGGCATCACTGTGAACTCGTAGTGGCCGTATCTTGTCTTGAACGTTGTCTTCTCTATATCTGACTCAGCTATAGCTATCTGATGATATCCGGAACGCAGATAAATTTTAGAGAACACCTTTGCTCCCCTCAATTGGTCGAACAAGTCATCGATCCTGGGCAGTGGGTACTTGTTCTTGATCGTGACGTTGTTCAGCTCCTTGTAGTCGATACAGAGTCTCATGCTCCCGTCCTTCTTCTTGACGAACAGCACTGGAGCACCCCACAGTGAGACACTGGGTCTGATGAAACCCTTATCTAGTAGCTCCTACAGTTGTTTCTTCAACTCAACCATCTCTGCAGGGCCCATCCGGTAGGGAGCCTTGGCAATCGGTCCCGTGCCAGGTGAAATACCCCGTAATTAAAAACAGTGATTAATTAGGCTAATTATATTTTTAAAGGCTTAATTACACTTAAATAAATACGAGGGAACAAATCCCGAAGAAAACGGACCCTTAAAATGGGTTAAAAGCATAAACGAACCTTAAAGCGCGTTTTTCAAGGAAACCGGGAAAACGTGACTTTAAGCGGGTCAAACAGACTCGTAACAATTTTGGTTAACTAAATAGTCACTAATAAATATTAGTGAAGCTTTAGAACCAATAAAATTGATTAAACGAGAAAATTCCGGAAAACGGGTACCGGTTAGTAAGAACTGTAACAACCGGGAAGTTGTGGGGTAAGAATGCAAATAAACAAACTTAGTGTGTCCACTTTGCAAATAGAAAATTAAAATCCTTGTGTGTGTGTATATGGGGCCGGTCAATTTCCCCCCCCCCCCCCTCTCACTCACTCTCTTCACTCTTTTACTCACAAAAGGACAAAGAAATAAAGAAAGAGAAAAGCAAGTCTCTCTCCTACTCCCCCCTCTTCCTCTCACGTACTCTCCCTCCTCCTCTCTGCATTTTCTTCCTCCTTGGGCGATGGCCATGGTGAATTGAGAATCCACAAAAAACTCCTCACTTCTCTCCTCTCTTTGAGTACTCAAATCTCCTCCAAATGTAATAAAAATTACACCACTAGAATCCCCTTGCCAAGGAGAACGTTTTCATCCTTTCAAAAATCCAAAAGCTCAACTTTCATTTCGGTGGGTATTCTCCATTTGAAGATTCAAGTCCACCATTAGAAGCACCTTCACCTCCTTGTTACTTTGAGGTAAAAAGAAGTCCGAAAATCCATCATTTCTAGCCCTTGTTTGCATTATAAGAAATTTCAGTTTTGAACTCTTGGTTCCTTGTTGCTTCAGCCGATTTTGGCTCCCCCTTGGGCTAGGAATATTGTTCTCTTGCTAGTCAAGAACTCCATTCATCCATTGGAAGGTAATAGCTTTTCTTAAACCCTAAAACTATGCTTTAAGCTTTGGGTTGATTAAGGGTAGAATTTGAATGGTGTTGTGTATTTGGTATGAGCTGTAGCACTTTGTGTGTGTGAATCTCATTGGGACCGAGAACAAAGGAGAAGAGAGGAAGAGAAGAAAAAGGAAGAAAGGAAACTAGAAACACAAGGTAATTATCTTTACCTTGAGCTAGTTTTGTATGTAGTATTGTAACAGTTTTTAAAGTAGTAAAATGAATGGTGTATTGAGTGATGAGTAGTAAGTATGTGGTAGTATAATGAGGATTGATAATGTAACAGTTTTTGAAGTTGTAAATGAGTTTTAAAAGCTTGGGAAAACCATGGGTAGTATGTGTATGTGTGCAGAATTCTATTGTGTTGTAGTGATGTTGAGATGTGGATATGATGTATTGTGTAAACAGGTTGTGAGAATGGGAAATTGTGAGCTGAAATGGTGTGTGAGCAAGTAAGAATTATAGGGGAGACTATGTCGAATTTTATCTAGGAATTTGAGGACTTAGATACATTCGGAACAGATTTTGGAAAGTTAAAATGAGTGGTTTAGTGGCTTGTAACAGATTTGGATATGAGGTTGTAAATGGGATGGAATTAGGTTGTGAGTAATGTATTTTGAATGCTAGGAGTAGCATTAGTTGAGGAAGTAATGGAGGTTAGAAGTTGAGTGAAAATCTGTAGCATGAGAGGAAACAAAAATCTGTAGCAAGTGAAATGGAAGCTAGTGTGAGTGTTGAGAAGAAGTGAGGAAAAATGTGTAAGTGAATGTAAGAATTGAGTAGTAGGTTTGGTGGGTGAACTAAGGTGATTTAGAGTGTTTTATTAGTGCTAAATCATGTGGGGAAGTATTGGTAAAGATTGGGGAAACAATGGGTAAAGAAAACACCCAAAAACAGATTTTAAAACTGAAGTACTGGGCCGGACCGACCTTAGGACCGAACTTGCAAGGTCGGTCGAGCCCAGATTTAAAGACGGGAAACCTTCTGGAATCGACCGACCTTGCGACCGGACTTGCAAGTTCGGTCGGACCAGAAATTCTCCCGTCAGAAACCTTCTGGAATGGACCGAACTTGCGACCGGACTTGCAAGTTCGGTCGGCCAGAAAAATTCCCGTAATGCAAGCTACTGGAATGGACCGACCTTGCGACCGGACTTGCAAGGTCGGTCGGGCTAAAATTTTCAATACGAAACTTACTGGAATGGACCGACCTTGGGACCGGACTTGCAAGGTCGGTCGGCCCTGGAATTTTCACACGATGTAGCCTACTGACTTGGACCGAACTTGGACCGGACTTGCAAGTCGGTCGAGTCAAACAAAAAAAAATGTTTTATATATGATTATAGTATCATATATACATATATGCCTATACAATATAGCATATATGTAGTAATACACCATTAATGAAGTAATAATGGTAAGAAAGTAAGTAAATGAGTAAGGAACAAGTTAAGAAGTAGTAAAGAAAAGAATGGTTTTATAACCAAGTAAGAAAGTAATGAAGTAGTAAGTATATTGAAGTATCAATGAAGGAGTAAGTAGATCAATAATAGATCATTGATCATACTACTTCATGTATGTATAGGAATCAATAGTTGACTGAAGGAACCGGTAGTAGTACGACGCGGTGAACGGTATGATTTCTTCATGCCCTGTATCCTAACTTGGTTACCCCGATTTGTGTGCTTATGTGATCACCAATAAGATAAATGCACATGAATCGGACTTATATTGCACTTAACTGTGTTTGAACTATTGTTCTTGTTGAATCTTCTTGAACATTTAGTTTGTATTAATTCATGAAATGTATGAATGGAAATGAAGTGTATGTGTAAGTATGAGTACTTGTATTGTATGTATGTATGGAAGTAAGTATGGACTTCTACTAATTCCTAACCTAACTCCTAACATGAGTAATGAGTAAATGGAATGAGTAGAAGCCCGATATAGTTTCGGCCACGCGTGAGGATAAGGAACACAAGAGGTTGGATCCGAATCCTGGCTATAATCTTTTCCATGGACCCCCTTGAATGGGTAGCATCCTGGATTAGTGGGCCACCCTAAAGCCCGGTGGTGGGATGTAGTAATCCCTGCCCGGAGGTCATACCGACTTAACTGGAAGTAAAGTATGTAAGAAGTAAGTATTGTATTTGTATTGGTCTTGACTATTGTAAGTCATTGACCCGGAGTAAAAGTATTGAACACCCGATTAACCCGGGTGTGTAATGAGGCTAACAAGACCTTTGTATGTATTGGAGAATTGTATCTCCGTAATGCGGTGAGTATGGTAAGTATGAATGGTTGACTTGAATTGTCTTCCTTGTATGTATTGTATGTATGTATGCTTGTGTATGAATGTATTGTATTGTATTGTATAAAGCATGTATGTATGTATGAATGAAACGAACCGCATGTACTCGACCAATTAGTTGGCGTACCCTCGCTAGTACGCGGGGTATGCGGTTATCATATGCAGCGTAAGCTGACCCCCTAGGGGGAATGTTTTTACTCCACAGGTACCCGCGAGGCGTGAAGGTAGAGTAAGGACGATGTGATTTTTTGGTAGTTAGTAGGATTGAAACGGTGTACTGAGTTGTACACGGCTAAGGCCTTTTGTGTAGCCGGTGTACCATGTGGTACACCTTTTTGGAATGAATTCTTGATTGGATAGTAAGGAGAGGATGTATAAACTCTTCATTTTTGGGAAGTAGTCATGGAATGTAATTCGTATAACTTGGATACTCGGTAATCAAATGTAAGTAAGTATTTGGTATTGTAAAGTAAGTAGTATGTATGCATTTATTCTAATCATCAGACCGACGGTAAGTAGTAGTAGCCTTGTTAACCTTGGATGGTTAACGGCGTTGTATCACCCGCCGGGAGTAGTAAGTATTCCGCTGCGAGTAAGGTTATGGGAATGATTAGAGGATAAAGGATTAGCGGTTGGGGTGTTACAAAAAGTGGTATCAGAGCGAAGTCTCGCTCTGATGATTAGAATCTAAGAGTAGTGATTACCGAGTTAGGATTTCAACCGTCTTAAGACGGATATTTAGAAACCTAACTAGGAACTACCGTTGTTAACAACGGATACCCTTAACGTCTGCAAAGACGATACCATTGTTTGAATGAAGACCATGAGGTCATAGTATCATGACATCTAATGTAATCCACACTTGTTCAGATGTCAGGACGAGGTCCAGGTCGTCCCAGAGGGGGGACTAGTGAGGACCAAGCGCGCAGACGATAGCTGAAATCGTCGCCGCCACGGTAGCACAGATGCTACCGGATGTAATCACGCTGTACAACAAAACAGCAAACCAGCAGCAGCAACAACAGCAGCAGCCCGACCCCTCAACCCCGAGAAACGAATTGGGTAAAGCAGTCGCCGACCTTCGACCTCCATGCTTTAGAGGCGAGAGCGACCCCGCCAAACTCGAGGCCTATCTTCCGAGATGGAGACGGCCTTCGAGACACTTGAGACTCCCGCTGGAGTTCGAGTGAGGATAGCTGCGTACTACCTCAAGACGCGGCTATGGACTGGTGGAAGCTTAAGGCCGAGCACATAGCTGATCCCGCATTCGGATGGGAAGCATTCACCTCTCTCCTCCGATCTAAGTATTACCCCGAGCATGTCAAGACCAAGAAAAGGCTTGAGCTCGATGCACTAAAAATGACCGAGAAGATGACGGTTGATGAATATTACCGCACCTTCACCTCTCTTCTCCGACTTCTACCCGACCTTGGGTATACCGGCCAAGTCTTGGTCGACCGCTTCTACGGCGGATTGAGCCATCGACTCCGGTATGGCATGGGCTTCACACGGTTTACCTCCCTTCAGGTAAACAAGTTGAACCCTTAAAAAGCCATGAGTAATGTGAATTAGTATTCCCGTATGTAAGTGTAACCTAATGCCTAAGTAATTCAGGAGTGTTACGCTGCATCTCGAGTCGAGATCACCTGCCAGCTAAGAGATGAGGAGCAAGCGCTGAAGCGCAAGGTGAGCGGCAAAGGTAACCCCTCCGATGATCAAAACCAATCCAAACCTTGGAAGAAAGGAAGGGGAAGCATTCCCATCAGAAGAACACTTCCGGAGACGGCGGTGCCCATGCTGAGAAGGGCAAGGCAGCTGACCATTACAGATTGCCTACACCGCACCAGTGGCAGCGAAGCCACTGAGGTCTCAGCCCTACAGGGGTAAAAACCGAAACCGAATTAGTACACTTGTGAATTTGTATGTATAGAGTATTGTAAGTATACCGAACCTTGCTAACTTGGAAGCTATAGGTTCTGGATTTGGCCAAGGAAAGAACCAATCTGATGGCCGCAGCTACATATGCCGTAACTGCAACAAGGATCATCCCGGCACAGATTGCCAAGGAAGGGAGATCCGCTGCTTCACTTGCCAGAAACCGGGCCACCGTGCCAATGCATGCCCAGAGAACTCTAAGCCCAAGGGCAACTACCAGGGCTACAAGCAGCGTGAAGGCAAGGAGGTTGCATCTGGCGATGCTCATGCCCAGCATCCTCAGGGACAGGGATCCGGGTCCGCAGAAGGGCGCACCGCAGAGGCAGCCGGCCTTACACATCATAGACCGTGATGGGACCGGGACTAAGTCCGGCCCAGGTAATAACTAACCTTTAATCCTTGAAGAGCATGACTAAGTATTAAAGTAATTGTATGAATGAACATGAATGCGTAAGTACTTGAAGTATGAAATTGAGCATGAGTAAGTAACATTGAAGTATGTATTCAGTATGAAATGAATTAGTAAGCCTAGAACTCACTCTAGATGAAATTTACCACCTTAGGGAAATTCCTTATCTGTTACCCAATACCTTCGAACTCACCTCATGAAGAGACCGACATCGCTCACCACTTCAACAACAACAGTGTCAGGTCATCCGCCCAGGTATGATCTTATTAAAAGGATACCTGACACCCGAAGCACAAGTTTCAATCATCCAACGATGCAACGAGTTAGGAATGGGTCCAGGAGGATTTTATACACCCGAATTCCCCGGTGGAGCTACAATGAAGCTGAAAATGATGTGCTTGGGAAAGGACTGGAACCCTTATACCAAGACATACCAAACAACGCGAGCAGAGACGAGCAACACCTCCAGCAATACCCCCAGAATTCCAAATGCTTGTCACACAAGCTGTAGAAATTGCACAACAATGTGAAGATGAACCAATCCCTGCACTTGAAGCAGACCTATGTATGTCAACTTCTATGAGAAAGAAGGACGACTTGGCTTACACCAAGACAAGGACGAGACATCGGAATCTCTTGAACTAGGAGTGCCCGTAGTGTCTTGGTCCATTGGTGATGACGCCGTATTTTTGTATAGCGAGCAGAAGCGTGTGGACCTCGCAGAGAAATTGGTATTGAGATCAGGAGATGTTCTAATCATGGGTGGAAAATCAAGGTTGCTGTATCACGGGATCCAGAAGATCAAGTTGAATACAGCACCACCGGCAATAATCAATGCCACACACATGAAACCAGGACGCCTGAACCTTACCTTTAGAAAGTATTAATCTTGTAGTAGCATGTAATCCAGTAGTAACGTGTATTAGAGACACAGTATGTATGATGGTTGGTTATTCAATAAAAGCAGTGTTGGTTACTAAATTCCACTTGCGTTCCACCATCTTTACTTATAATCTCATGAATCAATAGGTTGTGGACTCGGTACCGAAGGTAACCTGAGCATCCTCACCGAAGAACAAGCCGGCAAAGCGGCACCATTCTAACGGGAACATTCCCAGTAAACGGCATCGAAGCCTCAGTATTATTCGACTCCGGCGCCTCTCACACCTTTGTATCGCCATCATTCGCTCCAAGGTTGGGGCTAGACGCAGATAAGTTACCAAATTTCTTGGTTACTCTCCCGTCGAAGGAGAGGGTGAAATGTACTAAGTATTACCACACCGCCACCATTCAAATCAAAGGTGAAGCGTTTCCCATTTCCTTCATTGAATTCAACGGATTGGGATTCGATTTGATAATTGGAATGAACTGGTTGGAGCGGCACAAGGGACGGATCCTATGCGCCGAGCACCGATTGCTGCTCAAGAGTCCATCTGGGGTCACTGTATCATACCGCCAGAGACCGAGAGAGCCTTCAACTACAGTCATCTCCGCTATGGCAATGTATCGGGAGCTCAGAAAAGGACACGAAGTGTATTTATGTCACGTGCAAGACCTGGAGAGAGATCTAGAGTTCAGTGATGATGTAGCAGTAGTCTCAGAATTCCCTGATGTATTTCCGAAAGAGCTACCTGGTATGCCACCACAGAGAGCAGTAGAGTTTGAAATTGACCTCGTACCGGGTACTGGTCCCATTGCTAGGGCACCATACCGTATGGCACCAGCAGAAATGGCAGAACTCAAAGAGCAACTACATGATCTACTCGACAAAGGGTTTATACGCCCGAGCGTATCACCCTGGGGAGCACCTGTCCTCTTCGTGAAGAAGAAAGACGGTAGTCTCCGCCTTTGCATCGACTACCACGAATTGAATGCGGTCACTGTAAAGAACAAGTATCCATTGCCACGCATCGATGACCTGTTCGATCAGTTGAAGGGAGCATCTGTCTTTTCTAAGATTGATCTCCGATCCGGATACCACCAAATTGCAATCAAGGAGCAAGACATTGAGAAAACAGCATTCTGAACAAGATATGGCCACTACGAATTCACAGTGATGCCATTCGGTTTGTCTAATGCACCAGCCAAGTTCATGGACCTAATGAATCGGTTATTCGGTGATCAGCTGGACACTTCAGTAGTAGTATTCATCGACGACATTCTTATGTATTCGAAGTCAGCAGAAGAACATGAAAACCATTTGAGAAGAGTACTTGAGACACTGCGCGAGAACCAGCTGTATGCGAAGTTCTCCAAATGCGAGTTTTGGCTAGATCAGGTATCATTCCTCGGTCATGTCATCTCAAGCGCGGGCATTTCAGTAGATCCATCCAAAATCGAAGTAGTGCGATCATGGCCTAGACCTAAGATTGTTACCGACATCCGGAGCTTTCTTGGTTTAGCCGGTTATTACCGGAGATTTGTAAAGGACTTCTCAAAAGTCGCTAAGCCCATGACGTCATTGATGAAGAAAGATGCACCGTTTGTATGGACAAGCGAGTGCGAAGTATCCTTCCAGAAACTAAAAGACTCATTGACCTCAGCGCCATTTCTCACACTTCCAGAGGGCACAAAGGGATTTGAGGTGTATTGTGATGCATCAGGCAAGGGCATGGGATGCGTACTCATGCAGCATGGCAAGGTAGTAGCATACGCCTCCCGCCAGCTGAAAAAGCATGAGGAGAATTACCCGACACATGATCTAGAGTTAGGAGCCATTGTCTTCGCCTTGAAGATATGGCGACACTATCTCTATGGGGTAAGCATCACCATCTAATCTGACCACAAAGGTTTGTAGTATGTATTTACCCAGAAAGAACTGAATCTAAGACAGAGGAGGTGGATGGAGTTTCTATCAGATTACGACATCAACCTCCAGTATAAAGAAGGGAAGGCAAACGTTGTAGCCGACGCCCTGAGTCGTCGAGCACACTCGCTCCATTCACTACTCGCTTTATCTAGCTTGGTTGACGAGGTGCGAGACGCTCAGTTGAGCGACCCTTACTTCACAGAGATCAGACAGAAAATCACAGAGGGTACCTTTGAGAACCGAAAGTATGACTTCAAATTGCATGAAGATGGTCTGATCCGATTGAATGGCAGATTATGCGTCCCCCGAAGCAATGCTGAGCTAAGGGATCGCATTCTGCGAGAGTCACATTGTTCGACATTGCATGTCCATCCGGGAGCCTCTAAAATGTACAAAGACATGAAGAGGTACTTCTGGTGGTCAGGAATGAAATCCGACGTGACTGAATATGTTCTAAGGTGTCTCACATGCCAGAAGGTGAAGTTTGAGTACCGAAGACCGGGAGGAATGGTGCAATCCATGCCCATTCCGGAGTGGAAATTCCACGATATCTCTATGGATTTTGTTGTTGGACTCCCACCTGCTAAGGGAGGACTCAACATGATCTGGGTAGTAGTCGATCGTCTCACCAAGGTTGCCCGATTCATACCGATGAAGGACACCTGGAAGGTGGCGAAGCTCGCGGAGCTATTCGACAAGGAGATCATCCGACACCACGGAGTCCCGAAAACCATTGTATCTGACCGCGACACCAGATTTCTTTCGAGATACTGGAGAGCAACACGGGAAGCGCTGGGCACTGAATTGAAACTTAGAACCGCCTTCCATCCACAGACCGACGGTCAGATAGAAAGGACCATCCAAACACTAGAGAATATGCTAAGGGCATGTGCCTTAGACTTTCAGGGGAGCTGGATTGAGAAGCTTCATCTTATCGAGTTTTCGTATAACAATAGCTACCATGCTTCGATTAAGATGTCGCCGTTCCAAGCTTTGTATGGTAGACCTTGCCGTACCCCGTTGTGTTGGGATGAGTCAAGCGAAGCGGTCATCATAGGACCAGAGTTTTTATAGCAAGTACAAGCCGAGGTACAACAAATCCGAGCAAATATGAAAGCAGCCCAAGATAGACAGAAATCCTATGCGGATGTGCAATGACGCGACCTTGAGTTCGCCGTGGGCGACCAAGTGTTCTTGCGTGTCTCACCTATGAAGGGTGTCTTTCGATTTGGCCAAAAGGGCAAGCTGAGCCCGAAATTTGTAGGCTCGTATACCATTACCGAGAGGGTTGGAGCCGTAGCTTATAGGCTAGCATTGCCTGAAGAATTGGGGCGTGTTCATGATGTCTTTCATGTATCACAACTCAAGAAATACATAGCCGATCCCTCTCATGTATTAGAACCCGAACACTTATCCCTAGAGCCGACGATGAGATATGTCGAGACTCCATTGCGAATCCTTGATACGAAGACAAGAGACACTCGCCATAAATCTGTACGAATGGTGAAGGTCTTGTGGTCTAACCACAATGTCGAGGAAGCGACTTGGGAATTAGAGGACGCCATGAAGGCGAAGTACCTGAATCTATTTGTAGACTAGATGTCTAGTATCCATATAGCACGGAGGGTACGGGGCGTACCCCTTTTAAGAGGGGTAGAGCCTTTTTGCTTTTGCATTGCTTCGGGTTAGCATTGCGTAGTATGTATGTATTGTAATTATATTTTGGTTGACACATGTAGTGCTAATTGTATTTATTGGCACAATGTAGTGCTAGTAGTATTCAGTATGTAGTACAATGAGTACGGAATGAGTAAGGTATGAGTGTAATGAGTAATGCATTGTGTTGTACGATATATGACACGAATGACATTGTGAAGTGTATTGTGTATGGTATTCGAATGGAGTATTGTATTTGAATTGTGTATGCTGGTGGTATAAGAATTGTGAACACCTTGTAAGGTGGTAGTAGAATGTATTGTGGCAATTGGCTTGCCAAATAAGTAGAAATGGTAAACCGTAACCTTGAGCAACTTTGAGGGCAAAGTTTCTTAAGGGGGGTAGATTGAAATACCCCGTAATTAAAAACAGTGATTAATTAGGCTAATTATATTTTTAAAGGCTTAATTACACTTAAATAAATACGAGGGAACAAATCCCGAAGAAAACGGACCCTTAAAATGGGTTAAAAGCATAAACGAACCTTAAAGCGCGTTTTTCGAGGAAACCGGGAGAACGTGACTTTAAGCGGGTCAAACAGACTCGTAACAATTTTGGTTAACTAAATAGTCACTAATAAATATTAGTGAAGCTTTAGAACCAATAAAATTGATTAAACGAGAAAATTCCGGAAAACGGGTACCGGTTAGTAAGAACTGTAACAACCGGGAAGTTGTGGGGTAAGAATGCAAATAAACAAACTTAGTGTGTCCACTTTGCAAATAGAAAATTAAAATCCTTGTGTGTGTGTATATGGGGCCGGTCAATTTTCCCCCCCTCTCACTCACTCTCTTCACTCTTTTACTCACAAAAGGACAAAGAAATAAAGAAAGAGAAAAGCAAGTCTCTCTCCTACTCCCCCCTCTTCCTCTCACGTACTCTCCCTCCTCCTCTCTGCATTTTCTTCCTCCTTGGGCGATGGCCATGGTGAATTGAGAATCCACACAAAACTCCTCACTTCTCTCCTCTTTTTGAGTACTCAAATCTCCTCCAAATGTAATAAAAATTACACCACTAGAATCCCCTTGCCAAGGAGAACGTTTTCATCCTTTCAAAAATCCAAAAGCTCAACTTTCATTTCGGTGGGTATTCTCCATTTGAAGATTCAAGTCCACCATTAGAAGCACCTTCACCTCCTTGTTACTTTGAGGTAAAAAGAAGTCCGAAAATCCATCATTTCTAGCCCTTGTTTGCATTATAACAAATTTCAGTTTTTGAACTCTTGGTTCCTTGTTGCTTCAGCCGATTTTGGCTCCCCCTTGGGCTAGGAATATTGTTCTCTTGCTAGTCAAGAACTCCATTCATCCATTGGAAGGTAATAGCTTTTCTTAAACCCTAAAACTATGCTTTAAGCTTTGGGTTGATTAAGGGTAGAATTTGAATGGTGTTGTGTATTTGGTATGGGCTGTAGCACTTTGTGTGTGTGAATCTCATTGGGACCGAGAACAAAGGAGAAGAGAGGAAGAGAAGAAAAAGGAAGAAAGGAAACTAGAAACACAAGGTAATTATCTTTACCTTGAGCTAGTTTTGTATGTAGTATTGTAACAATTTTTAAAGTAGTAAAATGAATGGTGTATTGAGTGATGAGTAGTAAGTATGTGGTAGTATAATGAGGATTGATAATGTAACAGTTTTTGAAGTTTTAAATGAGTTTTAAAAGCTTGGGAAAACCATGGGTAGTATGTGTATGTGTGCAGAATTCTATTGTGTTGTAGTGATGTTGAGATGTGGATATGATGTATTGTGTAAACAGGTTGTGAGAATGGGAAATTGTGAGCTGAAATGGTGTGTGAGCAAGTAAGAATTATAGGGGAGACTATGTCGAATTTTATCTAGGAATTTGAGGACTTAGATACATTCGGAACAGATTTTGGAAAGTTAAAATGAGTGGTTTAGTGGCTTGTAACAGATTTGGATATGAGGTTGTAAATGGGATGGAATTAGGTTGTGAGTAATGTATTTTGAATGCTAGGAGTAGCATTAGTTGAGGAAGTAATGGAGGTTAGAAGTTGAGTGGAAAATCTGTAGCATGATGGAGGAAACAAAAATCTGTAGCATAAGTGAAATGGAAGCTAGTGTGAGTGTTGAGAAGAAGTGAGGAAAAATGTGTAAGTGAATGTAAGAATTGAGTAGTAGGTTTGGTGGGTGAACTAAGGTGATTTAGAGTGTTTAATTAGTGCTAAATCATGTGGGGAAGTATTAGTAAAGATTGGGGAAACAATGGGTAAAGAAAACACCCAAAGACAGATTTTAAAACTGAAGTACTGGGCCGGACCGACCTTAGGACCGAACTTGCAAGGTCGGTCGAGCCCAGATTTACAAGACGGGAAACCTTCTGGAATCGACCGACCTTGCGACCAGACTTGCAAGTTCGGTCGGACCAGAAATTTCTCCCGTCAGAAACCTTCTGGAATGGACTGAACTTGCGACCGGACTTGCAAGTTCGGTCGGCCAGAAAAATTCCCGTAATGCGAGCTACTGGAATGGACCGACCTTGCGACCGGACTTGCAAGGTCGGTCGGGCTAAAATTTTCACATACGAAACTTACTGGAATGGACCGACCTTGGGACCGGACTTGCAAGGTCGGTCGGCCCTGGAATTTTCACACGATGTAGCCTACTGACTTGGACCGAACTTGTGACCGGACTTGCAAGTTCGGTCGAGTAAAAAAAAATGTTTTATGATATGATTATAGTTATCATATGTATACACATATGCCTATACAAATATAAGCATACGTATGTAGTAATACACCATTAATGAAGTAATAATGGTAAGAAGGTAAGTAAATGAGTAAGGTAACAAATGTAAGAAGTAGTAAAGAAAAGAATGGTCTATAACCAAGTAAGAAAGTAATGAAGTAGTAAGTATATATAGAAAGTATCAATGAAGGAGTAAGTAGATCAATAATGGATCATTGATCATACTACTTCGTGTATGTATAGGAATCGAATAGTTGCACGTTGAAGGAACCCGGTAGTACGAAAACGTCGGTGAACGGTATGATTTCTTCATGCCCTGTATCCTAACTTGGTTACCCCGATTTGTGTGCTTATGTGATCACCAATAAGATAAACGCATGAATCGGACTTTTATTGCACTTAACTGTGTTTGAACTTCTTGTTCTCGTTGAATCTTCTTGAACATTTAGTTTGTATAATTCATGAAATGTATGAATGGAAATGAAGTGTATGTGTAAGTATGAGTACTTGTGTATTGTATGTATGTATGGAAGGAAAGTATGGACTTCTACTAATTCCTAACAGCCTAACTCCTAACATGAGTAATGAGTATAATGGAATGAGTAGAAGCCCGATATAGTTTCGGCCACGCGTGAGGATAAGGAGACACAAGAGGTTGGATCCGAATCCTGGCTATAATCTTTTCCTTGGACCAATCCCCTTCAATGGGTAGCATCCTGGATTAGTGGGCCACCCTAAAGCCCGGTGGTGGGATGTAGTAATCCCTGCCCGGAGGTCATACCGACTTAACTGGAAGTAAAGTATGTAAGAAGTAAGTATTGTATTTGTATTGGTCTTGACTATTGTAAGTCATTGACCCGGAGTAAAAGTATTGAACACCCGATTAACCCGGGTGTGTAATGAGGCTAACAAGACCTTTGTATGTATTGGAGAATTGTATCTCCGTAATGCGGTGAGTATTCGGTAAGTATGAATGGTTGACTTGAATTGTCTTCCTTGTATGTATTGTATGTATGTATGCCTTGTGTATGGAATGTATTGTATTGTATAAAGCATGTATGTATGTATGAATGAAACGAACAGCATGTACTCGACCAATTAGTTGGCGTACCCTCGCTAGCACGCGGGGTATGCGGTTATCATATGCAGCGTAAGCTGACCCCCTAGGGGGAATGTTTTTACTCCACAGGTACCCGCGAGGCATGAAGGTAGAGTAAGGACCGGATGTGATTCTTTTGGTAGTTAGTAGGATTGAAACGGTGTACTGAGTAGTACACGGCTAAGGCCTTTTTGTGTAGCCGATGTACCATGTGGTACACCCCTTTGGACATCGAATTCTTGATTGGATAGTAAGGAGAGGATGTATAAACTCTTCATTTTTGGGAAGTAGTCATGGAATGTAATTCGTATAACTTGGATACTCGGTAATCAGATGTAAGTAAGTATTTGGTATTGTAAAGTAAGTAGTATGCATGCATTTTATTCTAATCATCAGACCGACTCGGTAAGTAGTAGCAGCCTTGTTAACCTTGGATGGTTAACGGCGTTGTATCACCCGCCGGGAGTAGGTAAGTATTCCGCTGTGAGTAAGGCAATTATGGGAACGATCAGAGGATAATGAAAGGATTAGCGGTTGGGGTGTTACACCCGGTATGAGGTCGATGTTGAATTCAACCTCTCTCAGCGGTGGTAGTCTAGGTAACTCCTTTGGAAAAACGTCGGGGTACTCCGACACAATGGGAACATCGCTCCAGAACTTTGGATCCGTCCTCAGATCCTGGGTATAACAGTAATAGGTGGTAGCGCCCTTGGACACCTCCTTCATCAGGGATAAAGCCGATACAACCTTCACAGTCGGCTGCTTAGGCTGCATTCGGTATGACACCGTGATCCCGGTAGCTGACTTCAGGAGGAGGCGATGCTCTGCACAGTGTAGTCTGTCTTTGTACTGCTGTAGCATGTCCATGCCCACAATTATGTCGAATCTCATTCCAGGGAAGACAATGGCATCAAGAAGGAAGTCTGCTCCCTTGATGTGTATGCTCAGATTCTTGCACTACTTACTGCACTTGATCAACTCTCTGGATGACAGCAAGACTGAGCAGTCATGGATATCCTCTGTGGGAGCATTGATTTTAGCATGAAATGCTTAGGATATGAAGGAATGAGAGGCTCCAGAATCGAATAGGAAGGTGGCCTTCACTCCATTAATTAGGAACGTGCCTAAAATTATAGAGTAGATTTTAAGATTACTAGGCAATTTTTCCAAGGTGGATAATCAGGATGAATTGTTTATACCTGTGATGGCCATTCCATTGCTCTTTGCTTGAGCCTGGTTCAACACATTCAACCTGATCCCTGAGTTTCCAACCCCTACAATGAAGCAATAAAATTCTTAGAATTTCCATTCTTATTGAAAGCTTCATGAGCAACTTAAAGTTTACAATGCTGAAATTGTAAAGTACAAGGCTAGGTTTGTCTAAAGGTCAGGTTTAGACGGCCCGGTTTCATGTGGGTCTGGTTAATGATGGGTGTGGGGGCTGTGTTGGGCTTGATTCTCTTCACCCCATGGTAGATAAGTCTAGCTGCCCCACCAAAAATCAGTACATCACCCGACTTCAGGAGGATCTTAGTAGCAAGGTCCATCCTCCTCTGGTCACCAAATAGGAACTCCGCTTCGTCTCCAAGTGATATGGACACCACTAGAACTCCTCTGGTGATGGACTCTAGATATTTGTCCTTGTCTTGATGCATCCCTAGCTTACCCTCTTTTCCATAGAAATTGATGATGCACATGTCTGAGGTTAGGTCTAGGACGGGCTCATCCTCTAATTCTTGTGCTGCCTTAACTGCAGCTCCAATGATGGTCTGCAATTCTTCCGGGATTGGTGGCACCTCCACCTCTTCATAGCACTTGGTGGTGTGGTTCCACTTCTTACCTAGGCACATGATCTTCACCTTCATGGTTGAACCGTTCTTGAAGGTAGGGGTGTAAAAATTTTCTTCCTTCACACCTAACTCCCTGATCTTGAGGATCAATGCATACTGGACTGCTGGGGTCAGGTACTCTCGTAGTAGGATCATCCCGGGTCTCAATACCTCACACTTCTCTGGTGGGTGTGGTTTGGCTTTAAAGGGAATGTTTGGTGTGGAAAATGGCAAAATAAGAAAGCAAATATCGAAAGCTGAATGAAAAACAACAATTGCTATTAAATGGATAAATCAGGGTTCACCACCGGTTTTGAAATGAAAATGCAAAGGAAAGAGGGATTTATAGTTCATCCCTTTACAATGCGAAGAAAATTTATTAAATAAATGTGATGAATGAAGATCTAAGCTTCTCCAATAGGAAGGTATTCCTCACCAGGTAAACTCGGGTCATCACTGGCTGCCTCGACACGGTCTACCAGGTTGAGAGTTGGTGCCTTGCCCGGCCTTTGAGGGTAGTTCTGTCCCGGCCTCTGTGAATAGTTCTGGGCAGGGCGGTTGGTAGATGGTGCAGCACCTCTTGTGCCACCTCTACCTCCTCCTCCATTAGTATTGGTAGCTGGGGCTCTAGTCGCTGACTCGGTGTGTGGCTTGTAGTTCCTGGAATTCGGGTTCAGGAAGCATTCAAACGATCTGTTTCCCTTCTTGCCGCAGTGGTGGCAATCCACCAGGTTTCCTTTACAATCCTTGCCCGGGTGGTCCTTCTGGCACCTCCTGCAGTAATACCTTCTCACCGCGTTATCTCTTGTTTCAGTTCAAGGTTAGTAACGTGATAGCGCAATGTAGCTACAATATAGATTCTAATTTATCTCACCCCTAGGTGGCTGGGAGCGGAGTGGCTCAACATTAGTATATGAGGGGACCATGGCTTTCTCATTCCTCCCCTTGAAGAATTTTCCCTTCCTCTCGTAGTTCTGGGAAGAGTTTCATCCATCCCCTCTTCCACCATCTCCCTTCCTCTTGCCTAGCACAGAGTCCTAGTAGGCAATGATGGTCTCGCAGTCATTCGCGTCATCCGCTAGCTCCTGTCATGACAATATGTGTTAGTGGGGAAATCTTTGAGTACCAGAAATTCTAAATCATGTTCCATACCTGTAAGGTCATCCCTCTGGTGGAACCGATCATAGTCATGATCCTGAAGTTCAAGCCAGTATGGAATTTCTCCACCAGATACCTTGGAGCGTAAGCTCCCTCTCCAATAACAACAAGTAACTCCACAAATTTATTATAATATTCAACAATAGAGGAAGTCCCTTGCTTCAACTGCTCGAACTCACTCCTCATCCTCTTCTGTAGGTAGGATGGATAGAACTTGCACTAGTACAAAAAACGTCTATTTCGGCGGTTGTTTTGGGTCTATTTCGGTGGTTGTACAAACACCGAAATGAAGACCGCCGAAATAGGTTCTCAAACCTATTTCGGCGGTTGTTAGCTAAAAACCGCCGAGATAGGCCCGTGTTAGAACAAAAAACACACCTATTTCGGCGGTTGTTAGCTAACAACCGCCGAAATAGGTCCTTTTAAAAAAAACAAATTCGATTTTTGTGTCGTCTTCAACCTCGCAGCAGTTCTAGTAATTTTCGACAGAGGCGCAAACACGAGCGCAAAGCATGTATGCTCGCCTGCAAGTTTGAGTATATTACTGGTTCGCAATGAAATGCTTCAGTTTGAGTAGATTATTTCGACTCTAACTACAGATGGAACAACAAAAACAAGCAAAACAAATGGACTGATTTACACCTTTGAAAATCTCCAAAAGTTATTGGCTCTAGCTCTTTGGCACCCTCATCGATTCGTCCCGCTAGTTCTCTGTTCCAGCCGCATCTAGTTTCGAAGCTTCACCATCACCGCAGGGTTACGAATCCCGTGAGAAGGAGAGGGGAGGTGCGAGCGAGTATGTTGTTGCCAGTTAGGGCTCGAACATCACCGAGGTTTGAGAGGAATTGAGAGAGTTCGATGGTGAGTTGAGGGTGTCGTTCGAGAGGGAAAGGAAATCGAGAGGATGAAGAGATGAGGCTGGCGAGCAAATATATAATTAAATAAAGTCTATTTCGGCGGTTGTTAGTAACAACCGCCGAAATAAACTGAAAATTAAGCGGCATTTCAAAATTTTCGGAAAAAAATCCCGGGAAATGACCCTATTTCGGCGGTTGTAAAGACAACCGCCGAAATAGGGCTCCGAGATTTCTAGTGTATTGAAAAAAGACACCTATTTCGGCGGTTCCTAGCTAGGAACCGCCGAAATAGGTGTCTTCGGAGCCCTATTTCAGCGGTTGCCGCTACAACCGCCGAAATAGGGGCGCCGAAATAGGTGTTTTTTGTACTAGTGTTGGCTCTCAGGGCCACCAGGAAGGCTGGGAAATCGAAGTTCGCCTAGGCAGTCAGCTCGGCTCTGGCGGTCTGCCACCATCGATGCGCGGGTCCCTGGAGAAAGTAGGCCGCTATGTCCACCTGGCGATTCGTTGGGACGTGTAGAGAGGTGAACGCTTTCTACATCTTGTCGATGTACTTCTCCAAGGCCTTCGGTTCTGGCTGGACTTCATAGACTGGGGGACGAAGGTCGTTGACTACCTTCAGCCAGTTGAACTCCCGGGGACCGTTAGGTGGTGGCGGTGGTGGTTGTTGAACTTGAGCCTGCTACTGAGTGCAGCCGTCACAAGCTGCGCTATGACCTCTGGGGTGACGGCGTCGGGTCCATAGCCTCCTGAGGGACCTGCTCCTCTTCCTCCTCTTCGTGACATTTTAGCTGATAATGACGGTCTTTGTGTTACTCAGGCGGTGTGTTGTCAAGTCTAGATATTCTATGTAGTAAACTATGGATTATTTATAACGTCCTAGGGACGGTTCATAGGTATGTTAAGTAAGTCTAAGTAGTAAAGTAAGTATGGAGTTAGGGTCACGCGCCTTTCTAGAATTCTCACTTCCCAATTCTACCCCAATTCCACAATTTTAAGTGCACCTATATTCTAAGTATTTCACTCGGCTTGTTTTCTTGGGTTCAGAGCGTAATTACGCTTTGATACCAATTTCTGTAACTCCCCTATTTAACATAATGACAGTGGAAATAAAATACTAAAGGCGTTAATAGACCATCGGGTTCCAAACACCCGACACCAAACCTTACCAGTTACAACTTATAAGATTACAAAAGTCACGGTCTGAACTCAAGAAAACGCAACATATACATAATAATAATAAAATACATCAACTCTCCACAAAACCTAATTCCCAACCCAATCACTCATTTTCTTCATGGCCACCTGTATAACAATACATACCTGCAAGATAAAACCCAGCAGCCCACCCCGTGAGGGGTGAGTCAGTTCCCTGGAATGGAACTGGTACGATCCTCCAAAACAAAATTATAATACAACTCTTTAATAAATAATAACTTGAAGACAAACACTTAAAATAACACAGATGAACAAGGCACTTTAAAATCACCAAGTCAAGATAACAAGTTGAGAAAAGAGATAAATAACAGAAAGTTAAAGTTTGTCAATTAAAAGAAATCACACCATAAGTTAGTGAACATCCATTGCTTGTGTTAGATTCAGTTCCAGTTGGGAGTAGGAAGACCCAAGTAGTCACTAGGACTAGGAATGAAGAAGAGATCAAGAACCAGCAACTCAAGAATGGAATAAAACCAATTGAGAGAGATGGCCCCCACCGCCAGTCACGTCCTTTTAGGACGGGGGATACACAGCCCCTCACTGTTTAACACGTCCTTTTAGGACAGGGGATATACAGCCTCTCACTGTTACCGATGAAGACGCGCGCACGTCATAACAAAGACTCAGCTCATGGATGAAACGATATCTAGAGTCAAAGGAATAATTTACCAAGATTGACCTTTTTCATATTCCCACTAGATCATTAACTGCACCAGAGCAATACCAAAACACTCAGTCCTATAGAGTGCAAAAGCGTAAACCCTAGGCAGTTAATATCTAATTAAATGACCAGATAAGAGGAACCAATGATCAAAGGAGTTGTACATTCAAGGCTCAGTTAGTCACACCAAGCTGAATTAGTCACACAAACAGATTCCCTTTGAAATTCATTTAAGTTCAGTTAGCATTTTTCAAAAACGTCTCTTAAGTCTGTTAGCAAAAGCATCGTACCTGGTATACGTAGAAGCAGTAACCAACTTGAAAGTGCGAACTTCCACTAATAACCTATAATTAAGGTGTTCCAAGTATCGATTAGTTATGGAACTTATAACGCTAAACATTTTTTTAATTCTTACTGGTTTATTGTTTCTGGTTTACAATTATTCTCTCACAAAGATTTAGGCTAGTTTTTTTTTGTTAATTAAATCTTTCGTTAGGCCCATTTTATTTAATCTAGAATTATTTAGGGTTTATCCCTAGAGTGGCCCAGACTCTCGTTGAATTGTTTAAGTGGGCTTTTGGAGTTCATGGACTTGGGCATAGTAGGATGGCCCAAGTCCGCGTTTACCTTTTTGTTAGTTGATTAAACTTTCTAAAAAGAGTTTGTGAGGTTTCGAACATGCAACCTCGATTTAATTCTAGGTTTGACTTGACCATTTACGCTATTGGATTTGTATGTCTTGAGGGTACATTTAATTTTATTTCAATCACTTACTCTTAGTCATAGGGTTAACTTAATTAAGCTCTTAAGTTATAGTGGATTAATTTTACTTTAATACATGATTAAGGTTTAGGATCTATATTTCTCCTAATAGTCCACTTATATGTCACATTAACATTTAATGTTTTGATTGTTGCGTATGAACTAGGTTTACTCGAATATTTTCCCTCTTATTACATTTCCTATAAGGTATGTATTTCCTTTATTTATTTTAATATATATATGTATGTACGTGTATTAGAATTTATTTAAGTCATTCTTTATGTAGCTCATTTTATTTTATTATTTCTATTAACTTTTACATATATCTACATATATATGGTTTATAAAGTATTTTCTTTTGTTTTATTTCAGTATATTAACTTCTATAGTATTTAATTAATATAAGTGTAAATTAATTTAACTCCTTGTTTTAACCTAAGTTAATATTTTATTTCTTTTATATATATGTATGTATATATAATTTTTACTTCACTTAAAAGTTTACACCCAAAAATATTCATTAGCACTCTGTATTAAATGTTAGTTTAATCTTATTATATTTTTCCCAACATATAAGGTTCTTTAATCAACTATACTTTAATTTTTTGTTACATTAAAAACCATATATTATAATATATCTTAGAAAAAAATTCAGAACCACAATTTTTAGACCTATTTCCTCTTGTCTAAAAATTCCCAAATTTAATATATAGTAACTATGATATTTTAGACATATTATAAAATTTTTATTTCATAAAAATATCTTTTTAAATTTTCTAAATAATTTCATAATACTCAAAATTTATAAAAATTATAACTTACGTTTAAAAACTCAAAACCCATATTAATTTACATCATAATAAACTACATTTTATAAGGAATCTATGGTTAAGTTTTCATGTCAAAATACATTCGGGAAGGCCATTAAATAAATTCAACGAGTTAGGGTTTTATTCTGGAATTTATAACACTTAATATAACACTAATTACCCGCGTTATAATCTCAGCCATCCGTTCCTCCTAAACAAGATCAGACGGCCCTGATTCATCGAGTTCATCATCGGAACCCAAATAACAGTCGAGTACGAATTCAATGATTTCTCAAAATCTGTAGAACCAAATTTGATGATTCTTCTTTCGTTGGATTCGAAATCGAAAGCCGGTTACAATGATATCAATTTCGTCAATTATGATGCACGGATCATGGATTTCGATTTTGGGTTTGTTTCGGTTTAGGGTTTAACATTTCCGAATTGAAATTCTCTAAATTCTCTCTATACGATGTGTTATATGTCAAATTGGTAGATGAGTTAGATCTAGAAAGAAAAATCGACTAACAATAATAGAGGAATTGATCGGAAACTTACCAAATAAGCACCGGTGAGGTTGACCGAAATCGGATTTCTAGAAAGGTTCAAAATTCAGGCTGTTCGAGTAGCTAACTATGAGGATCTTGCGTTTTTCTGAAGATTCTATGATTTTATGTGCAGTTCGAGTTGGCTACTTCACGGACCAACTCGCGCTAACTGAGAAGGATTAAGTCTACAAAACCTATCGATTTCTGGAAAAAATCTGGGCAGGAAATCCACCGTGATCGACTAGTGAACTTTAGACGCCTTTAACTTCCACTCGATTGAGAATCAGCCTTATCGATTAGGTTTTTCTGGATATCTAGGTTGCAAGTGTTCGAGGAGGCAACTTCAGATCAAGTTTGCAATGGATGTAGAAGTAGTTAGGTCATGTATGAGTAATGGTTAGAAAGAGGGTTTGAAGGAGAAGAGAATGAAAGAAACGACATGCAAAAATACCCAAGGACGGCTGAGATAATGGAGTCTGAAAATGAGGCAATAACTGAGGGTGGCTAAGAAGAGTTAGCCGAAATCTGGGGAGTTCTGGCGCCCTGGCGTGGCACGTTTCCCGAGGCGTGCATGGCTGAGTCAGCTGGCCCTTGCCACGTCAGCAACCTTCAAAATTTTGGCTCTAAACTTCATTTTATCATAACTTTGGCTAGGATGATCCGTTTTTGACGTTCTTTTTATCAATTTTCTTGGTTTTCGATAACCTTTTTATTGGTATAGGTTTCATGGGCTGGTTTGACCATTCTCAAAAAGTCAACCCTAGCAAGGCTTAAGAAGCTTTATGGTTTCCATGATTTTATATTGACTTTTATGATTCAAATTAATGTTCCAATTATTTCTAAAATCTTTATAATATATTTGGAGTGCTTGGAAATTTTTTCCAAGATTTATTGACTTATAAATCTTATTGTTAAATTCATAATACTATATAATAATATATAGTAATCTAATATTTAATAGTATTCTTTAGGATTAAATAGAAGAAATCCCCTAATTTAATTTTCATAATTCCATATAATAATTTAATATTCATAATTCCTTGCAATAATTTAATATTTAATAGTATTATTTATGGTTTAATAAAAGAAATCCCCTAAATTAATTTAAATTAATTTAGGGGTATTTCAATACCTCACATCCCACGCAAAGCAAATCTCATCTAGAGACTTCACACATCGCCCTCTTTGAATCCCTTCTCGAACAATGAACTCTCGACCGAACAAATCCCAGAATTCCCAAAGTCAAAATTAGAAAAGGAGAGAGAAGAACTCAACGAGAAATGGAATCGAAATCCATATCTACAAACCTCGAAGACCACTGACTGACGAATAGATCCACAAGCAAATAATTCCAACGATTTAGACTTGAGAGAGATTCGATGAGAAGGATGCAAAGGGAGGAAGTTTACTTTGAGAGAAGAAACAAGGAGGAGGGGTAGATTGAGTGTGTAAACTGTCGCCAATGCGTTAGAGAGGGAGGGGAGAAAAATAAAATAAAAAGGGAAATTTCACAATATACCCCCGAGGTTTAAGAGAATTTTACGAGATACCCCCGAGGTTTCATTTTCATTATGACATACCCCCGAGGTTTCATTTTTTTTACGATATACCCCTGAGGTATCATTTTCATTACGATATACCCCTGAGGTTTCAATTTTTTTACGAGATGCCCCTCAGTCAGATTCTGATATATTATATTGTTTGTATCCTCATTTTACCTCGCACCATATGCCCCCTAATAACCTCAAGGATATATAGTCAAAGTTTTGTTTGAATTTGAAACTTAAATAAAATGTTCAAAAAATTAAATTTTGACATCAATATCAAAAAGTGAATATAATTAAATAAATAAAAAACATAAAATTTAAAAAATGGAAATGGCTAAAAATTAAAATTAAATTATTTTGAAAAATAAACATAATTTGCTAGGGTGTTACCTAGATATTTATTAAAAATATAAAAACTGTATAACAATAATATGAAGAATATTAAAAACAACAGTTTCATATAGTACATAGAAAAAATCATCATTTTAAATTAGAAAATAAAGTGTACAAACCATAAAATATGATAATTTCTCTGTGATTATTGATATCAAATAATATATTTGTTAATAAACTCATACTATATTTAATAAAATTGTTTAATGATTTCTTTTATTTAATATAAGTTTTATAAAAAATTTACGATTTTAAGTCATCGCTATGATATTTTTTAAATTATGTAACAATATAAGTTTTTAAATAAATTTTTTTGTTGTTTAGTCATTTCTATTTATTTTAAACTTTTTATGATTCTAATTTTTTATACTTTTATTTATGTTTTTAAATTGAATTAAAATTTTAATTGATCTTAAATTTTTATGTGCACTTTGTTCATATTTTAAATTTTTTTAAAATTTGACCATAAACCCGTGAGGTTATTACGGGACATATTGGTCCGAGGGTAAAATTAGGATAGGAAAAATATAATATATCAGAATCTGAACTGAGGGGCATCTCGTAAAAAAATTGAAACCTCAGGGGTATATCGTAAGGAAAATGATACCTCAGGGGTATATCGTAAAAAAAATGAAACCTCGGGGGTATCTCATAATGAAAATGAAACCTCGGGGGTATCGCATGAAATTCGCTTAAACCTCGGGGGCATATCATGAAATTTCCCAAATAAAAACTAGAAAGTCCCTTTCTTAACTTAAAATAAGTAAGATAAAAGAAAGAAGTAAGAATAATTAATTAAAATAAGAAACGGAAGAAAAAGAAGTTAGTAATTCTTTTACTAACATAAATAAAATCGAAACAGAAGACCCTTCCTCTCCAAACTAATATAATAATAATTAGAATTGTCAAAAACTCCCTTTACTAATCAGAAACAAAAGAAGAAAAAAAATTGGGGCACAAAAGCCACTTTTGTTCAAAGCGAAGATGAAGATTAGTATGAGGAGATAGATATATGTGTAACACCCCATATGAGCAACTGTCCAACAACCTAGATCCCAAGCCATCCGGGCTTGAAAACTAGCCACTTTAGGCCCCGAATCCTCACTTGGGCTGAAAAGTGGAAGGCCTGTTGTTGTAGTCAACCCATATGTTTACATATAAGGAACTCACAATACTACTCATATCCTGATGTGGGATGGGGTATTACATACTCCCCCACTCAAAGAACGCGACGTCCTCGTCGCAAGCCTAATATCCAAGTCTCATGGACCTCCTCGGTAGGTGTCGGGTTGCCTATCCCGACACGGTCCCGAGTCCGCTCTGATACCACTAAATGTAACACCCCTAAAACCGGCCTAAGAGTTAAGGGTATTACACGCCGCGTATTACTACCAATAACGCAAGGCTCTAAAACACTCAAATGCAATAAAGGCCTAAAACAGAGTTTACATAAACATTGTAAACCGAAGTATTCAAATACAGCGGAAGCAAATACAAAATCCCAAATACATATCCAAGTCAGAAACAGAAATCAAAATAGTGTAAGGCCCTGAGGCTACAACATCATAAATAATAGTCTGAACAAACGAAAAGCTAAACTCTATAGCTCCAAAATCTTAAGATGATCCTCGCTGATCAATATGCAAAAATGTTAGAAGTAGGGGAATGAGCACACAACTATGCCCAGTAAGCAGCGACCGTCATCAGTAAGGTCGCTCAAAACAATTGAAATCAGAAGAAGGAGAAGATAAACGTTATATCCACAATTCTCAATACTCAGAAGCTTTCAGAACAGAAACAGAGAGGAACACAAGGGTTCCCAATTCAGAAACAATCAGAACTCTTAAACAGAAAGGGGACAAGACACAATGCACACACTCAGAAGGGTCGAAGACCCATAGACCATACCAGGTCTCTCGGCAACGCAGAAATGACTCGAAAGAGCCAAAGGGTTCGTCAACCCCACAGAACAGAAAGGGAATGACCCACACTCAGAACGACGTCTACATGGTATACCACGGAATAGCTCGACCCAGCCATTCACGGCTCAGAAACAAAGTGTAATGTCCCAAAACAGAAGGATTGCTTAAACAGAAGCAAAGTTGCATTAAATATGCCAAAACACTCATAAATCAGTAGTACAGATCATAAGGAATCCAATGCCGCAGACGGCACTCAAATCGGAGTTCAAACGAAGAAGTTACGCTGGAAACAGAGGGGTGTCCGAGCTTGTGTCCGGACGTCGAAGTTCGGACACAAGTCGAGACTCAGAAACCAAAGATTGTCAAATGTCCGAACTTGTGTCCGGACATCAATGTTCGGACACAAGTCGAATTGAAATCAGATAGAGGAATTCAGAATGTCCGAACATCAATGTTCGGACTGATGTTCGGACGGGGTACGGAAAAGTGTTACGCGGAAGGTCCGACCTTGTGTCTGGACGTCGAAGTTCGGACATAGGTCGAACTAAAATCAGAGAAGAACCCAAGGGCGTGTCCGAACATCAAAGTTCGGACTTATGTTCGGACATGCCCCGAACTTTGAAAATCAACAGAGCAAGACGCACTGTCCGAGCTTCAAAGCTCGGACAGAAGTTCGGACAGTGTAAAAACTGCATTTTCCAGAAGACGAACAGAGCAGAAACTTGTGCAAAAACATCATCACGAATTGCCAAATTGATACACACACCAAATCACAGAGAAAAACAGAGAACCATGGGGTTTTAACCATTCCAAAACGTAACCAAACAGACAAACAAACAGAATTCACACCCAAAACAAAACTGTTGCAATCCCCATGGCTGAACTTCCCAACCGAATCGAGTAACCACCTACCTCAGTTCGAAGTGCAGAAAGTCCACAGAATACAGCAGTAACAACACCGAACAATCGCTCAACCAGACAGATCCAATCAGCCACTGAATTCCCACAACAATAGACAAAAATCAGAAAACTGCAAATGTAGAACCCTAGATCATCAATCCCAAATCTGTAATACCAACCTGATCACGGATAACACCCAACAGTAGTGTAGCCTCAACAATCAGAATCCCCAACGCAGAATCTTCGTCGCTGAATCAGTATATCCAGAGTTCCAAAATCAGAAACTGAGAGGAGAAAATCAACCTCAGAATCCAGAATTATCTCAACACAAACCTGATTAAAGAAGAAGAGGAACGCAGCAGCAACGAGACCTTCTATCCAATTTCAGCAGCAGAAATCTCACAGAGGCAGAACTTGAGAGAGAGAAGAGAGGGAAGAAGAGGCAAAACTGTCGCTCTGAAAGCACAACGATGAGACGCTCCCACGATCTATCTGACGTGATTACTAATGATCAGAGAATGAAAGTAAAATAAGGAAACATTTTCCTTATAAATCAGATAATTAATTACCTTAATTAATTAACCAAATGACCTCCTCGCCCTTGACAAATGAAACAATGTCGCTGACGTCCCAACTGACAGCAAGAGATTTAAATCCAACTTTAGAATAACGTTGTAGCAGATATAATATAAGGTAGGAATTATACGGGTTATAACATCACCTCCCCCTTAAAAGAATCTCGTCCTCGAGATTAACTCACCCTACTGCTCGAACAGGGAGGGATACTTGGCACGCAGCTCATCTTCGAGTTCCCAAGTCGCTTCACTCTCTAACTGATCTGACCACTGGACCTTCACCATAGGCAGGGTCTTACTACGAAGCCGACGGACATCCCTGGCTAAAATGCGAGTAGGCACCGCCTCGAAACTGCAGTCCTCTCTCAACTGAAGCTGGCTGTAGTCGATCACGTGAGACGGATCATGCAGGTACTTCCTCAACATAGACACATGGAAGACGTTATGCACAGCTGACAAGGATGGGGGCAAGGCCAGACGATAAGCCACAGGGCCAATCCTCTCTAGAATCTCAAAAGGTCCTACAAACCTCGGGCTAAGCTTCCCACGCTTCCCAAACCGGACTACGCCTCTGACCGACGACACTCGCAGATAGACATGATCACCAACATCAAACTCAAGCGGTCTGCGCCTCTGGTCTGCATAGCACTTCTGTCTACTCTGAGCAATAAGCAAACGCTCTCGAATCACCCTGATCTTCTCTACTGCACCCTGCACCAACTCAGGTCCAACCAAGACCCTCTCCTTCAGGTCATCCCAACAGATGGGAGACCTGCACCTCCTACCGTACAACGCTTCAAACGGAGCCATACCAATGCTCGCCTAAAAGCTATTGTTGTAGGCAAACTCGATCAGAGTCACGTGCTGCTCCCAGCTACCCCCAAAATCTAGGACACATGCGCGAAGCATGTCCTCCAGGACCTGATTAGTCCTCTCTGTCTGGCCATCCGACTGAGGATGGTAGGCTGAACTGAACGCCAAACTCGTACCCAGGGCCTTATGCAAACTGCGCCAAAATCTCGAAACAAAGCGCGGGTCACGATCAGAAACTATAGTAGTAGGCACACCATGCAACCTCACTATCTCATCCAGATACAGACGAGCTAGACGCTCCAGACTGAAGGTCTTCTTCACCGGCAGAAAATGAGCAGACTTCGTCAGACGATCAACAATCACCCAAATAGCATCACAACCCGAGGAAGTCTTGGGCAAACCCATGACAAAGTCCATCCCTACACTCTCCCACTTCCACTAAGGGATGGAAGGGGCTGAAGCAAACCCGCTGGCCTCTGGTGCTCAGCCTTCACCTGCTGACAGGTCTGGCACTTCGAAACAAACTCAGAGATGTCTCGCTTCATCCCAGGCCACCAGAACGACTCTCATATGAGCAACTGTCCAACAACCTAGATCCCAAGCCATCCGGGCTTGAAAACTAGCCACTTTAGGCCCCGAATCCTCACTTGGGCTGAAAAGTGGAAGGCCTGTTGTTGTAGTCAACCCATATGTTTACATATAAGGAACTCACAATACTACTCATATCCTGATGTGGGATGGGGTATTACAATATGTCTACCTAGAAGAACGTTGGTTATGTTCAATTTTCCAGTTATCGTCGAGGTTCTTGCTACTCTAGTGCAACTAAGACTACAAACATTAATATGCATGGGAGTAGGGATGTCAATCTTGACCCGAACCCGAAACACGATCCTAAACCGACCCGTAAAAATCCGGGTTTGGGTTGAGATTTTTGACCCGAAATAATTTTCGGGTCGGGTTCGGGTTGGGTTGTTGAAACCCGTTTCAGGTTCGGGTTGAACCCGCCAACCCGTAATCCGAAAAACTAATTAGTTAAAAATAGAAAATATGTTATATTTAATGATTAAATTAGTGATTAATAATTAATTTATGTCTAAAATAAACATTTAATCGACAAATTATGATTAATTATAATACATAATAATGAATTAATATTAAAGTATTATATTCATTTATTAAATAATCTAAAATTTTAAAAATAAAATATATTTTTTAAAAAGCGGGTCGGGTTCGGGTCGACCCGCTGCGGGTTCGGGTTGAAAAAATATAACCCGCTCCGAGTTCGGGTCGGGTTCGGGTTGACCTAAACCATTTTCGGGTCGGGTTCGGGTTGAGCTCAACCCGACCCAAAACCCGATTTTGACACTCCTACATGGGAGTAACTTAATTAGTGTTTTTCTTGAATCTTTTCTAGCTAGCTAGTTTCACATTCAGTTTGACTCTCAATGTTGAAAAGCTGGCAATACTTTAGTACTATTCTTCTTGTGAGTAAACAGGAATCTGAAAGTAACAAAAAACACAGAAACTAATATGAAAGTGATTGACGACGAAAAACGAAATCCAAATCTCAATAGGTGAAGTTGAAGTATTACCGACATAATAGGTAATGGTCATCGATCCTCATTATGATTCTTTTTTGACAAGGGTCATTATTATAATTATAGATTCAAAAGTAAATTATGGTTTCTTCTTTATGGGTGTCTGAGTGTGTGTGAGGGTGAAAGTAAATAAATACTAATTAATTATACCCATGATGTTATAATATGTGGTTATTAATTTCCCCATTTGCTTCCCTTAATTATTAAAAAATGTTAATAAATCATCAAGTATGTTGTATAATTAGCGAGTATTCTTACAAAATACTCCTCAGTGGGTTTGATTTTAATCTTTAATATATGATATAATATAATTTTATAAATTTAATTTTTACAATTGAATCTTTATATAAAAACTATATATTATAGAAATTTATTTTATAAATTTATTTTATTTTATATGTTTAATATTAAAATGAAAGAATGTGTCAAAAAATAAAGAGGAAGATGAAAGTGAGATAGAGGTAACACTATGGAAGAATTTAAGGTTCATTAATATTATGATTTGAAAGTAGTACTGTTTACTTTTAGCACGTAGCCAGCCACAATCCACAACGGGATGAATTTGTGACACGAAGAAAGGCTGGTATCCGTAGGCCGGACCCCACATGCAACTTTCTTTTTTTTAGAAAATGGACCCCACCCCACAATCAACTTCAAAGGAAAAGAGGTGCGGGCGGCCGATGGGAGTAACAGTATCATAAATGTCCTTTTATTGCAAGGAGTGAGAGATAGATGATACTAATATATGAATGAGATTAAATGGGTACGTACGGTGATTGCAAATCTTGATATATTTACTATTTATGTTATCAAACAAGCATGAAGATAACGCCTCTATTATTGAAACCCTACTCCTCCTATATATACTCACATTCCAATATTGGTTAATAACATTGCGACCCTTTTGTCATCTCCCTCATATTTAGGTACATTATTTATTCAACCTTGATTGACTCTATGTAGTACTACGGTACCCATGTGAAATTAATATCAAGGGCACTCGTTTGTTTGTTGTTTTCCTGGTCTTACACAGTAGAGCAGTATTGTCATATACATGATCATGTGATCCACTGACTCTCATAATTGATAGAATATCCCTATTATATATATTTACTAAATGAGTACCACACGTTTGACGAGCTGCTTGTATGTACCTATCTTTCTTTAGTTGTTACGAGTACAAGTGCAAATGTGTTGTATATAATATCTTATATTATATGCCCTTGTGTCTTAGATTCATTGTCACGCGTATCATATAATTATTATAGTCTTGCTTCTTACCAAAAAAATTATTATAGTCTTCCGCTAAACATGTGATTGGGTGTGGGAGGTCAAGTGAATATGCTTGGACAGTGTTTTTGTTTTGACGTTTTTCCGCGTTTGCCCATGCATTAATCAAGTACCACCACTTCCCCCACATTACATATATATACCATAATTACCCACCAATGAGAAAGTGACCTCACCTTTCAAATTATTTGACCCACCCTACGTATAACCCTACCCTACCCCACCTTACCTCATCTCGTGCTTCACAGCACAATCTATGCATATCCTCCTCCCTCGTGAAAAGATTCTACTGAATTCATACTACTTGTTTTGTAATTGTCTCGAGTTGCAGAGACATCGTACGGTTTCTAAAAAGGAGTTTTTTTATATATAAAATGTAACAACCCAACCACTAATTTACATTTAAACGGTAATTAATCACGCCCAACAGAATAGAAATCACAGCAGAAAAATAATAAAAAATTTCCGGGTGTTACCGTCACTACTACAGAAATAGTTAAGGACAACACTTCAAAGACAACAACTACCATTTTAATGATGTGTTTGATACAATAAAAATATTTAAGTTGCATAAATAGGCTATAAGACAATAGTTAGCATATTTAGTTGTCTTATTAACTGTTAGACAACAGTTTCTCCCGCAATATAAACTTCCGGCCCTTCATGTAAAAAAAATGAATCAAAAGACAATGATACCCCTAACAAAAAAGCTAATACCTTTCCTATCCTAACTAGAGAATATACGAGGGATTACAGTAAAATTTAAGAGAAGACAGTGCGGGAGATAAATTGAAAATTCAGCGGAGTGCGGGAGATTAATTTTTCTTCCGCGCCTACTCAATATATTATCAAATTACGGGAGTAATTTAGGGGCAGTGCAGTGCGGGAGACTACTCTTCTTTTGCGCCTTCAATTCCTCCAACGCCTCTATCCTTACTAACTTCTGTGAAGCAATCGAGGTTCCTCCTTCCCGATATTCTTGAACTCACATCTTGGTGCTACTACTTGTTCAAATTGAAACGGAAAGCTCATGTGTGCGTTAATTTGATTGCTACTTTCTACATTCAGCATTTTTCTGAAACGAAAAGCTTCTGTCGCAGCCAATTTGAGAGGACAACTTCTATGGAGTAATTGAAGGTTCCTCCTTCTTCCCAATCTTCTTTAGTTATTTTTTCTGTTTACATATTTGAGCAGTTTGCTTTTTTTTTCAACTTGAGTCGAACTGAAACTTTTGTGCTTAAAAGATCCTTGAGGTTTGTCTGGATCTTTTCTTGGGTCTCGGTTGATCGTCATCTAGAAAATTTGAACTCGCATCTTGGTGCTACTACTTGTCCAAATTGAAACGGAAAGCTCCTGTGTGTGCTAAACTTTCTGCAATTCAATTCGATTGCTACTTTCTGCATTCAACACTTTACTGAAACAGAAAGCTCCTGTCGCAACCAATTTGACAGGATAATTCATCCTGAACTTATGTGAAGAAAATTATAACTAACGTTGCTGTTGCACGTTGCAGGATTCAGGGAAGATTTTCCAAATTGAGAAAGAACGCTGGTTTGAGGAAAGAATTGCCAAATTCTGGTACGTTACTTTGATTCTTTCTACTATGTTATCTGATTTTCTTTTTATTCATTCATGAGGCATACTGTAAATAGAAGTTTGAAATCAGAAGTATTCATAAGAGGGAGTTCTACATATTTTTGGTTCATTAGCGTGAGTTGTACATCATGTAGAAGGTGATCCATAGTGAGCTCTAGAAGTCTTAATTAGACCACATGACAGCCTCTTTGATTATGCAACAACATGAACAAACCTTGGATAGAGTGACAGTAACAAAGGTCAATACTGAACTACTGCTTTGCAACAGCTTATTAACAAATATAGGAAAGGGGATTTCACTGTAAACTGAGAACATTGGCCTAATAAAATTGACCAAAATGTTACATTACAGCTCATTCATCACTTAGGAATCAATTAAATACAGGAAATTATCTCTTTCTCTCGGGTTCATAGATGTTTAATGAAATGCAGGGAAGAGACCATATGAAGGAAAACATTTTCTTTTCCCTTTTTGCCCAATCCTTTCCTTGCAAACAGACACCTCTGATTTTAAACTCCCTTCACTTTTGCTGAATGTTGCTCTTCTGCCAAACCATGATCATCTCTAGAATTTGAAGTTAGTTGTTGCCTATTGCTTGTTGTATCACATGTAAAATAAAGACGACAGCTGGAGAAAGAGAGAACAACCTACAACCAGCTGTTAATAAAAAAAAGAGGATATCTATGCAAATCGACAATATCATCTTTCTAGTGTATACTTATGAACTTAGCTGCAATTCATTTTTTGAAAAAAAGACAATATGACAAGTTGTATATTCCTTTCTAGATTCTATTTATTAAACGCACTAAGAAAATATATGACTTCATCTTATTTAATACTTTGTCATTAATATACATGCTTATATCGGTGCCTCTATATGTGTAATATTCCATTCTCATAAGAAACATTTAATTATAAATATCTATCTAATATCTTTGTTTGTTTATATTCAGCACTTTTATCGAAGATATACGAAATTATTGCTGACACCTTCTTCTTAAGGATCACTAGAAGTTGTATCTACAATCAAATTGTGCCGCTCCTTTAAGAGTTATTTTCAGCAACGGTATGTATGTAATATTTTACTTTATATTTCTCATGTCTTAAGTTCTCTTTTATTTTTGTCGTTGTTTACTTGTTTGCTTTCATTGTTAATTTCTTCTTGTGCACTCTTGTCTTCATGATTTCTTAAAATGTTTATTGTTTATCATCATTTTCTTCTTAGTTTAGAATAGAGGCTGGATCCATTGAGAGGTCTAGTGCGTCATGATGTGAAGGATGTTGTAGATAAGTAATTACCAACTTTACAAACTTTTTTTTCAAGTTTATAGCAACTTTTGCAATTCATACGTTTATAGTAATGTTCAAATTTTGATATGTTCCTTGCATTGTTATAGGGAATTAAAAATATTCCAAGCCAAGAATGGTGCGGGCAAAGAGCTTCGCAAGAATGTGAAGTGGGACATAATCAAAGTATGAATCATCTATGTTATTCCAGAAACATTATTTGATTCATAATATGACACATGACTTGTGGTAATGATTGTGGATATTATGTGACGAGATTTATGAAGGAAATTATAGATAAGGGACAAACCACCATTCCTATAGAGGTAAATAATATTCAATTCATTATCATCTCAAATTAATAAATCTACTTGTGTTGCTAATGGTTTAATGATAACATATATTGTATTTTCCAGTATTTCCACGGATACAAAAGTCGTCCATACAATCAAGATGAGATTGATGAAATTCAAGAAGAATGGGCAGCTTATACTCTACGTGAGGCAACTCTGTAGGAAGTGGAGCAGATTGTTCTTTCAGGTGTTTTCAGTGGCTTTTGGAGGTTTAATTATAGATACGTTAGAGAATGATTTAATAGTAGTTGCAAAGGAAAATATGGGGTCATTTGGTTTTATTTGGCACACTACGTATTAAGTAGATGTGTGTTGGTGGAGTTAGAATATACAAAAACATTGAGACCACTGAAAGAGGTCGACAAAGTTGGATGTTGATATAGATTTGAGCATTTTAGTTATACAGAGTTTTTGAGAATTTTTGTGATGTGAGTTGAATATATGTGCGTAATTGTATATAATGTTAATTTACTCTTATTTTCATTCACAGGTTAAAATGTGTGGTTAGTTGGGAGACCAATAGCTGCTAAAGACAATAGTATATAACTATTGTAAAATGGTGTAAACTTAAACCATACACAGCACTTGAATACTGTTATAAAAGGGTTTAAAACCCGTTTTCAAATAGGCTGAACTACAATACTAAAAGCCGGTATGGCTGATGTTGTGAAAGGATACTTAATTTAGTTCAAATAAGATCAAAGACAACATCTACAATGGCTTTAGACAATAGTTATCAATTGTGGTAGAAATTAGTATTGTCTAAGGGATATATCATACACAGCAGTTAAATGTTGTTGTAAAAGGTACTAAATATGAATAATTAATGATCAAAGACAACATTTATATAGACGTTAGACAACAGTTATAACTGTTGTAACAAATTAGTGTTTTCAAAAGTGTATGTCCTTAGACAATAGTTAGTATGTGTTGTCTATACCAACTATATGACAATAGTTAATCAGTGTTGTCTTATGTGATCCAAGTTGTTGTTATTTGGCTAGATAAGACAACAGTTAAATAACTGTTGTCTTAGCTCTGACCCCATTAGACAACAGGAACTGATACAACAGTTTTTAACTGTTGTCTATTACCTTTTTAACTGTTGTCTATTACCTTTTTTGTAGTAGTGCGTCGTTAGTCACCCATGTGACTAACAAGACCTTACCAACTCCATGTAACGGTCTGACGAACTGAATACCCTACCGATTAACTTCCACAATTAATACCGATCCATAAGGATTACATACCGAGTCTCTAAAGTGCTGGAACTTATACAAATTTAAACAGATGTATCATCTACAAGAACGGGTACAACTTATATAAGGTATAGTCAACACAAAAGTATACACTGTATCCTATGTCTACCCCACCTACTCTCGGTCGGGTCTCCTCTGCATCCGATACCTGAAATGGGGGTGCCCGAAGGCTCAGCAACAACGCTGGTATGAAAACGTGCAGCCCACAAGCTACTGGGTCACACCAACTAATTGGTCGTTAACATGCAATCCATTTACATTATTATATATAAAACTGTAAACACACAATATGCAAGCATACAATTCAATCAATCCACCAAGGTAATAGTACACTGAACAGAGACAAGACATTAATAGGTCAGTCAGTGTTCGTTATAATATTGGCCCCGAGAATATTGAGGTCTCGTATAGGCTTTGTTCGCTTATTGAGGACAATCCACACAGTGGGATTGTCAACTCCTGAATCCATATGATTGTAAGACGCTTGTGTAGTCAACTGAATTAGGTGGATATGTGAACCCTGTTAATTACCGTCTCAAAGACGCTTAATGGGTCGGGTATGAAAAAACCCTTCAGACGAGATTGGGACTCTCTCGGTTGTCAATGGGTAGTTAGCCCCGCAGAAGGATGAAGGTTCCTTCTGGCCACAATAATGTTGGGTAGTTAGCCCCGCAGGGGATAGTAGACATCCACCTGGCCAAATTACGAATGGGTAGTAAGCCCCGCAGGAGATGGTCTTCTCCTGGCCTCTGTTGCGACGTATATATTTGGAAGTCGACCGGATGCAGGTACGGCCCCCGGAATTTGCATGCATGGTCCGAAACATCTGGGCCCCTCGTTTCCCGTATCTTGATCATGTTAGGAGTCTCGCATGGTCATTCATCCTAACTCTAGGGCGATTAGCCAAATACCACGTTACGGGTATCGACCTTGTGTTATAAGGGAAGTTAGCGAGGAACTTGAGTGTAAGTTCTTTTAACACAAGCGCACAGCATTAATCCACTTGTTATCGTATGTACGTATGAGTAATTTGATTGTTCCCAAGAGATAGAAAATCAATTAAAGGCAGTCACGAATAACACACAATCACATATACATATAGTCATTTTACATGCATTAATCTTGGTCATTATTCACAGAGCACATAGCACATAAGCCGGTATAATCCGGTAGCAAACAAGCTACAAGAATCCATACCTTTACCTAATAGGTGTCCTCCTAATCACGATTAGCACTCCCGGCTATCCAATATGAATCTCGCCTATAATTATTATCCGAACGTGTTAATAATCCATTCCATTCATTAATTTAATTATATAGAACAGTTCCTACGCGCATGTGCATGCGTTCTCATACATGTACGTACTAATTCCAAAATTGGATTACAAGCGATTATGTTATCCTTGTTATCCTTGTTATCCTATGTGAGATGTGATTATCGTTCATTAATATTTCTTTCATCACATAACCTTATTGTAGTCTAGGTATTGTTTATTTATCATGTAGTTTTTATTTATGAGACTTATGTTAGTATGGTAGTTTTCTTTTAATTACCTTCATGATTTCATGCATAACATGTTATTTTATTTCACTTTGATTTTCAAATCATTAAAGGTATGTACATGTAGTATTTAGACCATATGTTTGTAATTGTCTAAATAGTTTAACAACCTTACTAACTCCTTAGTAATATTCCTAGGTCACATATGGACACAAATATTTTATATCTTTCATATTCACAAACTAACTCCAAATAATACTTTATTGTATACACATCAACCCTTATACTTACATAACCTATAGTTTTAATTTCATAATTCCTTAAATCAAGATTTCTTTCCTAATTCCTTCAAATATCCACATAGGGCTCTTGATAATTTTAATTTGAATAAGGGAAACCATATTTTTGGTTATTTACCTTATAAACCCAATAATTTTATAACTTTACATTCCACTTCTAATTACACTACATTATAGTCTTAATTACTTACTTTATTAAATTATAATTCCTTTATAATTTTGATAGTTATTATTTGGACACAACAACTTTCCACAATTACCTTTCAGCCACATTTATCCTCGGTTTTACCCAAACTTTTCTATATTTATCTTTCACCCCTTAACTCTAATAACATTTACATAATATTATTTAGCCTATAGTTTTAATATTTATTTCTAGTTAATTCTGAGTTTCCCCCTAAGATTGTTGGTTTTGCACAACATCTTCTATATCTTTTCAGTTTTAACACCTAACTTTCCTAAATTACATTTTCACCCCAAAACTTTTATAAACCTTATATTCTATGTTATTATTTATTTCTAGCTCAAATTTTGGGTCAACACTTGACCAATACCTAATTTAATTCCTAGTACATTAATATACCCAGAATGTTACCTAAATCTCGGCTGGGCACTAATCTCCTTAACACTTATCTAATTTACCCAAAAATTATAATATAACTTTATAATCATATTTAGGTCAATATTATCTCTAAATTACAGTAGCTTTTCTAACTTTTACCAACCATACCCCAAACTTTATTAAAATTAAATTTTTAACCACATAACTTAATAAACTTGTCATTTTAAACCTTTAACACTTATCTAAAATATGCAAAACTTATTATACAAGTTTATAATCATATTAGGGTCATTATAACCCTTAAATTACAGTACCCTCTCGGTCATTTATAGATTTTTCACTTAAGTTTATGAAAATTACATTTTTTTTCCACATAACTTAATAAACTTGTTATTTAAACACCTAAACTTTATTTAAACTTATCCAAAAATTATAATATAAGTTTATAAACATATTTAGGCCATTATGAATCACTTTATACACTAAGTACTCCATAGTTCCCTTGCTTTACATTTTAACCCCAAAATTTGACAAACTTGTCATTTAAGTGCTTAAACTTTATTTTAACTTACTCAAACTTATAATATAATTTCATAGACATAATTATATCATTATAAACCATTTTATACAGAAAAAATTCTTCCTTATACAGATTGGACACATAACCTTATAAAATTACATCTTTAGCCACATATCTTAGTAAACTTGCTACTTAAGCACCTAAACTTTATTTTAATTTATCCAAAACTTATAATGTAAGTTTATAATCATATTTAGGTCATTATGACCCATTTTTATACAGAACCTTTTTGGCCTTACAGAAACTAACCCCTTAGTTCCCAAAAATTGCATTTTAGCCCCTTATTCTTATTCCTTTGTACATATAAGTGTTTTAAACTTAACTTAATGTTTTAAACTTGCTCTAAACACATTATAAACTTAAAATACATAAGTAAGACAGTAGTCTCTCGGCCTTAATGATTACAACACCAAAACATCATCAAAATGACATAAATCCCTAGTTTAAGGAGTTTACCTCCTAATGCTCCAAAGTTGATTTTCTAAAGAGACTTGTAGGCTGGAGTTCTCTTGATTATCAGCCCTAAAATACAGAGGAGAACTCATTAATATTTTGTACAAGTTAATGGCTTATTGAAACCTTTATCCAGCAAGGATTAATCCAAAGTTTTACCTTTCCAAAATCTGACTTCCTCACACTTGTTTCTTCTTGGTTTCGGTTCAGTTTTGGATGTTTAGGGACTCCAAAATTTCAGCCATGTTACAAGGAAGAAGAAAGTTTAAGGGTTAGAACTTTCTATACTCCATAATCAAAGATAAAGCCTTAAAGCACAAAAATGGGATTTAAGTGTTGTTCTCACCTTAAGGAGTCAAAATGGAGACTTGGCTGCTCCAAAATTTTGGCCTTGCCTAGGGGAAACACTTAGAGGGGAGTTCTTGGCAGATCTAAGAGGCAATGGTGATTTAAGCATGAAAAAGACTTAAAAACACCAACTTTACCTTGGTATTTTCGGCCATTAAGATTGGTGGTGTTGGAGAGCTTCTTCTTGGAAGAAAATGAGAGTTAAGGAGTCAGTATGGGTAGATATTTTCAGCCATTAAGAAAACAAATGGGAAGGATGGAAGTTAGAGCACATTTTAACCTTAGTTTGTGTTGAATCTTGACTCCTCCTGTAACACCCCTACTATAAACTTAACAATAAACCGAAACTGCAGCGGAAATATATAACTTAAATGATACTAAACGAGTTGGTGTTACACGCCGTTAGCCACCCACGTGGCTAACAAGGCAGAATACATACATTGGTATCGGTCTGATGCATAGACTTCCGAGCATAATACTAAATCCATAAATACAACCAACTAAACCGAGTATACAAATATTTACATCCATCACTATAAACCGTTACTACCAAAATACATCACCACGGGAGCACAAGCGCATCCCGGGTCCAACGTCCAAAACTACCAAAAGTACTTCACAACACCTAGGATCTAGAACCACTCCGCTTCCTCGATCCTCATCCTGCAAAATGAAATATGGTGCCCCAAAGGGGCTCAGAAACCCATGGCTGGTATGGTTAACGTGCAGCCTGTCGGCTACCGGGATACACGCAACCAATTGTCATGATAACATGTCATTCATTTTAACATACAACATAAACAAGCATAGCAATAAACTCTGCATAGCAGCAACATCATATAACATAACAGGAATGTTTCTCTTTAGGAAACAAACAAACATTAGTTAGTCAACTTGGTAAGCCTATAGAATGATCCCACTCTCATTATAAGCTTGTTACGTAACTCGTTATTGTTCTGTTTGTCAAACGGACAACTTAACCCAAAGATGTGTCAGATATAGGGATCCGAGCACACCGTACATATATTCCCCCTAGTCCGATCAATGGTCAGATGGGTAAGCCTTGGTTAAGCTTGTGGGTAATCCAATAAGGAAAACAACCATAACATAAAGAGAGGCGAATCTAATTCAGATATCAACTCCCGTACATACACGCGTGACCGGAATGACCGGATTCCTCACTCCCCGGTTAATCACTTGTTAGAAGTCCCATTGCTGGTACTTAATCACAATAAGTCACAAGTATATGTTTAGGCCCAGTTAGGCACACAAGGGAGATGGGATACACTTAAACAGCACAAACGACAACCAGCTCATACATAGCCATAGTTAGAACGTTTCTTAGGTGGAAACGTTAAAACCAGGTACCACTACTAGAAAATTGCCATTTACCCACGGAAAATTACCCATGGGTCAATGTCGTAGGTGTTTTACAACGGAACACCCTCGGACACCCTACGGTTAAGGTGTGAAGGAATATTGCAACAGGTTACCCACAGAATACCTACGGGATACCCACGAAAAACTTTACCTACGGACTTTCCCGTAGGTAAATATTGGGGATTGTGCCCGGGCTGATGGCGCCATTTGGCGCTAAAATTACCCACGGGACTATTCCGTAGGTATTATCGGAGGTAAAATTTCACACGGGTCTATCACATAGGTAAAATGAGATGTACTTGTATATAGTAATTGGAGTAATTATTTACCCATGGGAAGAGGTCCATAGCTAAATGAGATGAACTATACCCACGGGAATGGTGTCGTAGGTAAAGTATTATAATGGAATGGAAAAATCTGGAGCAAATATTTACCCACGGGAAGTAGTCCATAGGTAAATAATTAATATATGATTAATATGATACCCACGGGAATTGGTCCGTGGGTAAATGCGATTGAAATACCCCAAACCTTAACAAGTTAATTAATTCTGTAATTATAATTTTCTAAGGCTAATTAAGTCCTTAAGATCATTGGTGAAGAAAGGAAAACCAAAAAGAAAAAGAAAATACGTAAAAGTCACAAAACGTGAAAACGTGTATTTAATTATTCTAGGGGGTACATAACCTTCATTAGGGTTATAAATACATTTTATAACTTAATTACACATTAAGAACATGTGGGGAAAATTCCGGAAGAAAACGGATCCAAATAACACGTTAAAACGCTAACGGAGTCCCAAAGCGCGTTTTTCGAGAAAACCCGAAAACGTGACTTTAAACAGTTAAACGACCCCATAAAAATTATAGTTGGTTATATAACTATAAATAAACATTTATGGGAGCCTAATAACCATTAAAATTAAAGAAACGAGAAAATTCCGGAAAACGGGCCCGATTAGTGAATAGTACTAAACCGGGTAAATTAACGGGCGTTTTCTGTAAAAAGACAAAAAACGCTCCAGTGTGTATATATTAGTGGGCTGGTTTTATTAATATAGATAGCCCCTCACACATGACTAGTTAACTAATTAAATAAGTCAAAAGCAAAAACAAAAGTGAAAAAGTGAATATATACCCCACCCACACTCTCTCTCCTCTCATTCTCTCATTTCCTCACGTGAAGCCCTCTTCTTTTTCCCCTCTCTTTCCTCTTCCTTCTTCCTCCAGCGATTTCTTCCTCCCTCACTCTGTTCTCGAACGGAAATGAAGCCCCCTTCCATGGCTTCTCCAACCTTCCTCTCATGCCCAAGCTACACCCAAGCTCCAAACTCAAAAATAATCACATATTTGTGATCCTCTCATCACCCTCTACCACTCTCTCTTTTCAAAATTCGAAAAGAATGAGTTTCATTTTCGTGGGTGTTGGCCATTTGAAGAGAAAAGCACACCATTTTGAAGCTTGAAGCTTCCTCTTTCTATCAAGGTAAAAATATCCATGAAAAAGTCATGCTTTCTCCATTTTTCCACCTTGGCCGATTTTGGCTCTTGTAATGACTAGCTTTTCTTCCTTGTTTGAGATATTCTCCAAGCTTTAAATGGTGGAGTAATTCCCTTCTTGATTCAAGGGTGAGAACCCCTCTCGAAAATCTCCAAAGGGAAAACCCTAACTTGTACTCTAAGTCCTTTTTGTTGAATTAAGTTTTCCTAAGGGTTTAGATAATTTATGGGATGTATTTTGTGTTTCTTGAATGTTGGGATGGAGTTTGGAAACTCCATCCCCTCTTGACTGATTTTGAGGAGATGAGGAACAAGAGGAGAATTAAGGAGAAACTTGTGGATTAAGGTAAGGAATCTACCTTCAATGCCTATATTATTTGTTTTAGAATTGGGTTTGGGAAAAATAAAAGATGAAATAAAATCTGGAGCAATAATGTGCTTGATTGTGGTTAGTTGGATTTTGTGAAATGTTGGTTTGATTTAAGGGCCTAGGTGCCAAAGGATTTGAGATTTGAGCTATGTTGTTGTTTAATGAAGTTTTGAGGATACATTATGCTCTGATAGAACCCTTGTGGGTTTGGCTAGATTAGGTTTGAAAAATAATGACAAGATGAGGTTTGGTAGATGTTAAATTTATGGGGAGGTTATGGTGAAATTTTAGTGGAAGATGAGTGTTGTGATGATGACTTGGTGAATGGGAGAATCTAGGTGTTTGTAGTGTTGAGTGGAGTGGTTTAATAGCCTTGAAATGGTATTTGGGAAGCTAGGAAGAGAAGGATGAAAATCTGTAGCAATTACATATGAGGAGCTTAGAAATGCTAGAAAAGAATTAGTGTTTATAACTTGTGAAACAAGGAGTGAATGTGGGTTTTGGGAGTGACTTTATGTAGGAATGATTTGTAATGGTTATTGGTGGATTTAGTAAGGTTGGTGGAAGGTTGTGAACGTCTGAAGAAGTTTAAATGCACTGCTGTGCATAATGCATCAGAGGGAATAGAAAATGTTGTGAATTTGAACAAGAATTGGGTGGTGAATTGGACCAACATTTTAGGAGTATTTAAGGAGTGTTTTAGTGAGTTTAAACATGTAGGAAACATGTGGAAAGTTTAGGAAATGATTAGAGGTGAATTAGGGGTTGAAAACTGATCAAAAACTGTAAATTTGACAGTTCCAGGTGGTCCGGGTTTGCAAATCGGTACGCAAACCCGGACCATAGCAAAAACATGGCAGAAGACCATCCCAGGGGGTGGTCCGGGTTTGTAAACCCGGACACAAACCCGGACCACATGAAAAATTGTCCAGAAAGTGAAATCCGTGGTTGGTCCGGGTTTGTAACCCCGGACACAAACCCGGACCATGCTAAAAACTTACCAGAATGTGTTTTAAAGTGTTGTTTGATGGGGAAGTGAATGGTAATGGTTTTAGATGTTGATTAGGCCTTTGTGATGAGTTTTAAAGGCCATTGGAAGTATAAATAGTGTGAGAGTTAATGTGTAAGTTGCAAACTCAAATCACATAAATAAGTTATGGATAACGGGCAACGGGTTAAGTACGGGAGTAATAGAAGTTTACATACCGTAAGTTTTGTTGTTAATAAAACATTTGAACAATAATACCAGTTTGAAACTACCCGGAGAGCGTGAGGAGACGCGTTGGAGTGAATCCTCGGGACACGGTAGAGTAACCCATGGTGTAAGGTATGGTTTTCTTGCAACCTGTGTCCTACCGGATTACACCGGCTTGTATGCCAATGTGTTTTTCTGTGTGTTTGCCACCTTGCAAGATAAAGCATGAAATGAGTTTATAGTAATTCATTATTGTGGCGTAATTAATTCCGATACCGCTTAACCTAATTATGTGTTAAATAATAGTTAACCGACCTTAGGTTCACATAAGAGATCGGTATTCGGAATAAACGTCCCAACCCACGGGAACGTTCTAACTACGGCTATCCGTGCGTTGTGTATGTTGTGACTTGTGTGATGTATGTGACTTGTTTTGTGTTGTTGCTATGGATACAGTTATCCGTTTGTTAAAAGGGATGTTTCCCTTCTGTCTAACAGAGTTAGTAACACTATGTGATGTATGTATGTGATGAGTTCCATAAAGGAACCTTAACTAATATGTATATTATGTATGGTGAGGAATCCGGTCGTTCCGGTCGCGCGTATTGTTTGGGAGTTGATGTATATATGTGAATTAACTCCCATCCTGTTATGTTAGGGTTGTTTTCCTTCATTGGATTTCGACCTCCCACTAGCTTAGCCAAAGCTTACCTACCCAACCTCCAATCGGGTTAGGGGGAAATTATGTGTAATGTTGGTAGGGTGTTGATGCCTAAGTTCGCTTCGACTCCCTCTTTATTATGTTACGGTTGTTTTTCCTCCTTGAATTACAACCACCCACAAGCTTAACCAAGGCTTACCTACCTCATCATTATTGGAGCTAGGGGGAAATTGTGTAAGGTGTGATCGGTCCTATATGAGGCCGCCACACCTAAGTAAAGAAAATGTATGTATGTTGTGCTCGGGCTTATATCACCCCGGCACTCCCCAAGTAAAGTTTATGTTCTCTAAGAAGAATGGAATTAAGTTTGTGTAGGTTATTAAGTGAAATGTGTTGTTATGTTGTGTGTGCTAACCTTGAGTTGTGTTCTGTTAACGGATGTGTGCTTTTAAGCATGATGTATGTGTGTAATGTGTGCATGTTTTAAATAAAATCAACCGCATGCTAAGACGACAATTAGTTGTGCGTGGCCCGGTAGCATGCGGGCTGCGGGATTACCATACCAGCAAAGGTGCTGAGCCCTTGGGGGCCACCCTTTCTTCCTTTCTGTTTCAGGTACAAGGAACTGGAGGCCGTTCGAGAGTAGGAGGTAGGGTAGTTGATTGTATGTGGGTAGTCATGAAATTGTGGATGTGCTGTAGGTGTAGTAAGACCGAAATTGTATCGGCGTTAGTTGGTAATTACTCGGTACAGTTGTAATGTAAGTGTATAATGAATGTTGATCATGGAACGGGATTAATGTGTAGTTGCTCGGGAGTTTAGTCCATCAGACCGGTACGATGTATGTATGTTAGCCTTGTTAGTCACTTGGGTGGCTAACGACGTGTAACACCAAGGAGTTAAGTTATGTTGTGAGTTATGATTTCCGCTGCAAGTGTTGTTAAGTGTGTTGTTTGTAGTTGGGGTGTTACAAAAAGTGGTATCAGAGCGAAGTATCGCTCTGATGACTGGAATACCGAGCTTAGGAAGTACCGAGTTAAGAGTTTAGTGCTTTGGGTTAAGGGTTGAGTGATAGCGTGAGAAGTACGCTAGTTAGGAAATGCCAGTGTGTACTAGATACCTACAATATCCATCCTGCCCTCCACAAACCCTATTTTATAACTTGGGAAGAACGCCAGAGAGATGGGAGTCATCTCTTACTCGGAAAAACCCGATCTGGCAGTTGATATTTACCTCTGTAAGTATGGAGAACCTGTCATACGGTAGATTCCGAAAGGTGTGAATCCCGAAGACGGTTTCCATCTGAACAATGTTTGCCGCATTTAATAGCGAAAAGTGAAGAATCTTATGCTTAAAGGAATAGAATTTCCGGCAACCTGGGTCGACATGCGGAGCAGTCGAGAACAACCAGCTTGCAAACCCATCGTGCAACAGTGGAGAAGTGGAGTAATGAAACCCGAGACGAGTGTCTACGGGATCATGAATGTTAACTAATATAGCAACGGTATACCAACCGATTAAGGAACTACAACGTAGTACGAGGAGGATACAATACTAAGAAAAGGGGGTCTCCCAGAAAAGGGAAACACCCTAGTCAATGGTTATCATGTGAAGACAGTGAGAGGTACCCAGAAAATTTATTGTTAAGGCTGCAAGATCAAGTAAGGGCCAGCAAGGCCACTGATATTAGTGCGGATGAAAACAATACCGCAACCAATGTGTATTGAACCGATAACCAGCTAGCATGGCGCACTTGCCATGGCAAGTGCTGCTATAACAAGGCTGTACGGAAAATTTTAAACAACTACCGGTACTTAGTAAAGTACCATGAAGATAAGTGGGATTATCATAACCGTGGAAGGGCTTAATAGCCTGACCTCAGTACTTGGAAATACACCAGTCAGCAGGAAGCTAGACTCGGTTAAGGCAAGGAAACGTTGTAAAACCAGGAGAATTTTTCTTTCAACTTAAATCCATTTTCAAAACCTTTTTCAAAACCAGATTTTCTTTCAAACCCATTTTATTTTAATTCGCCTTTTTCTTTAAACCAAACCAGAAGACCTACACGGGCCTCAGTGCCACATGGTAGGTAAGTTTTACCCAGTTACTTTTAAGATAACCGGATGGAAACCGGTAAACCCAAGGGTAACAACCCGAGGAATGGATTGAGTTCATAATAATACAACAGTGGATACATTTCCCTTGATTAAGTTCGGGAAGCATGGAATGCATATTATCACAGGATAATATAAGAGGAGTTGACAACAGAATACTTCACCTAGGCGTGTGACGGACACTACGAGTGTACCAACAGTAATGTGGGACGACCGCACTCCGATAGGAGCTTGTGGGCCTGACAAACCTTCTTATGGGGTAGTCGGGTAAGTAGCAATGTATCAGTAGGATACCCCATGTATGTATACGAGTGGAGTCTGGAACACGGGAAGTAGTCGACTCCATACTACGGTCCGAAGTAAAAGTCAGACAAGAGTAATAAACTACCATCGAATGGTTGAAGTAAAGGAACCCAGTTAAGTTAAGAGGACTAAAGGGATTAGTGAGTTATTGCGAGGAAATGTTTAAGAATCTAGAAGTGTGAAGTGCACTGACTAGTAAGTAAAGACATCGCATATGTCTCAAGGATCTGGATGGATGAACACAATAGCTGGAGTAAGTACCCAGCCTATATATGGTGAGGCAGATGCCTACTATGGATATGTTAATGTGCAATGATCGGGATGAGACTCCCGAGATGATCACTAGAGATATCAATCTCACTAAGGAGAATATTCAACCCAGCAAAGAACGCGGGGCGAAGTAGAAATTAAAAATACCAATGAGTGCAAGCCAGATGAAAAGGCATAACCTAATAACACCCAGGAGTTATCCTTAAAAGGGTGTTTGGGTCAACAATGGTTGAACAAGATACGTGACAGAAACGCAAAGGCTGAAATTAACACCAAGTTTAAACACAAGTCGTCAGAGGGAAGTCTGACATCCTTGAAGGGGCATCCCATGAAAGGAACCGTGATACTACGACCTTGTCATGGAGCCCAATACCAATCTAAACCATGTAATGTGTGTGGACAGCCTACAACGGGCAGAGCTCGAGGCAATAAGGCTTAAAAGCCACAAATCGAATGTGTTAAGAAAATGTTATTGATCACAGAAGTTTACGTTATATAAGTAAGTAAGCGGATAACGAACCACTGCTTAAAGTGTGGGGACACCTCTTGATATTGTGAGACCGCAACAGCGGTAGTTATGTGAACTAAATTCAGAGAATGTGTTAAGAGTTGACCATGTTGTTACTACGAAAAGAAGTATTCGTACCAGTTGTGCAGACGGAAAGAGTGATAAGCCTAATGGCAACCACCATAGGTGTGGGATGCTAGATGTGTAATGAACAACGCTCAAGGAGCATAGAGGCTCGAAGAGTAGAGTATTCAGCAGTCAGCCGAATAAGTGGCAAAACACAGTGTAATAGCGGAAGCTAATATAATAGCGGATGTAGTGTAAGTTAATGTTATACAATGAGTAAGAGCACGGTGCGCAGTAAGCGACCGTTGCATAAGTATTGTTAAATAATAATGTGGCAAATAAGACTAGTTATGAGTGAAACTCAATGGGCATACAAGGTAAGTGATAACAAACCGACTGGGCAATAAGCCAATGGTCGGTACTATGTGATAAGGAACACAATGTGAATTCCTATTGCAATCGCATAAGAGATTTACTGTCAAGAGTTTACGCCTCTGCACTCTGTATGACTGAGTGTTTTGGTATTGCACTTGCGCGGTAATGATCGAGTGTGATAGCTAGGAAGTTTGGGTAATGTCAATTGTGATGGAGGAACAAGAATTATGGTGTGATAAAACCGATGCATAAGAGAAGCACGGTCGTACCAATCAAAGGGTACTTGATTGGCATAAGTGACTACAATAACACGATTGTTAAATATCGGTATGGAATATACCTCAAGTGTTGGAAATAAACGACAGAGTACTACACAATAGGTAGTAGCTCAAACGTAACCGACAGTAAGTCGGAAGAAATTAAGTAAATCAGTGTGGAATACAGTAAATTATCATGGAAGTAAATAGAAAGTTTGTAACTCACCGAACTCGCTCTTGGTAAGAAATACCACGCGTCGGTTGAGAAATCGTTATTACCAAGATGAAGGTGATAATCGAAGATATACAATACAGTAAGAATAATGAAGGGGGCAAACTAAGCTCGAAGTTATCAAGAGTCGCGCAGCAGAAACTAGTGAGCCAGCGATTCAAGAGTTGGATGTGCGTTGTGAACATGAGTGAATGGCAATTATTAGTGCCTAGAAGTTTCACAGGCCAGAATCGAAACTGGTTATAAATTAAATAAACTCTAAGGAGAATTCTTGGTTAGGGACTAAACCGCCAATATGGCTAAGATCCTCAAACCAGAACATATTGTATAATAAACCGCGTGGAGATACAACACTTCACGACGGTAGAACGTTATAAACCAGTGATTAAGTGATTAATTACGTGGGCGTAATCCCTTTTAAGGGGGTAGAGCGCAAAACCGTTTAGTGTGTTTTACCGTACAAGTGTACGTGAACTATGATGTGCATAGCACAAAATGATTTATTTGATGATTGGTGCGTGTGTTACATGAACATACGCATTCATTCATGGTTTAATTATGGTAATTGCGCACAGAAGATGCGAATACCATAGTGATAAGTGTGTTCATTGTGTTAACGGATGTGTGTGGAAGTATAAGTATAAGGGAGTAGAAAAACTCCCAGGGAACTAAAACCCCGACAGTATATGTTCATATGATACCAAATGTGATATTGTGTATTATATTTTGATAAAAAAATATATATATAGATATGTGTATATATACAGTGTTGTGATTTATTGAGAGGTATGACACCAATACAGAACCTAGTAAGAATTAAATTCCCTAGGTAACTTGGATTAAGTTGAGTTTGGATGATGATTGATAGACGGAGTTCTATCCCTTGGAGATGTAATGATTATGACTAGATGGATTAAAAGATAGAAAATGTACATGTTTGAATTAGTTGTTGTTTGAAAATGAAGTGGGAGGTGAAACTTGATTATCATGAGATCAAGGGAAGCAGAACACAAATTGGGGTGGAAAGATAATTCAACACTGATGCTGATCACGTCAGGGTTGGATGAATCTTGAAACTCCCTATAAGTGGTCACAAATAATCACATCAAGAATAAGATGCAGTTAACAATAATTGGACTTGGAGTTGTATTGAGTTTTCAAAAGAATTTTAAATTGGGTTTCAAATTTTCAATTGGTACTTTCAAGACTTCAACTAATATCTCTAAGATTCTTAAGTGGTATTTTCAAAGGAAGGACTACTTTTACTTGACCTTGTAAAAAGGATCTTCAATTGGTATTTTCCAATAAAGGATTTCGTTCTACTTAACCTCATATAGAGTATTTTCGTATTACTTGCTCACGAGCTGAGGACGTATGAGCCTTTGTCTTCGGACCGGTGACATGAGAAGTATATTTTAAAGATGTATGCAATTGTTTTGATCTCCCAAAGGAACGGGGACCAGAAGGTGTCCATCGCGACCGGGTTCTACGGGATCACAGTGTATATGTACTCAACATGGGTCTCGAACCCATGAAGAGATGGAAAAGGAATTTCTGGTTGTTATACATGCTAAGACATGTTGTGTGGTATATGTAATAAATATTGATTTGACCTCGAGTCCTAATGTGGTTGAGTTCCGGAAGTGTTATGTTACCAGGACCTAAGTGTCTAAAGGTTGTTATGTTATCAAGACCTAAGTGTCTAAATGTTGTTATGTTACCCAGACCTAAGAGTCTAAGGGTTGTCATGTAGGTACAATGTTGTTAAGGTACCCGAATCACTAAGTCCGAGGTTGCTATGTAAGTATGTTATGTATGTATGGATGTGGATGTGTTACCCGGACCGTTAAGTCCGAGGTTGTGATATAGAGTATGATGGAGTATGGAAGTTTTGTTATGCAAGTAATCCCTGTGTTCTAATTCAAGTGATGCTAGGGAAGTGTGAACTTCGAGGACGAAGTTCTTTTAAGGGGGGTAGATTGAAATACCCCAAACCTTAACATGTTAATTAATTGTGTAATTATAATTTTCTAAGGCTAATTAAGTCCTTAAGATCATTGGTGAAGAAAGGAAAACCAAAAAGAAAAAGAAAATGCGTAAAAGTCACAAAACGTGAAAACGCGTATTTAATTATTCTAGGGGGTACATAACCTTCATTAGGGTTATAAATACATTTTATACCTTAATTACACATTAAGAACATGTGGGAAAAATTCCGGAAGAAAACGGATCCAAATAACGTGTTAAAACGCTAACGGAGTCCCAAAGCGCGTTTTTCGAGAAAACTCGAAAACGTGACTTTAAACAGTTAAACGACCCCATAAAAATTATAGTTAGTTATATAACTATAAATAAACATTTATGGGAGCCTAATAACCATTAAAATTAAAGAAACAAGAAAATTCCGGAAAACGGGCCCAGTTAGTGAATAGTACTAAACCGGGTAAGTTAACGGGCGTTTTCTGTAAAAAGACGAAAAACGCTCCAGTGTGTATATATTAGTGGGCCGGTTTTATTAATATAGATAGCCCCTCACACATGACTAGTTAACTAATTAAATAAGTCAAAAGCAAAAACAAAAGTGAAAAAGTGAATATATACCCCACCCACACTCTCTCTCCTCTCATTCTCTCATTTCCTCACGTGAAGCCCTCTTCTTTTTCCCCTCTCTTTCCTCTTCCTTCTTCCTCCAGCGATTTCTTCCTCCCTCTCTCTGTTCTCGAACGGAAATGAAGCCCCCTTCCATGGCTTCTCCAACCTTCCTCTCATGCCCAAGCTACACCCAAGCTCCAAACTCAAAAATAATCACATATTTGTGATCCTCTCATCACCCTCTACCACTCTCTCTTTTCAAAATTCGAAAAGAATGAGTTTCATTTTCGTGGGTGTTGGCCATTTGAAGAGAAAAGCACACCATTTTGAAGCTTGAAGCTTCCTCTTTCTATCAAGGTAAAAATATCCATGAAAAAGTCATGTTTTCTCCATTTTTCCACCTTGGCCGATTTTGGCTCTTGTAATGACTAGCTTTTCTTCCTTGTTTGAGATATTCTCCAAGCTTTAAATGGTGGAGTAATTCCCTTCTTGATTCAAGGGTGAGAACCCCTCTCGAAAATCTCCAAAGGTAAAACCCTAACTTGTACTCTAAGTCCTTTTTGTTGAATTAAGTTTTCCTAAGGGTTTAGATAATTTATGGGATGTATTTTGTGTTTCTTGAATGTTGGGATGGAGTTTGGAAACTCCATCCCCTCTTGACTGATTTGAGAGAGGAGGAACAAAGGAGAATTAAGGAGAAACTTGTGGATTAAGGTAAGGAATCTACTTAAATGCCATATTATTGTTTAGAATGTGGGGGAAAATAAAGATGAAATAAAATCTGGAGCAATAATGTGCTTGATTGTGGTTAGTTTGGATTTTGTGAAATGTTGGTTTGATTTAAGGTCCTAGGTGCCAAAGGATTTGAGATTGAGCTATGTTGTTGTTTAATGAAGTTTTGAGGATACATTGCTCTGATAGAACCCTTGTGGGTTTGGCTATAGTTAGTTTGAAAATAATGACAAATGAGGTTTGGGATGTTAAATTTATGGAGAGGTTATGGCGAAATTTTAGTGGAAGATGAGTGTTGTGATGATGACTTGGTGAATGGGGAGAATCTAGGTGTTTGTAGTGTTGAGTGGAGTGGTTTAATAGCCTTGAAATGGTATTTGGGAAGCTAGGAAGAGAAGGATGAAAATCTGTAGCAATTACATATAGGAGCTTAGAAATGCTAGAAAAGCAAGTGTTTATAACTTGTGAACAAGGAGTGAATGTGGGTTTTGGGAGTGACTTTATGTAGGAATGATTTGTAATGGTTATTGGTGATTTATTAAGGTTGGTGGAAGGTTGTGAACGTGAAGAGTTTAAATGCATGGCTGTGCATAATGCGATCAGAGGGAATAGAAAATGTTGTGATTTGAACAAGAATTGGTGGTAAATTGGACCAACATTTTAGGAGTATTTTAGGAGTGTTTTTAGTGTGTTTAAACATGTAGGAAACTGTGGAAAGTTTAGGAAATGATTAGTGAATTAGGGTTGAAAACTGATCAAAAACTATAAAATTTGACAGTTTCCAGAGTGGTCCGGGTTTGCAAATCGGTACGCAAACCTGGACCATAGCAAAAACATGGCAGAAGACCATCCCAGGGGTGGTCCGGGTTTGTATACCCGGACACAACCCGGACCACATGAAAAATTGTCCAGAAAGTGAAATCCGTGGTTGTCCGGGTTTGTAAACCCCGGACACAAACCCGACCATGCTAAAAACCTACCGAATTGTTTTAAAGTGTTGTTTTGATGGGGAAGTGAATGGTAAGGGTTTTAGATGTGTGATTAGGACTTGTTTGATGAGTTTTAAAGGCCATTGGAAGTATAAATAAGTGAGAGTTAATGTGTAAGTTGCAAACTCAAATCACATAAATAAGTTATGGATAACGGGCAACGGGGTTAAGTACGGGAGTAATAGAAGTTACATACCGTAAGTTTTGTTGTTAATAAAACATTTGAACAATAATACCAGTTGTTGGAAACTACCCGCGAGAGCGTGAGGAGACGCGTTGGAGTGAATCCTCGGGGACACGGTAGAGTAACCCATGGTGTAAGGTATGGTTTCTTGCAACCTGTGTCCTACCGGATTACACTGGCTTGTATGCCATGTGTTTTTCTGTGTGTTTGCCACCTTGCAAGATAAAGCATGAAATGAGTTTATAGTAATTCATTATTGTGGCGTAATTAATTCCGATACCGCTTAACCCTAATTATGTTTAATAATGGTTAACTGACCTTAGGTTCACATAAGAGATCGGTATTCGGAATAAACGTCCCAACCCACGGGAACGTTCTAACTACGGCTATCCGTGCGTTTGTGTATGTTGTGACTATGTGTGATGTATGTGACTTTGTTTTGTGTGTTGTTGCTCTATCGGATACAGTTATCCATGTTGTTAAAAAGGATTACTCCCCTTCTGGTCTAACAGAGTTAGTAACACCTATGTGATGTATGTATGATGAGTTTCATAAAGGAACCTTTACTAATAGTATATGTTATGTATGGTGAGGAATCCGGTCGTTCCGGTCGCGCGTACTGTTTGGGAATTGATGTATATATGTGAATTAACTCCCATCCTGTTATGTTAGGGTTGTTTTCTTCATTGGATTTCGACCTCCCACTAGCTTAGCCAAAGCTTACCTACCCAACCTCCAATCGGGTTAGGGGGAAATCATGTTTAATGTTGTAGGGTGTTGATGCCTAAGTTCGCTTCGACTCCCTCTTTATTATGTTCGGTTGTTTTCCTCCTGAATTACAACCCCCACAAGCTTACCAAGGCTTACCTACCTCATCATTATTGGAGCTAGGGGGAATTGTGTAAGGTGTGTCGGTCCTATATGAGGCCGCCACACTAAGTAAAGAAAATGTATGTATGTTGTGCTCGAGCTTAGTATCACCCCGGCACCCCCAAGTAAAGTTTATGTTCTCTAAGAAGAATGGAATAAGTTTGTGTAGGTTATTAAGTGAAATGTTGTTATGTTGTGTGTGCTAACCTTGAGTTGTTGTTCTGTTAACGGATGTGTGGTTTTAAGCATGATGTATGTGTGTAATGTATGCATGTTTAAATAAAATCAACCACATGCTAAGACGACAATTAGTTGTGCGTGGCCCGGTAGCATGCGGGCTGCGGGATTACCATACCAGCAAAGGTGTTGAGCCCCTAGGGGGCCACCCTTTCTTCCCTTTCCTGTTTCAGGTACAAGGAACTGGAGGCCATTCGAGAGTAGGACGGGGTAGTTGATTGTATGTGGGTAGTCATGTAAATTGTGGATGTGCTGTAGGTGTAGTAAGACCGAAATTGTATCGGCATTAGTTGGTAATTACTCGGTACAGTTGTAATGTAAGTGTATAATGAATGTTGAACATGGAACGGGATTAATGTGTAGTTGCTCGGGAGTTTACTCCATCAGACCGGTACGATGTATGTATGTTAGCCTTGTTAGTCACTTGGGTGGCTAACGGCGTGTAACACCAAGGAGTTAAGTTATGTTGTGAGTTATGATTTCCACTGCAAGTGTTGTTAAGTGTGTTGTTTGTAGTTGGGGTGTTACAGCGATAAACTATCTAAACAACAAATTCGCCATATATAGATAAATTATTATGTAATGTGGCAAGTTAAATCTGAAATCATAAATTTCCCACGGAAACCGGGCCGTAGGTAAACAAGATGAACGATGCCTACGGGGAATGGCCGTAGGTAAATTGTAATATAACTAGATTAAAATCTGGAGCAAATAATTACCCACGGGAATTAGTCCATAGGTAAATAATAAAGAGCAAATAATTACCAACGGGAGTAGTCCGTAGGTAACTAGTACAGAGAATAATGCAAAAAGTTACCCACGGGAACTAGTTCGTGGGTAAATAATGTAGAGAATAATGCTAGAACAAAGAATTACCCACGAGAAGTAGTTCGTGGTTGTAACACCCCGTCCAAACAATAACATACTTACAACAAATTGCAGCGGAATTACAACCTCATCACATTACTTAACTCCTGGTGTTACACGCCGTTAGCCACCACGTGGCTAACAAGGCTAATCCATATTACATTGTACCGGTCTGATGGGCTAAATTCCCGAGCGACTATACATTGTTATTCCTTTACATTAACAACAACAACCACAAATACACCTTATCAACTATACCGAGTATTAAACTGGTGCCGACAACAACATCGGTCTTACTACACCTACTGTATACATACACTTAAAAGTTTACCCATGTACAATGACTACCCTCCTACTCTCGAACGGCTTCCAGCACTTCGTACCGAAATAGGAAAAGAAGAGAAAGGGGTGGCCCCAAGGGGCTCAGCACCTTTGCTGGTATGGTAATCCCGCAGCCCACATGCTACCGGGCCACGCACAACTAATTGTCGTCTTAGCATGCAGCTGATTATCTTTAAATCATGCATGTGACAATAAACACACACACTTAACATTTCGCCTCAATGGCTCGACAATCGGATAATACATCCTACTTAACAAGTCACCCATGGTATTCATCATCCTAGAGGTTTCTCCTCCAACGGAGCTACTTCCTTAATAGACGCACATACCCTTAAATCGGGTTATCCTTAAACGCCTCTTATCACAAACTGGGATTCATATCCATGATCCACACACTACACATTATACAACACACACCACATTATACAACACACTTCACATTATACAACCTACAACATACACTACATCAACACTTAACAATACTTTGCACGTTACTACGTACACAACAATAACCACAATGAATACTGCATCATAACAAACACATAACATAACGGGAAGGGTTCTCTTAGGAACCGACCCAAACATTGTTAACACACTGGTGAGCCTAGAGAATGTTGCCAGTCTCATGATAAGCTCGTTATACAATAACAACAACACTCATTACCGTCCTAATAGTGGACGGTACTTAAGTTAAGGCGGTTCGGGTTTGGAGGCCCTAACACACCACACACAGGTTCCCACTAAACTCATAAAGTCAGAATAGGTAAGCTTGGAGTAAGCTAATGGGAGATCATAACCCGTGAGGGAAACCACCATAACAAAGAGAAGGGTAAGGCTAGGAAGGATACCCTCTCCCAACAACGCGCGACCGGCCAAACCGGATTCCTCACTACGTTAGCACATGCTTACTTTAGACAATACTTAGAACTCCACTATGGAGCCTGTCACATAACAACTCATACAGTTATTACAACTGGGTTAAACTACAAGGGAGATCCCTACATTCACATACACATATCACACATTTAACACACGCATAGCCGTGGTCAGTACGTCCCATGGTGCGGGTCGTTTACTCCGAATACCGAACTCTCATGATCCTAGACTGTTAACTAAGGTTAACACTTTCGAGGTTAGATGGTATCGGAGTTGAACAACGCCACATATATGAATTACTGTAAACTCATTACATGTTTTATCTTACAACTGGCAAACATACAGAAAACACATGGCATACAAGCCGGTGTAATCCGGTAGGACGCAGGTTGCAAGAAAACCATACTGTCACCGGAGTCCACTTTATCCTGTCCATTATGTTCCTCGAGCAATCCTCGAACAACTGTTAACATCACATGTTTTTATTAACATTGGGGTAGCATGCTTGTTTATTTAGCGTCTAATGCTTAACTTTCCCCGTTAACTTTGTTACATAACTTTACATTTTTAACTTGTTTACTTTTACACTTTGATACAACTTTTCACCCACCTATTTGCCATTTAAACTCACCTAACATGTCCTCAACATTCTTATAACATCATTACCTACCAATCCCCATCATTACACATCATTTCATAACCTTAAACAACATCTTTGGTCCGACCGACCCACACCGACCGACCCACATCTGGGTCGGTCCATTACAGACCCCTTTTACTTCCTTATTAATATGCCCGTCCGACCACGTCCGACCCACCATTCTGGGTCGGTCCATGTGCGAACATTTTTCCACCTTTGTAACTTGACCGACCGACCCATGTCCGACCCACCCTTTTGGGTCGGACCATTACCGACACATTCCAAACATTTACAGAGGCCGACCCACCCACAAACTGGGTCGGCCCCTGGGTCGGTCGCCTCCTAAGCTTACCCAAACTTTGTCAAATCTTCACCAAACTCTCCTAAGGCCTATTAATGTTTTCTAACATCATTTGGCACTTCAAACACTCCCTTAAGATATTCTTAAGCACCCACAAAACTATGTTCCTAATTCCTTAAACTTTAACTTATACTCCCACAAAATTCCAACACTTACAATGTTTTCTCCTTATGATTTCTAGGTGGCATTCACCTATAATGACCACAATACCAAGGTGTTTCTCTACACCTTATCATCATCTCTCGACTCCTGTTTCTTACTAACTAAATCTCTTTTTCACAACTCTTAAAACTCCTTACTCAAACCTTACCTAAACATCATTTATTCTTTGAACACCAACATTACCTAAACCTTAGACAACTCCTCCAAGACTTAAATAACATCTTAAGAACACCTTAGATTTCTAAACTTCCAAGATAATGCCTAAATCTTGCATCACTCTAAATCACCTTAATACACGTTTTCTTCTCAAGTAATCATTCATTCACCTTTGCCTCTCCCTAGTTCACCAAAACTCACTTTAAACACTTAGAACTTCTTACACATTTCCCAAATTTGGCCATAGCTTCTCTTGTATATACTCACATCCAAACACTTAGGTTTTACCTTATTTCACTCAAGACACCTAAAATCCATCAAACACATTAAGCACTACATCACAAGATTAGTGCATACTTAAATTGCTTGGCACTTAGGCCTTAAATGCATGGCTCTTAGGCCCTTAAATTGCATAAACCTTAAACACTGAATTTCCCACATAATAATGCCTTTGACCTGCAATACACCCAACAATACATACTCCTTTAATAAACTCCTTGAGAGCATTTTACTAGCTCATTTGCCATTGGCTCCTTAGGTATTTTATCAAGCAAATCAAGCTCATTTTCCTAAGGCATTTAAACTACATTGAGATAGTATATTTACCTCTTTTCCTCACAAATTTCTTTCTTGTTTCCTTACAAACCGGTGGGTACTTGATTCTTGTCAAGTTCTATACATTGTACAAACAACATAATGAGTATTCAAGCTTTAAGCTTCATCTCATTGTAACCCTAGATTTACATTGTTTCAAAAACATTAATGTACTTGTTTTACCTTGAACTTTGGAGGGTGTTTGAATAAGTATCAAGAGAGGACTCCTCCTAGCCCTTGGAAGATTCAAATGAAGCTAAAACAAGCAAGATAAATACACCATGGTGAGGGGATTTCGGACAAACAAAACATGAAGGAAACTTGATTTTTCTTTGAGTTTCCTTACCTTGAAGCAAAGGAGAACAGAATATGTGAAAAGATGGGCTCAAGCTCCTTCAATGGTGAATCTTCATGGCACCAAATGGAGTTCTTGAAGATTTAAAAAGAGGGAAGTGTAGAGCTTGACCTAACTAAGACAAATATGGCTTGGAATTTGGATTTGGCCAAGGAGCTAGAAGATACAGTGAAAGAATGGAGAATGGCATGGTTGCTGTAGCAAAACCGGTGGAGCTTGGGGAGAAGATGAGAAGGCTACGGTGGGGGGGAGGGAAAGGAAGAATGAAGATTGGAATTGCTTTTTGAAAGATATTTACATTTATAAAGGTAACTTCTACTTTCTTACTTTTCCTTCTTTCTTAATCTTTACTAGCTCATGGTGGTGAGTCCCACATGATAAAACCGGCCCCCATATAGTTAGAAGGGTGTTTTTGGTCTTTGTGACCAACTTAATCACTTATAACATTATGTTACAAACTAGTTATAAAATCACTATTCACCTATAACAAGGCACATAGAAGTGAAATTTTGTTTCCCACTAATATGGCCACCCAAATGTGATACTATAGTACACATGTTAATTAAGAAGTAATGATGGACATTTAGCCATTCAAAACTCATTTACAAGACAATTTTTCAAAAACGTGCTTTAAGACTCCTTTAAAGCACATTTTGTGTTTTAACTGTTTTCAAGCTTGGTTTTCTTTGGTAATTGATTTAATATGTTCATTAACATATTTATAAGGTATAGGTATGACCATTAGGTCTTATACAAATTTATCCCAAGCTTAGAGCACAATTTTTGCTCATATTGACTTAAGTATTACCTTGTGTTTTGTTTGGTTTCATTGTCTACCAAAGTTTCCTAAGGACTTATTTAGCCTTATAAAATCATAATTAAATGTTATCAAATCTTGGTAGGCTCTTTGGTCTAACCAAGTTCACTCATAGCTTAGAGCATGTTTTTGCTCAAACTGTGTCTTAATGCTTTATTGCATTTATTATGGTTTAATTGTCACTGATGTTACTAAGGCACTTTTTAGCCTTTTCATACCATATTGATATATTTAAACCACCATATCAAGGTTTGGGGTATTTCAATCTACCCCCCTTAAAGAATTCGTCCTCGAAGTTCACACTTTTCACATATCAACAGATTAGAACACAGTAATCACTTGGAAATAAACTCCTTAACCAAACACACTTTACATCACAACCTCGGACTTGATGGTCGGGCAACACATTCACCACCACTAACATAACATATCCAAATGATAACCTCGGACTCTATGGTCGGGTATCTTAACAACACTTACACATACATAACAACCCCTTGGACTCACTGGTCTCGGGTAACATCACAACATTTGGACACATAGGTCCCATAACTAACAGTCTTTAGACACATAGTCTATGTGACACCACACATTTAGACTCATAGGCCTTGATAGTATATACACTTTAGGAAATCCAAGTCAAAACAACATTCATTACACATACCACACAAACATGTCAGAGCATGTATAGCAATCAAAAATATCCTTGATATACACTGTGATCCCGTGAACACGTTCGCGATGGACACCTTCCGTCCCCGTGCCTTTAGGAGATTTAAAACAATCACATAAGTTTAAAATTTCCTTGTGAGGTTAAGTAAGAAGACTTTAATTATGTAAAGTATCCATCAACGTTTTATAAATACCAATTTAAAATCCTTTTGAAAACACACACAACTCCAAGTCCAACTTAACTCTTGCTTCTTTTATTAGCGTGGTTATTCGTGACCACTTTAGGGAGTTTCAAGAGTCATCCAACTCTGATGTGATCAGCATCAGTGTTGAACTATCCTTCCACTCCAATTTGTGTTCGGCTTCCCTGATCACATGCAAATCAAGTTCCACCTCCCACTTCATTTTCAAGCATCAAGTAAATCACTCATTTCCAATTTTCTATCTTTTGAATCATTCTAGTCATGATCACAACATCTCCAAAGGATAGAACTCCATCTATCAGTTACCTCCATTCACTTTTAATCCTGTTGCCTAGGGAATCTTATTCTCACTAGGTTCTGTCGGTATCAGCCCTTTCATGCATCACTTTAAAGTATACATATATTTATAATACATATATTTTATCAAAATAACAACACACCTGATTTTACATTTATACACTGTCGGGGCTTTGTTCCCCCGGGAGTTTATCTACTCCCCACACTTGTACAATCACACACAACTGTTAACAAACACACACACTATCACAATGGTATTCGCATCTTCTGTGCGCAATTACCACAATTAAACCATGAATGAATGTGTATGTTTACGTAACACACAACACCACCAATCATCAAAACAAACAATAGTTTTGTGCTATGCACAATATGAGTCACATACACTACGTACACTTGTACGGTAATATACACCAAGTGGTTTTGCGCTCTACCCCCCTTAAAAGGGATTACGCCCACGTAATCAATCACTAAACATTAGCTTAAAATGTTTTGCCGTCGTGAAGTATCTTAACTTCCACGCGGTCTTTTACACAATGGATTCTGATTAGAGGATCTTAACCATATTGGCGGTTTAGTCCCTAAACCAAGAATTCGCATTGGAGTTATAACTCATAACCGGTTTCGGTCCTGGCCTGTGAGGCTTCTAGGCATTAATAATTAGCCATTCACTCATGTTCACCATGTACATTCAACACTTGAATCACTGGCTCACTAGTTTCTGCTGCGAAACCCAAACTGTAGAGCTTAATTGCTCCATTTGTTATTCTTACCGTATTGTACATCCCCAATTGTCACCTTCATCTTGGTAACAATGGTTTCTCAACCGACGCACGGTATCTTTTACCCTGAGCGGATTCGGTGAGTTTCACAATTTTCCATCCACTTCCATGATAATTTACTGTGTATACAGCTATGTATTTCACAATGATTGACTTGTTCCCTTCCGACTTACTGTCGGTTGAGGTTGAGCTACTACCTAGTGTGTAGTGCTCTCTCAGCTATTTACAACATTTGGGGTATATTCCATACCGATAATTGGCAGTTAGTGCTACTATAGTCACTTACTGTTAATCATGTCTCCACATTTGGTTTTTATCATGTATTCTTTCATTGGTGCGGCCTTGCATTTCCTATGCATCGGCCATTACAACATTATTCACAATTAACATGTTTCCAATTCCTAGCTATCCCACTCGATCATTACTGCGCAAGTGCAATACCAAAACACTCAGTCATACAGAGTGCAGAGGCGTAAACTCTTGACAGTAAATCCCTTATGCGATTCGCCATGGAATTCACACTGTGTTTCACTGAAATTCTGATCTCGTTACTGGTTCCACCTACCATATTCTTATTCAACAACACTTATACAACGGTCGCTTACTGCGCACCGTGCTCTCACTTATTGTATAACACTAACTCACATAGTATTTACTGTCACATTAACTTCCACACATAAATTTACATTATTCATATTATGGTTCACCCCTCATTTGGATGACCACTGAATGCTCCTTGAGCATCGATCATTCGAGTCACAAGCTGGCGTTATTCAGCCAGGTGCTTCACTTTATACACATACTACTAAGCTAATTTCTCTTTCAATAACAACATGGTCAATCCTTAACATATTTCTTGAACTTGATTCACATAACTACCGCTCCTGCGGTCACAATGTCGAGAGGTATCCCCACTCTTAATGCAGTGGTTCGTTTGCCGCTCTATTCACTTATACAACATAAACTTCTACCATCCATCGAATTTATATAACATATCTTACTTATGGCTTATAAGCCTTGTTTGCCTTGAGCTGGGCTCATTGTAGGCTGTCCACACACATGTACTTCTCTGTACAATATTACAAGGTCGTTGCATCACGTTTCCTTTCATGGGATGCCCCTTAGGTTTGTCAGTCCGTCTCCTGGTTTCAACCCTTATGTTTCTGTCATGCATTTCATTCAACAATTGTTGATGTGAACACCCTTCAAGGATTGCTCCTGGGTGTTGTTAAGTTATGCCTTTACATTTGGCTCTACTTATTGGTACATTTCCGTTAGCTACGCCTTTCGCGTTCTTACGGGTTATTCTTCTTTGTGAAGATAACATTTCTGGTATGTAGGTACTCATTCTGGGAATTATCCGTTCATGCACATTAATGTGTCCGCATTAGGCATCTGCTTGCTATGTACAGGCTGGGTCACCATTCCAGCTAATGTTTATCCCTAAGGATCCTTAAGACATATGTGGTGTCTTTACTAACAGTTTGTGCCCTTCGCACTTGCTAACTCTTAAACATTCCTTGAAAGGAATTTATTGATCCTTTTAGTCTGCTAACTTAACTGAATTCCTAACTTCAACTATTCCTTGTAATCCTTAGCTCTCGTTTGATTTACACTGCTGACCGTAGACGGAGTCGACTACTTCCCGTGTTTCGGACTCTACTCGTATACTATATGGGGTATCTTACTGATAATTGCTACTTACCCAACTAACCCATAAGTAGGCTGTCAGGCCCACATGCTCCTATCGGAGTGCGGTCGTCCCACAACACAGTTGTCCACTTGTAGTGTCCGTCACACGCCTAGGTGAAGTATTCTGTTGTCCACTCCCTTATATTGTCCCGTGACAATATTCATTCCCTGCTTCCCGAACTTAATCGAGGGAAAGTTTATCCATTGTTGTATCCTTGTCAACTGTCCTTTGTTTACTGGTTTGGTTTAAAAGAAGGTGGAAAGAAGTGTTGGTTTGAAAGAAAATCTGGTTTTGAAAAGAAAAGGGTTTGAATAAATCTGGGTTGGAAGAAAAATTTTCATGGTTTCACAACATCTTCTTACCTTAACCAAGTCTAGCTTCTCGCTGACTGGTGTACTTACAATCACAGAGGTTAGGCTATTAAACCCTTCCATGGTCATAGTGGTCTCGTTTAACTTTATGGTACTTTACTAGGTACTTTGTAGTGATTATAAATTTCCCGAACAGCCCTGTTATAGCAGCACTTGCTATTGGCAAGTGCGCCATGCTAACTGGCTATCAGTTTAACACATGCCGGTTGTGGTATTGTTTTTACCCGCACTGTCATCAGTGGCCTCGTTGGCCCTCACTGATCTTACTGTCTTGATAATAACTTGTCTAGGTGAATTCTCACTGTATTCACATAATAATCATTAACTAGGGTATTTCCCATTCTGGGAGGCCCCTTTTTATTAGTATTGTATTCTCTTTGTAGCCCGTTCCACGCATTGTCGTGGTTACTGAGACTTGTCTCTTGTTTGGGCACTACGTTGTAGTTCCTTTGTCGGTTGGTATACCGTTGGTGTATTATTTATCAAATGTGGTTCCGTAGACACTCGTCTCGGGTTTTATTAATCCATTTCTTGCCTGTTGCACGGTTGGTGCGTTGCAAGCTGGTTATCCTCGACTGCTCTGCATGTCGACCCAGGTTGCCGGAAATTCTATTCTCCAAACACAAGATCCTTCATCCATTGCCATGAAATGTGGTTAAATTATTCAGATGGAGACCGTCTCCGGGATTCCCAGTTTTCGGAATCTACCGTATGACAGGTCTCCGTACCTTTAGAGGTACTCAATAACAGCCAGATCGGGTATTCCCGGGTAAGAGAGGACTTCCATCTCTCTGGCGTTCTTTCCCAAGTTATATACAGGGATTGTGGAGGGTGGAAAGGATTTGTAGGTTTCCAGTAGTCACTGGTAGTTTCCTATCTAGCGTATCTCTCACGCTATACTCAACCCTTAACCCAAAGTACTTAAATCCTAACTCGGTACTTCCTAAGCTCGGTAGTTCAGTCAAGAGCGATACTTCGCTCTGATACCACTTTTTGTAACACCCGTCCAAACAATAACATACTTACAACAAATGCAGCGGAATTACAACCTCATCACATTATTAACTCCCTCCGTGTGTTACACGCCGTTAGCCACCCACGTGGCTAACAAGGCTAATCCATATACATGTACCGGTCTGATGGGCTAAATTCCCGAGCGACTATACATTGTTATTCCTTTACATTAACACAACAACCACAACATACACCTTATCAACTATACCGAGTATTATAAACTGGTGACGACAACAACATCGGTCTTACTACACCTACTGTATACATACACTTAAAAGTTTACCCATGTACAATGACTACCCGTCCTACTCTCGAACGGCTTCCAGCACTTCGTACCTGAAATAGGAAAAGAAGAGAAAGGGGTGGCCCCAAGGGCTCAGCACCTTTGCTGGTATGGTAATCCCGCAGCCCACATGCTACCGGGCCACGCACAACTAATTGTCGTCTTAGCATGCAGCTGATTATCTTTAAATCATGCATGTGACAATAAACACACAACACTTAACATTTCGCCTCAATGGCTCGACAATCGGATAATACATCCTACTTAACAAGTCACCCATGGTATTCAATCCTAGAGTGTTCTCCTCCAACGGAGCTACTTCCTTAATAGACGACACATACCCTTAAATCGGGTTATCCTTAAACGCCTCTTATCACAAACTGGGATTCATATCCATGATCCACACTACACATTATACAACACACCACATTATACAACACACTTCACATTATACAACCTACAACATACACTACAACACTTAACAATACTTTTGCACGTTACTACGTACACAACAATAATACCACAATGAATACTGCATCATAACAAAACACATAACATAACGGGAAGGGTTCTCTTAGGAACCGACCCAAACATTGTTAACACACTGGTGAGCCTAGTAGAGAATGTTGCCAGTCTCATGATAAGCTCGTTATACAATAACAACAACACTCATTATACGTCCTAATAGTTGGACGAGTAACTTAAGTTAAGGCGGTTCGGGTTTGGAGGCCCTAACACACCACACAAACACAGGTTCCCACTAAACCGATCATAAGTCAGAATAGGTAAGCTTTGGAGTAAGCTAATGGGAGATCATAACCCGTGAGGAAACAACCATAACAAAGAGAAGGGTAAGGCTAGGAAGGATACCCTCTCCCAAACACGCGCGACCGGCCAAACCGGATTCCTCACTACTGTTAGCACATGCTTACTTTAGACAATACTTAGAACTCCACTATGGAGCCTGTCACATAACAACTCATACAGTATTACAACTGGGTTAAACATACAAGGGAGATCCCTACATTCACATACACATATCACACATTTAACACACGCATAGCCGTGGTCAGTACGTCCCATGGTGCGGGTCGTTTACTCCGAATACCGAACTCTCATGTGATCCTAGACTCTGTTAACTAAGGTTAACACTTTCGAGGTTAGATGGTATCGGAGTTGAACACGCCACATATATGAATTACTGTAAACTCATTACATGTTTTATCTTACAACGTGGCAAACATACAGAAAACACATGGCATACAAGCCGGTGTAATCCGGTAGGACGCAGGTTGCAAGAAAACCATACCTGTCACCGGAGTCCACTTTATCCTGTCCATTTATGTTCCTCGAGCAATCCTCGAACAACTGTTAACATCACATGTGTTTTTATTAACATTGGGGTAGCATGCTTGTTTATTTAGCGTCTAATGCTTAACTTTCCCCGTTAACTTTGTTACATAACTTTACATTTTTAACTTGTTTTACTTTTACACTTTGATACAACTTTTCACCCACCTATTTGCCATTTAAACTCACCTAACATGTCCTCAACATTCTTATAACATCATTACCTACCAATCCCCATCATTACACATCATTTCAACCTTAAACAACATCTTTGGTCCGACCGACCCACCGACCGACCCACATCGGGTCGGTCCATTACAGACCCCTTTACTTCCTTATTAATATGCCCGTCGACCCACGTCCGACCCACCATTCTGGGTCGGTCCATGTGCGAACATTTTTCCACCTTTGTAACTTGACCGACCGACCCATGTCCGACCCACCCTTTGGGTCGGACCATTACCGAACACATTCCAAACATTTTACAGAGGCTCGACCGACCCACAAACTGGGTCGGCCCCTGGGTCGGTCGCCTCCTAAGCTTACCCAAACTTTGTCAAATCTTCACCAAACTTCTCCTAAGGCCTATTAATGTTTCTAACATCATTTGGCACTTCAAACACTCCCTTAAGATATTCTTAAGCACCCACAAAACTATGTTTCCTAATTCCTTAACTTTAACTTATATCTCCACAAAATTCCTAACACTTACAATGTTTCTCCTTATGATTTCTAGGTGGCATTTCACCTATAATGACCACAATACCAAGGTGTTTCCTCTACACCTTATCATCATCTCTCGACTCCTTTCTTACTAACTAAATCTCTTTTTCACAACTCTTAAAACTCCTTACTCAAAACCTTACCTAAACATCATTTATTCTTTGAACACCAACATTACCTAAACCTTAGACAACTCCTCCAAGACTTAAATACATCTTAAGAACACCCTTAGATTTCTAAAACTTCCAAGATAATGCCTAAATCCTTGCATCACTCTAAATCACCTTAATACACGTTTTCTTCTCAAGTAATCATTCATTCACCTTTGCCTCTCCCTAGTTCACCAAAACTCACTTTAAACACTTAGAACTTCTTACACATTTCCCAAATTTGGCCATAGCTTCTCTTGTATATACTCACATCCAAACACTTAGGTTTTTACCTTATTTCACTCAAGGACACCTAAAATCCATCAAACACATTAAGCACTACATCACAATATTAGTGCATAACTTAAATTGCTTGGCACTTAGGCCCTTAAATGCATGGCTCTTAGGCCCTTAAATTGCATAAACCTTAAACACTGAATTTCCCACATAATAATGCCTTTGACCTGCAAATACACCCAACAATACATATTCCTTTAATAAACTCCTTGAGAGCATTTTACTAGCTCATTTGCCATTGGCTCCTTAGGTATTTTATCAAGCAAATCAAGCTCATTTTCCTAAGGCATTTAAACTACATTGAGATAGTATATTTACCTCTTTTCCTCACAAATTTCTTTCTTGTTTCCTTACAAACCGGTGGGGTACTTGATTCTTGTCAAGTTCTATACATTGTACAAACAACATAATGAGTATTCAAGCTTTAAGCTTCATCTCATTGTAAACCCTAGATTTACATTGTTTCAAAAACATTAATGTACTTGTTTTACCTTGAACTTTGGAGGGTGTTTGAATAAGTATCAAGAGAGGACTCCTCCTAGCCCTTGGAAGATTCAAATGAAGCTAAAACAAGCAAGATAAATACACCATGGTGAGGTGGATTTTCGGACAACACAAAACATGAAGGAAACTTGATTTTTCTTTGAGTTTCCTTACCTTGAAGCAAAGGAGAACAAGAATATGTGAAAAGATGGGCTCAAGCTCCTTCAATGGTGAATCTTCATGGCACCAAAATGGAGTTCTTGAAGATTTAAAAAGAGGGAAGTGTAGAGCTTGACCTAACTAAGACAAATATGGTCTTGGAATTTGATTTGGCCAAGGGAGCTAGAAGATACAAGTGAAAGAAGATGGAGAATGGCATGGTTTGCTGTAGCAAAACCGGTGGAGCTTGGGAGAAGATGAAGAAGGCTACGGTGGGTGTGAGTGGGAAAGGAAGAATGAAGATTGGAATTGCTTTTGAAAGATTTACAGTTATAAAGGTAACTTCTACTTTTTACTTACTTTTCCTTCTTTCTTTAATCTTTACTAGCTCATGGTGGTGAGTCACCACATGATAAAAACCGGCCCCATATAGTTAGAAGGGTGTTTTGGTTTTGTTGACCAACTTAATCACTTATAACATATGTTACAAACTAGTTATAAAAATCACTATTCACCTATAACAAGGCACATAGAAGTGAAATTTTTTGATTTCCACTAATATGGCACCCAAATGTGATACTATATAGTACACATGTTAATTAAAGAGTAATGATGGACATTTAGCCATTCAAAACTCATTTACAAGACAATTTTTCAAAAACGTGCTTTAAGACTCCTTAAAGCACATTTTGTTTTTAACTTGGTTTTCAGCTTGGTTTTCTTTGGTAATTGATTTAATATGTTCATTAACATATTTATAAGGTATAGGTATGACCATTAGGTTATACAAATTTATCCCAAGCTTAGAGCACATTTTTGCTCATATTGACTTTAAGGTATTACCTTGTGTTTTGTTTGGTTTCATTGTCTACCAAAGTTCCTAAGGACTTATTTAGCCTTATAAAATCATAATTAAATGTTATCAAATCTTGGTAGGCTCTTTGGGTCCTAACCAAGTTCACTCATAGCTTAGAGCATGTTTTTGCTCAAACTGTGTCTTAATGCTTTATTGCATTTATTATGGTTTAAATTGTTCACTGATGTTACTAAGGCACTTTTTAGCCTTTACATACCATAATTTGATATTTAAACCACATATCAAGGTTTGGGGTATTTCATGGGTAAATAATGCTGAGAATAATACTATAACAAACAATTACCCACGGGTATAACCCGTAGGTAAATAATATTGGAGCAAATAATTACCCACGGGAAGTAGTCCGTAGGTAAATAATACTGGAGTAAGTAATTACCCACGAGAAGTATTTCGTAGGTAAATAAGACTGATATAAACTATACAAATTTACCAACGGGATATGGCCCGTAGGTAAATAATATGTCATTTATTTCCAATTAACATGTGTATCGGCGACAATTATCAATTTCAAGCTCTATTTGCTCTATTCGCTCTATTCTCCCGCTGGTGCTTGAACTCTTCTGTCTCTACGATACGCTAACTGTGGCTGACTAGATTGATCTGCTTCAAGCTCTCCCCAGGAGTCATCGATTGGAGGAGTCGTCGATTGGAGGAGTCGGGTAAACCTGCATCTTCCTGCTTCGTTCATCAATTTCATCTTAGCGTATGTATGAACCCTAGACATCAAATTTTACCGTTCTTTCTTCTTTAACCTGTAAAACCCCTCCTCTGGTAACATCTTCACGCCTCAACGTTCTTTCTTCTAACCCTGAACAACTGCCTCCAAGTCGCTAGAAAAGCACCTCCTCTTTTGTAGCTTGTAAACCATATCAAGCCCTAGCTGTTGTTCTGTGAATTTTTATAGTTCTGTGAAATTTAGAAAGTTAGAATCTAGATGTGTGTAGTTCTTCTGTGGTTTTTGTAGTTCTTCTCGCATAGACATTTTACTGCCACTTCTCGCCATCTTTAGTTTACAAAATATAATTGAAGATAGCTTGTTCTTAGTGCGACACAATAGCTATAGAGATAGAAGAGGTGGAGCCTAGATGAGGGATTTGAAGAACTCTCCAGAAGACCCTACTGTTCAGACCCCCCAAAAATGGTATATGCAGTGCTCTCTTCTAATTCAAAATTTTGTTTGCTTTCTTTGTAGACTATCAACGTGTATGAGGAGTAAAACCAAGTCAGTGTGTAGTGTAGGTAATCCAAATCATAATCTACTCATGTTTGATGGACCCTATATATCAGTAGTCTATCACTGAGTTAGCAAAACTTGAACTTAATCACTATTGATTTGATACCTAGTATAGTAACTGGAGATAGACTGGAACAATGATGAATGAATTTGACAATTGACAGAATTAGGGCCGTATGAAGTCAAATTTGGGTACTAACTAGATTCTTTTTAGTTATAGTCAAAAGACCTATATATGTTTGGTTTTCAAAATCTACTAAACGCCTAGAATGTTTTGTTTTTTGGATGAGATACTAGTTCTTAAGTGATAGATTGTTAGACGGCATATGAATCATACCTGCTTACAGTGGGTGAGTTTGTATCATACAAAAGATATGTGAGCTAAGATGACATTAAGGTTAAGTAGGATTCACCATCATATTTATTAATGTTTACAATGACGAGAGGCTCGTTTACAAAGGGGTTATGTCTAAAGAGGAAAACAGTAAGATAACATTACTACATCTGCATAATGGTTGCAGTTAATTAATATATATATATATATGTATATATATAAAAGTTTAATGTAAGGTCATAATTAATCTCAGTTGTAAGGTCACAATCTCCATAGCCGAATATATAACTTACTTCCAAGGGACATCGCCAACAAGCACTCTGTCCCCTTCATTATCTTCATACACCAAAGTATACTCCCCGTTTCCGTCCAATAAACTACCTAATTTCCTTACCTGATGATTATCACTTTCAATATTGCTTCCAGCAGCAGCAGCTGGGCAGGCAGGAATATATTAATAAAGTGTATATACTTGATTAAAAACTCCAAAACATAATTAGGATAGTAATTAAATAAATACGATTGTATACCTGGAGCTAGTAATGGAAAAACCTGTGAAAGATAGTCAAGCTACTATGAACATCGATCTCAACTAAGGGTACAATGTACAGTATAAGCATCTAGGGTATTATTGCCTTTTTCAATCATACAACTAGTTTTATCCAATGACATGCTTATATTATATTTGTTCGTACTAACTTTCATATTACTTTGCTAGTTCACAAGGCTCAGATTGTTGTTTAGTTACTGTAATAAGAGAGTTAATGTGGTGCTAACCAGATTGACAAAGCCTTCATTATCCTACCGGAAGGTGGGTTTTCACTTGTCAGGTGGAATAATTTTGTTAAGTTTCAATGGTTTAGTTTCTAAAGTAAAAAATAATGGTTCTATACACTTGCTGTTGCAGATTACATAAGCCTTGTTAGCTTGCAAATATGAGATCTCTGGTCTAGTTTTTGAGGATGTCATGTTGATCTTGGATATGCTTACACCAGGTAACATGTCTTTGACATGGTCATTTCTTCTAGGTTTGTTTTTTATTAATTAGGTTCTAGTTTCAGGAAAACCATATGATCAACACACACTGTTGTCCAACTTAGCTTTTGCAACTCTTCTTGTCTTCATGACAGAATACATCAAGGGCGCTGGGTCTGACAAGAAGGTAAAAAACCAATTGAAATACACTCCTGAAATCTTCTTTAAATTGTAAACTTCAGGTATTAGCCAATTTGCTTCAAACTTCACTGAGCTAACAACAAACAGATTGAACAAGAGCTGTTCCGATGCTTCATTTCTAGCTGCTTTCATAGTATATGCAACTAAGGGTACAATGTACTGACTCAATCAATGGAAAAACCTGTGAGAGATAGTCAAGCTACTATGAACATCTCAACTAAGGGTACAATGTACAGTATACGCATCTAGGGTATTATTGCCTTTTTCAGTCATACAACTAGTTCTGTCCAATGACATGCTTATATTATATTTGTTCATACTAACTTTCATATTACTTTCCAGGTTCACAAGGCTCAGATTATTGTTTAGTTACTGTAATAAGAGAGTTAATGTGGTGCTAACCAGATTGACAAAGCCTTCATTATCCGACCGGAAGGTGGGTTCTCACTTGTTATTGTATCATCATAACTTTGACGTAGCTTCATTTCTCTTCCCTGTAAGAGTTAGAACCATATGTTCCTTTGTTAATCCATCACTTGGTGATACGTGTCTAAATGAGCATGATTTATGGGTGTATTTCATATATTATATCAGCACTTTTCTGCTCATTTCTCACTTATCGTATGCTTTTCCTCTAGTTTATGTTTTATTGTTTATCTCACAAAATTATTGGTTTAACATGAGGAAAACCAAGCTAGGAGCAGAGTACACGAAGAGACGAACGCATAGGCGCAGACGGCTCGAAAAACGGAGCCCAAACGAAGAATCTAGAGCCGGTCAAAGTTGGAAGGAAAATAGGTCAATGCTTGTTGTGACTGCATGGGCAACCGCCTATATTAGGCGCGGACGACTCACCCAAGCAACCGCCTGTTAGCCAGGCGGACCGGCAGGCGGACGTACAGGCGGCCACCAACACGAGCGGACTCACACAAGCAACCGCCTGTTAGCCAGGCGGACCAGCAGGCGGACGTGAGGGAGTAAGTAAGCAACCGCATGTATATGAGGCGGTTGTTCAGGAGGACACCACGCGGACGCGTGTAAAATTCCAGATCTGAGACGCGAACAGTTTTCTTCTTCGCGCGCCGTCTGCAACTTGCCTTCGCCGACTTCTGCAACTCGTCCACTCTGCAACTTATCCATCTACTCTGCACACGCTCTGTCCCCTGCAATCAATGAAGGAAGCAATAAATGAAGCAATCAATGCTCTTCTTCATCTGCAATCAAATTCGTACGGATCCAAACCTCTATATAAACCCACGCCCTCTGCTCAAATAAATTCATTCCCTTCCTCACAATCCAAAGCAGTAGACGTATCATCCCATCCAGTAAATAAACCATCGCTCACTCCTACGATCCATTCCATCCTCTTATCTCCCACTTCTCCATTTTAGTTTTATTCTTCATTCCACCACGAAGCAGAAACACGATAAGAAGAACAGAAGAAAAGGGAGCTGGAGCAGAAGCGAATCGCAGTCCAGTCTCCGCCGGCAGTCTCCAAATTAATGGCTATTTCTGTTTCCTTTTTATTACTGTTAATGTCTGAGTGATTTTACTCGTATCCTAGGATGGGGTTTGACCCTAAATAATTCAGACTTATTATTAATACCAAGTTTGCTTATAAATATTTGTTTTGTCTCTCTAAATTATTAAATGCTTAAGAACTGATCATTTTTATGCATTTACGGTTTCTCTTATTTCAATGATTTTGTAAATCTGAGAATAGACCACAAAGAGAGAAAAACGTTAGATATTATCTCCTTGATTAGCAGATAAAATCCATCGTTGTTATCAAAAGAATTCTCACTTAAAGCTAATTAATGATTTTAGACTTTTTCTGATTGTAAAAAGTCTATTGATTTAATTAAGAGTTGTCCTTATCTATGATTTAGGAAGGCCACAAGATTAATTCTTAAACAGACAAAAATGAGCAAATTAGGATTATAATTATTGTCTGTACTTAAATAAATATTTATCACCTGTTTCACTTATTAAACTTGTTTTAATTCCTTTCAGCAAATATTGTTAAATGCTTATTCTGACAAAATACTGCATTTATTTGGTAGCTATCAATATATGATTTTGAGATAGTCAAAGTACCACAAAGGAATTAATCTTGGTATTTACACTCCGGATTGAGCAGGAAAATACTAAGGCTATTAATAGGAGTTCGTAACTAACAATTATTAACCCTAATAGGCAATAAATATTTGAGACAGAATTATAAAATTGTTTAAGTAATTTAGGAAATTCCCCCGCTATCCTAGGATACCTTTTTTCATCCATTTACTTTATATTACTGTTTTTATTATTTCTGTACTAATCCTAAAAACCAAGCTTGCCTCCGGCTAAACCCCAATTTACATTATATGCATTTTTTTATTTATCTTTTTGTGCATTAACTAAACTGGATAATTAATTTAATAGTTGCGAAGTCTCTGTGGATACGACCTTGTTGTACTACAAAGATTGGGTTCACTGCCCATAATTAGCAAGATAGTTTAACTACTATTTTGCCCACCAAGTTTTTGGCGCCGTTGCCGGGGACTTCGGTCCAACTATCTGGTTTATTATCTGTTTAGTTTTTCTTTTATTTCTGTAATTACCCTTTTGTGTATAAATTTTTGTTTCTTTTTCTAGTACTTAATTCTGATGGATGGTCACTACGATCAAGCAGAAGATTGGTATGGTTACCCCTATGGCGCAGAGGACTACAATCAATGGAGTGTCTGTCAAAGGTGCGGAGAGTACCATGAAAGCCCCCAATGTTCAGACCCAAATGTTGAATTGAGAGCTCTCTTGGAGGATTACAAGTCATCTCTCAAGCCTATCCCCATCTTTGTGTGCCAAGAGTGTGGAGGAGACCATGAAAGTTCCCATTGTCCTATGGTTGCAATAGAGAGAGACAACGCCATTTTAAGGGAAATGATGGCAGAATTTACCTCACAGTTTGAAAGGATCCAGCAGAGAACGCTAGATCAGATCGAACGCATGGAACAACCGCATCAACAACTAAATGAAGTGGTTCATGAGGAGGAACAACCTGCTAAGGACATAAGCTACTCTCCACCTCCTCCCCTATTCGAATTAGAAAATCCAACACCAAACAACCATCAGCTTGATTATGGAGACAACCCCTCAGAAGAGAGTTTCTCCTTAGACTTCATGGAATTTCCTCCCTCTGAAGTCAACTACTATTTCCCCTCCTTCTCCGTACTCTACCCAGAAGATGAAGGTGGACACATCCTCAACCTTGAGAAGGAGGAGATACCGCCTCCCTTCGAGCCATCAGAAGAGAGTGCTATAATCAATTTCAAGGAGCCACTTCCCTCTGACGTTGATTACCATAAGCCTCAACAACAAGAGAAGGATTTTTACATCTTCCAATTTGAGGAAGCAAAGCCAATCACACCTGGTCTCCTGTTAGAACTACGCTACCGGCAGTACCTCCTCAAACACCAGGTTTTGTGGAGTATTCATTTTCCTATTATATTTGCCGAAGTAACGTTCTGTTTTGATCCAGGTGGTTTGTTATTAATTACTGTCAACTTCGTTTTTCTGGCAGAATTATTGTCTACTTATATTTTTGATCCAGGATAACAAAGCGGGCGTCTAGCCAAAGACGTTAAAGAAGGGCAGCTTCCCGGGAGGCAACCCGGATGAAGTTTTATTTTATTTTATTGCTCTTTTAATTTTCAGGTTCTCTTTTAATTTTATTTTGCTAACTCTTAACCCCGTTTGTAGTATGGTTGCTTCTAGTGTCTTAAGCAGATACAAATTCATGTCTACACCGCAACCAAGCTACGCTACTTGAGGCTGAAGCTCAAGTGTGGGGGAACTCTTATAACGCTAGCAAAAATAATCTCAGGGGAGTACCAGTTTCTTTAATTATGCTTTTATTTTCAATAAAATCTGCAGAGGAGAGTTTATGTGCTTAAATGATTATTCGTGAGCTTCGTGTTCTCTCTATTTTTTCTACTTACCGAAAAGGTCTTCTGAAACCTTCCCTTGTTTTTCTGGTGAACAATGAGGACATTGTTCAATTTAAGTATGGGGGAGTGTACCTTTTCGGTGACATTTTGTGCTTAAATGCTTAATCTCTCTGCTTATCTTGCGTTTGTTCAAATTCAATATTGTGGACCCTGTATATGTGGGTTGTTCTCTTTAGGAATAAATATTGTTATGAATTGTGGGATAAATGGTATAAAATGTACAAAAATTTTAAAATTTTGATTACTTTTGAGGAGCATTTTTATGCGGTGTGACCAAATGATCTGAAATGGATGGATTTTTATTACTCAGGGGTTCTTTCTGTCTTCTTTCTTAGGGATTGCTAAGGGGTGCTTCTCTGTCAAAAATATATATAAAAAATGATAATAAGGGACTTTCGAGACACCATTGGTAACCAACAAAGAGAGTTGAGTGTTCTTAACAACGAAGGCTTAATGCCCACATATTATCTTCTCTTCTCTTATGCAAAAGTGAAACAAATGCATAATTCTATTTCTCCTTTTGTTTTCTCCTCAAATGCCCATTCTTGAGAGAAGTTGGCCATGGTAAAAGTTCTCAAAGTCACCCAAAACAAAGAAGCATTGAAGTACTCCAGATCATACCCCGAAACTCTTTTATTTTTTTGCCCTGAGTACACCTATGCCACCAGTAGGTGATGGATCACACTCCTCTAAAAAGTTTAAGATCATGTACTATTGACTTTTTTATCCTACCCTTCATAATAGTATTTGTTATTATTGAGCATTCCCTACTTGCTTGGGTACATGGTTTTGCTTGAGGACAAGCAAAAGGTAAGTGTGGGTGTGATAAGTGTCTAAATGAGCATGATTTATGGGTGTATTTCATATATTATATCAGCACTTTTCTGCTCATTTCTCACTTATCGTATGCTTTTCCTCTAGTTTATGTTTTATTGTTTATCTCACAAAATTATTGGTTTAACATGAGGAAAACCAAGCTAGGAGCAGAGTACACGAAGAGACGAACGCATAGGCGCAGACGGCTTGAAAAACGGAGCCCAAACGAAGAATCTAGAGCCGGTCAAAGTTGGAAGGAAAATAGGTCAATGCTTGTTGTGACTGCATGGGCAACCGCCTATATGAGGCGCGGACGACTCACCCAAGCAACCGCCTGTTAGCCAGGCGGACCGGCAGGCGGACGTACAGGCGGCCACCAACACGAGCGGACTCACACAAGCAACCGCCTGTTAGCCAGGCGGACCAGCAGGCGGACGTGAGGGAGTAAGTAAGCAACCGCATGTATATGAGGCGGTTGTTCAGGAGGACACCACGCGGACGCGTGTAAAATTCCAGATCTGAGACGCGAACAGTTTTCTTCTTCGCGCGCCGTCTGCAACTTGCCTTCGCCGACTTCTGCAACTCGTCCACTCTGCAACTTATCCATCTACTCTGCACACGCTCTGTCCCCTGCAATCAATGAAGGAAGCAATAAATGAAGCAATCAATTCTTCTTCATCTGCAATCAAATTCGTACGGATCCAAACCTCTATATAAACCCACGCCCTCTGCTCAAATAAATTCATTCCCTTCCTCACAATCCAAAGCAGTAGACGTATCATCCCATCCAGTAAATAAACCATCGCTCACTCCTACGATCCATTCCATCCTCTTATCTCCCACTTCTCCATTTTAGTTTTATTCTTCATTCCACCACGAAGCAGAAACACGATAAGAAGAACAGAAGAAAAGGGAGCTGGAGCAGAAGCGAATCGCAGTCCAGTCTCCGCCGGCAGTCTCCAAATTAATGGCTATTTCTGTTTCCTTTTTATTACTGTTAATGTCTGAGTGATTTTACTCGTATCCTAGGATGGGGTTTGACCCTAAATAATTCAGACTTATTATTAATACCAAGTTTGCTTATAAATATTTGTTTTGTCTCTCTAAATTATGAAATGCTTAAGAACTGATCATTTTTATGCATTTACGGTTTCTCTTATTTCAATGATTTTGTAAATCTGAGAATAGACCACAAAGAGAGAAAAACGTTAGATATTATCTCCTTGATTAGCAGATAAAATCCATCGCTGTTATCAAAAGAATTCTCACTTAAAGCTAATTAATGATTTTAGACTTTTTCTGATTGTAAAAAGTCTATTGATTTAATTAAGAGTTGTCCTTATCTATGATTTAGGAAGGCCACAAGATTAATTCTTAAACAGACAAATAAGAGCAAATTAGGATTATAATTATTGTCTGTACTTAAATAAATATTTATCACCTGTTTCACTTATTAAACTTGTTTTAATTCCTTTCAGCAAATATTGTTAAATGCTTATTCTGACAAAATACTGCATTTATTTGGTAGCTATCAATATATGATTTTGAGATAGTCAAAGTACCACAAAGGAATTAATCTTGGTATTTACACTCCGGATTGAGCAGGAAAATACTAAGGCTATTAATAGGAGTTCGTAACTAACAATTATTAACTCTAATAGGCAATAAATATTTGAGACAGAATTATAAAATTGTTTAAGTAATTTAGGAAATTCCCCCGCTATCCTAGGATACCTTTTTTCATCCATTTACTTTATATTACTGTTTTTATTATTTCTGTACTAATCCTAAAAACCAAGCTTGCCTCCGGCTAAACCCCAATTTACATTATATGCATTTTTTTATTTATCTTTTTGTGCATTAACTAAACTGGATAATTAATTTAATAGTTGCGAAGTCTCTGTGGATACGACCTTGTTGTACTACAAAGATTGGGTTCACTGCCCATAATTAGCAAGATAGTTTAACTACTATTTTGCCCACCACTTGGATATTTACCCAGTGTATACTGAAATTGTAACGAAAGCTCTTTAGATTCAGAGGTTAATTTTATGGCATAAGCTTTTTTCCTTTGTCTGGTTTGGGTAGATTTTATTACATTATACTGTGAATATTGATTTTGTATAAAGATTGAAAGTACTGAAATGGTCAGATCAAGAGCACCAGTTTCTACATTGAATTTCATCCATCCAATCTACATTTGGATTGACATTCTAGATGACTCATTTACATTTGAGGTTTTTTTTTGGTAGTTCGAACCCTGCTGGTGCTGTATATCAAAAAAGTGTGGTAATGTGGGTGTTGTAATAATTCTTTTTCTAAAAAAAAATCTAATATTTACCCACGGAAATATCAATGGGTAAACTTGTCCGTAGGAATTCCGTGGGTAAACTGTAGAGGGTAACAAAACCACTTGTCCGTGGGTAATCTGTAGGAAATACCTGCGGGGAAGTTTCATGGGTATTTTTTCTCGTAGGTATTCTGTGGTTAAATAGAACAAGAAAGAAGAACAATGCCCGTGGGTAATCCGTAGGTAATGCCTACAACAAAGTTCCGTGGGTAAATTATTCCGTAGGTATTCTGTGGGTAAACTACAAAGCACTGTCCGTGGGTAATCCGTGGGTAATACCTACGGATAGTTCTGTGGGTATTTTTCCCGTAGGTATTCCGTAGGTATCCACGTGGCAAACAAGGATAACATCCGTGGGTATTCTGTGGGTATTTACCAATGGACTTTCCATAGGTGTTTAACAACGAGAAAAGCCGTGGGTATTTTGTTGGTATGTACCGACGGGAATGTATTTTGGTAGGTAAATAATTTACCGACGAGGCATTTACCCACAGATAGTTTCTGTAGGTATTCCATGGGTATAAACGATTAACTACAACTTACCCACAGAAATGTTCGTAGGTAAATCCTTTTTTAGTAGCGTACCGCTCTCTTACGTATCCTAGTTTGGTCAACTAACGGGTTAGCACGTATTCGAGGTTAACGGTACCAGTACTCACACGCCACAATAATAACAATGACTGTTGTTATACACAAAATTTCAACCCCCTCGGAGTAGTCTCTAAGGCATACGTGTTACAAAAGGCAAAATGGTCAAAATGCACCAATGCAGGATTTTCCAAGGACATTCTCGGGATTTTCTATTTTCATATGACTTGTTCATTATCTCCAAACACTTCCAAATATCATAGTCATTATGAAAGGTTTTTCATGATTTTTTTTGATAATATTTATTCTGGAAATTAAGCTTTTAATAAGCTAGTTTCTTAAATAATTAACACATGAAATAGCCTCAAAATAGAAATAAAAAGGTTTTCAAAATTAAAATAAAATTGTCACATGGTTAGCATGACTACATACAGTCATGAACCTAGAATTATTTTTTTCGGAACCTTAGCCCAAAATTTAAAAGAGAAATTCAATCATTTTTGTAATTTTCTCTCTCCTCTAGAAAATAACTAAATCAAAACCAAATGTCATGAAATCTTAACAAAAGATAGAGGATGATTTTTAGAGACTAATTCCATTGGAAGTTTGTTATTTCGACTTTCCAATAATAAGTTATGAATTATGGGAGATTCCAGATTGTGAGATTTTTATCTAATCGGTTATTTATCGAAATAACCTGGTTCTCACACTCAAAATTCTTAAAAATCATCTTTTATCTTTGGTTAAAATTTTAGAATTTTTATCATCCTGTAACATGTTTTAAAAAATTAGATTATCTTAGAGCACAAAATCAGGATTTTACATAAATTTTTGTTCTATCAACATGGCCTTGCTTTTTCTATAAAAGGACCTTCCAAAAATTAACTAGGGGAGCAGAGAACATTCTCATAGTCAGAAAACACAGCCGTCTACTTGCCTCCCACGTTTTCAACACTCCCAATACCGAAACTCTATCGAAATCATCCCAAAATCACCAAAAACACATTCTTTCTTCTCCCATTGAACTTCCAAGCATCAAAACACCAAAAATACAGAACCAAAACGTGCTTAACAACACAAGGAAGAAGAGGTCAGAAGCTCGGGTCAATGTTAAACCGGATTGGCCATTAACGAAGCTCTCAAAGATTCCCGACGTGAAGGAATAACAAATATCCGAAACCAAAACAGGTTAGAAACCAAATTTTTTAACTCATCTGGTCTAAATACCCTTCTGGTTGAAATTTCAAACCGAATTGATTTTTCCTTGCTTCTGAATTAAGGTTTGTTTGTGTTTCTGTCTTCTAACTTGTTAGCTAAGTTTCGTATTAATTTTGACATCAAATTGAATTCTTTCAATTACTAACGTGTTTATAATCTTTCAGACTATGTACCTATAAAATTTAAGTCAAAAACATCACTGGGAACAGCCTCAACGCCGCCGTCCGAGGGCGGTCCGCACCCACAGACGCCATGTCCGTAAGCACGGACGCTCTCGGACGGTGGCGGGATTTCAAAATTTTCAAAAAAAATTAGGGTTTTATAAAACATGTCCGGGCCCACGGACGCCCTGTCCGTGGCCTCGGACTTTTCAAAATTGTGTTTTCTGCTTAATTCGACTTTTATTTTCACATAAGTTAATTAGGGTCCGTGGGTTCGGACAGTAGGTCCGTGGCCACGAACAGAAACAAAATTTGACCTAATTCTGCCTCTAAAACCCTAGTTTAGGTAATTTTAATTTCCTTTTTAATTTTCTGTCAAAAAATATCAAAAATACTAAAAAATCAAAAACTTGCGCACTTAGGTTAAAACGACTTCGTAATAAGCCATAAATAAACTAAGTAGAGGAAAAACTACTTTGTGGGGTAATGAAAGTAATTAAACCCTGAAAAAGTCGAATAGCAAGCCCCCGAACCCGAACTCTATGTTTCCTAATTTACCCTAGGTTAAAATTAGGTGGCGACTCATAATAGGTTCCAGTGAGCTAGCTTAGGTTTTAATAATTATGGTTATATGACTTAGTTATTAAACTTAGGTTATAAGTGGACCTAAAACCCGATCAGATCCTAATCAACTCTAATGAACATAGGGTAGGGTTTAAAAATCGAGGCTCACAACTATAAACTCATTTCATGATTTAAGTCTTACAAAATCATAAACATTCAGAAAACCAATAAACACACAAGCCGGTGTAAACCGGTAGCAAACAAACTGCAAGAAAACCATACCTTGGTCCTTGCTGCGTTTGAGTTCCACCGAATGCAACTCCTATACATAATTAATAATGTCGGTTAATTATCTTATTTAACTTCCAATTTTACTAAGTGTTTTACATACTTACATGACATGTTTTTACACTTAACTTACACTTGATTATCCTCATTACACCTACTAGGGTTTACTACATAAGTCACATTTCTTTTCTATTTTTTTAACAAGTATGGGCCAACCGACCCACCGACCGACCCAACCCCCTAGGTCGGTCCATTCCAGAAACTTTCGTGTTCACTGATTTTTGCTCGACCGACCCAAGCCTACTCTGACCGACCCAAAACCCTCTAGGTAGGTCCGTTCCAGAGACATGCCTGCTGCCTTATTACAATCCGACCGACCCAGCCAGGGTCGGTCCCCTGGGTTGGTCGACTGTAGAATTTTCCCAAATTTTGTCTAACTTTCTCCAAACTTTTCCTCAAGCCTTCTAATGTGTTTTAACATCATTCGGCACACTTAACCTTCATATACCATCCACCAAACTCATTTTCTAACTCACTTCTAAACTCCTCAAACACTCACTCATTTCCTTACAAAATTCTCCTAACACTTATAACATTTTTCCTTAGGTTCCTAAGTGGTAATTAATTCCTACAATATCAACTAACCAAAGTGTTCTCCTTCATCATTTTAACCACTCTCAAACATCATTTTTGCATCCCAATCATCCCCTTTTCACAAGCTTCCCAAGTCTTTCTCACAAGTTCCTTCCTACTCTTTTACATGACATTTCTCTTCTCTTGTTTACCAAAATTTGCACAAGTCCTAAACACACTCCCACCACGACTTTGGTGTATCTCACATCACTCAATTGCCCTCTAAAACTCCAACACAATGCCTAAGTCATCTTAATGCTTATAAACACCTTAATTCCTATTTCTTTCACCAAATCAACCCTTAACAATTCCTAGTACAACCTAGGTCATCTAAACTTCATTTAAACACCTAAGACTCCTTATTTACTCACCAAATTTTAACATAGTTTCACTAGTACTTTCTTACACCAAAACACATAGTTTTCACCTTTAAACAATCAAAGACATTCATCCACACAAGGAATGTTCTTTACTCACAACTAAACCTTTAAACTACACTACATCACAATATAGTGCATAAACCTAAATTGCTTGGCAGTTAGGCCCATAAATTGCATTAAACTTAAACACTGGATTTCCCACATCATAATTTCCTTTAACCTGCAAATACATACAACATCACATATGTCTTTAATAACCTCCTTGAGGATAGTTTTCTAACTCATTTACCATTGGCTCCTTAGGTAGTTTATTAAGCATTTTAAAGCTCAATTTTCCTAAGACACAGTGACTACATTAAGTTAGGTTATTTACCTCTTTCTTCAAGGTTTCTTTCCTTGTTTTCTTGGATTGAAAATCAGCAACGAACTTGATCACTTGTCAACCTTCTAACCATACACACATACAAGGGTAATGAGCTTTAAGATTCATACTTAAACTCATATATAAACCCTAGTTTTACATAGGTGTTTTAAACATTAAAATAGAAGTATACCTTGGAATTGAATGAGAATTGGATTAAGTAGCAAGAGAGGACTCCACCCATCCCTTTGAAGTTTGAAATGGAGCTAACAAAATAGCAAGAGAAGACACCATTAAGGGTGATTCTCGGTCATGAACAAAAATGAGAGAAAACATTGATTTTCTTTGGTTTTCCTTACTTGAAGCAAAGGAGAACAATGAGGTGTAAAAAGATGAGTTCTTGCTCCTTCAATGGTGAATCTCCATGGCACCAAAATGGAGCTTTTTAAGCTTTTAAAAGACAAAGTTGAAGAGCTTGCTCTAACTAGAATAATGGTGGTCTTGGAATTAATTTTGGAGCGTGGAGCTAGGAGTTATAAGGAATTGAAGATGAAGAATGGAATGTTTGCTGTAGAAAAACCGATGGAGAAGAGAGGATGGAGGTTGGAGATGGTGGGAAACAAGAGGGAAAGAAGAACGTGAGGTGAGAGGTTTAGTTTGTAAGATATTTTAGTGATAAAACAAATAGTAAACTTCCTTTATCAATCTTCCTTCCTTATTAAACCAACCAAGTGTAGTGATTCACACTTAAAAACCAGCCCTCTTATCTTCCTTGGGATATTTGTGGTCTTTCTTGACCATTTAGTTGACTTATGTTGACTTAATGCTAAACTAGCACTATTTGAGCACTATTCACTAATCAGTGCACATAATTGTGCAATTTTTGATTTCCCATTGATTTAGACTTCCTAATGTGATAATAAGTAGTAAACATGTTTATTAAAGAGTAATTATGGACATTTAGCCACTCAAAATCCATTTCCAAGACATTTTTTGAAAAATGTGCTTTAAGACTCCTTAAAGCACATTTTGTGTTTTAACTTGTTTTCAAGCTTGGTTTTCTTTATTAATAGGTTCAACATGTTCATTAACATGTAAATAAAGTCTTGGTAGGCTCTTAGAGTCTTAACCAAGGTCATCCCAAGCTTAGAGCACGTTTTTGCTCTAATTGCCTTTATGGTACTTTATTGTGTTTTCTATGGTTTAAATTGTTCACTAACATTTCTATGGCACTTTTTAACCTTAATATACCATAGTTTAATATTTAAACAACATATCAAGATTTGGGGTATTTCACCTCCTTCTCTAGACTTGTTCACGGTTTTCTACAGCCCTCTAGGCTTAATAATTCGGCCTCAAGCATGGGAGAAGGAAAGGCTTGGTCTTGGATGAAGAAAAAAAGAGATTTAGAGCATAAAACTATTGTTTTAGGAGTTAAAACTTTAGTATCTTCGATGGAGCTTCAAAGGAACAAGGAGAGGGAGGGGGCTGCTTACCTTACGGTTGGAAGGGTGAGGGAGGAGAAAAGAATCAGCAGCCCTAATGAGGAGAGATAGTGTTTTGTATATTTTACTAATTGTTTTTCTTAAGTGAGGAAGGAGTCATTAGATTTTTCCATGTCACCAATCCCTTACCACTTGCCTCCACTTTTAATCCCAGCCCTTGGATGACTCTTTGACACTTTAAATTTTCACCCTCTATGGTTACTAGGAGGGTATTTGTGTCTTTGTTTGTGTTTTCTAATATTAAGGCTTATAAGTTGTACATTATGACTTGTTTTATGTGTTATATTGTAACATATGTTGTTCCCTTGTATTGATGTGTGTTTGTAAGTGATTATTAACCTCATAAACTATTTTGACTATATAAAATATATTATATAATCTTTCCTCATCATTTATGTATTTAATTCATGTCTTAGTGTATTATGTGTTACATTTATCTTAGAAGTTGTTTCCTCCTTATAATTAATCCCTTATTAGTCCATTGACTCTTGGGGAGTTTAATACTCATTAGGACTATAAATATTTATTTGTATGTATATTTAGGAATTATAGGATTTCCTTAATAAATTAGAGTTCTTTAATTTTAATTACCTCTTAATTAATTCATCCCTTCAATTCATTCATGATTAATTAATGTAATTAAGGTTTGGGGTATTTCAATCTACCCCCCTTAAAAGGGACTTCGTCCCGAAGTCTCATTCCCAAAATCAATTGGTCCTATAAGATCTAGTTCCATGATTAATGTCCATCCTAGGGATCAAGTCCCAGATCACAATAATCTAGCTCAAAGTGCACATCTAGCACAAATAGTAGCATAATCAAGAAAGGTGCAATAAGAGTATACAAGTAATATCGTCAAAGTGTAACGGAGTACACATAAACCAATCATAGTGCAACGAAGTGCACATAAATACAATCATACAATATACATACAAATCCCAATCATAGTGCAAAAAGAGTGCACATTTAATCTCATCATAGTGCAGCACATGCACATAATCTCCACTCAAGGTATAACAACCGTACGCGTATACCACTTAATATTTATAATCGCCTAAGTTCATAATCTACTCATATATGTGTCCACTTGTAGGGAGTTTTGGGAATCATCCAACCCCAACGTGATCAGCGTTAGTGTTGAACTGTCCCTCCACCCCAATTTGTGTTCAGTCTCCCTTGATTTGATCAGGATCAAGTTCAACTGCCCACGTCAATAGTTCAACCAATCAATTTATTCATAAAGTTCTAATCTTGTATTTTCATAATGTTTACCACATTGTTCTCAGCCGATACCCAAGTCGAACTAGTATAATTAATCTAGTCATAGGGACAAGGATTGTATATATCCTAACCCATGGAACTAAGTTCCCTTAATTTCATGTTCATCCACTTCCTAGAGGGTTTAATCTCTACTAGGTTACCTATCGGTTTCATATTGAGTTACCCCTCATATATATAACCATACTCGGTCTTTATACCAAGTCACAAATCACATATTATGGAGCTCATATTCCTCCTTACTTGTACTCTCAAATTTGGAGCTAACAAACTTGACATTTCTATGTCTAGTATTCATAATTTTCTGTGTACAATACTCATAGTTAGGGTAAGAACACTCTTTTTGTTCTCCCTTCCTATTCACGTTCGTTGATGCAAATTGGTACTTAGATATATTTATGTGAATATACATACAACCAATACAATATCACTTCAAATTATATATTATTGTCATATGACTCATACTATGCATCCAATACTATACGTATATTATATGTTAAGTGCGAGATCGCTCTACCCCCTTAAAAATAGATTACGCCCGCGTAATCTGTACTTATATCAATCTTGAACCACAGGTTCAAAATGCTCTCGAGCTTCTCTTGTGCTCTTTTCCCCATTATGATCGATTTGAGCATCTTAATCATGTCGTGAGCTTTCATTTGAGTTTACAATTATCCTTCCCTTGGATTTAGTTTAACTCCTCAGGTTATAATATCTGTAAATAGGTAATCTATGTCTATTCGGTTGCCCGATACAAGATACATCTATTCTTCCCTAACTTGTCAGGTATTTGTACCTATGATGTATGGGCCCACATGCTCTAGTGAGCTGTACGACCCGACGACTTTAGGAAGTAGTTTGCCCTCTTCATTTCGCTTGATGTTTTGTACAATATTTTGTAGCCATGTGCTAGCAGCAGCTCTGGCTGACCTCATTCCAATGTGTTACGTTTACACATTCTTACTTGGTTCTAGAAGTGGGTCGAGGTATCTTAATCAAAGTGTGATATCTTTTAATATGCACATATTCGATTTGATCTAGACTATTGATCCATGTTCTCTGGCATCTAGTGCACGTGCACTTAATACATCTTCAAGTGTTTGTATTATTCTTCTTGACTAACTTCGTTGAGTGTCAAAACATGACATTGGGTTATATGCTTAACGCTTGTTGTACTTGTTACGTAAATCTTATGACGATCTCATCTTACATTTTCACTGAGATGATCCTTGTAACTCTTGGCTCTAGTTTCTATACTTACTTGATATCCCTTCTTTAGCATCCACCTTTCACCCTGTGTGCATCAGTCTGTCAGTAATGTTCATATGGTTCACCCTGCTTTAGCTAGGGAAATCCATTCATAGTGCTTAGACACGTGTTCTATATCTTCCAGTATATACTATGGACTTGCTCTTTAGCAATCGAGGGATTAACCTTCTCCATGCTAGTTCGCCGGACATGTACTCGTACATTTTATACGTCCTTGAGTGGGTGTGCAGTGATGAGCACTACATGTCTCTATAGAGTATTCTCTTTAATGGCCTAGACTGTTGTGCAGTCTGCCTTCAATTTGGGTTCCTCATTCTCGAGTTTTGTCCAAGTTTTACTCGTCTGTATTTGCCTACATACTTATTTATGATGTTTGCTTATCAAGGTTGCTTCTGTGCGCGCCATGTTTTGGTCAATTACACGGTTATTTGTTACTATGGCATGTATGGAGTATTGGCTCCTCAGCTTACGGTATCCGCAAGGGTACTAGCTCTGCATTCACATATGCATACTAGTGTCATTATGTTCTGTCCTTTTTGGGTTCACACATACTAATGCCCTTAGAACTTAAGCCTGTGGTTACTGTTACATCATATGACATTGCTGATTCGCTTCTAGCGTGTAAAATAATTCTCCTTATGCCTTTCTCTCATGTAACATTAATAAAGTTAATAATATCTTCTTGGAGTGGCAAGAATCGTGCTATTATAAGCAAATCTTTGGGTCTTGTAGGATTCCACATATTTATTCTCCCGATTAACGGGGTTTTGTTATCCTTGTCATTAAGTTTGCTTCCTCGACTTCGGAAATTCCTAAAACTTTTGTGTTCTAACTACTCCTCTGTGAGTTACGACCTTCTGTCGTATTTCCATAAAGATATTCTTTGTTTATCCAACCTTGCTGGTTTGATTAAGATTCTCCACGTCAGTTATCACTTGCCTTGTTAGGATTTCATCTCTGACTTCAACATGGAGTTGACTACCTCCTGGGTGCTTACACTACTCGTTTACATACATGGGGTACCCTATTGATACATTACTACTTACCTGACTAGCTTATAAATGAGTTTTGTCAAGCCCACAAGCTCCTAGGAGTGTGGTCGCCCCGTGTCTCGTTATGTGCACTCATAGTGTCCGTACCCAGTGGTTATCACACCCTTAGTCCCGGAAATTTCCATTGGAGTATTAAAATGTCGACTCTAATCGATGGTATTTAAATGTCTTTGGAGGGTTCTCACGTTCTACAGGTCCTTTGCCCAATAGACATACTTATTGCCTTCTCTTCAGTAGGTGTTTGTGACCTATCGCCCTAATAGTGTGGTTATTATATGTAGTGGTATGAGGGTGGATTCGTCTTCTACCCGTTGGTGTCATTATTGATGGTTCCCATGTAAATATTTAAAGGATTTGTATCTGCTTGTATCCACAAGTTAGAGGTCAGTTCTTGACTTAGTAAGCCCTTCCTTGGAGTTGCTCGTGTCTTGAGTTTCACATGCTCGTTAGCTAGTTCTCATGAGTGAGGATTAGTGTTTGTTCAATGTCTCGAGCTCTTGTTCATCTCTGGTCATTTATGCCGCTTCCAGTATATGTTTATAGCTTTCGAACTCTACCCGATCAATTGGGTTACATCCTTTGGAACAGTCCCGGACTCTATGGTAAAGGTTCATGTTTTTCTGGTTATGGAGGTCTTTTGAAGTCTGATGTTAACCAATGCTCATAATTTGACATCTCTTGTTGTAGGGGTCATAACCTTAATGGAATATATTAGGAGGTTGTCGGAGGTGATACCTTTGCTCTCTTGGACTCGTGTCCTCCTAGTGGTATACCAGATATATCTTTTTAAGCTTATGCCTTTTTGGTGTCTAGACATGGTGTCTTTTATGGCAAAGCATACTTTCGTTTTGACATCTTGTTCGTTCTTGTTGGCTATGGTACTCTTTTCTAAAGGTAGCACTTAGGTGTTAATGGATCAAGCAGGTAACACTGGTTAGTGTTTATGGTTGCGGTCGGTTAAATAATCCCGCCTTGCAGTATAACATCTTCAATCTCTCCTTGTCTTGGTCATTGTGTTTCTTGTCATTATGGTAGGTTATCTTTTTATTGGTGTTTAATGGCATCAGTGGTCTTCTGTCTCAATTCTATGAAGGACTAACATGCTCTTCCTTTTTCCAAGTATTTATTGTATCATTGGCGTGTGCCATTGTGGGCATAGCATGAGCCCTGATCGTGACCTGATCATATTTCATCTACAGTTCTATATGAGTTAGGGAACGAGTTGTTATATTGAGTACTCATGTCTGATCCCTCATCCGTGTAATTGGATGTATTCTAGCTTACGTTACAGCTTGATCAGCTCAACTCATTGCTCCCCAACCATCGTTAGTGACGGTGGTGCATTTACGAAGGGTTATGAAGTTTATATAAGGTCGTGTTTGTCCTAAGGAGTCAACACTCATCCTCGGTAGTGATTGGCATTCAATGCCGGTATAGTTATGGTGTTTGGCTATAAGCCATAGTCGATAATTCACTAACATTTAAACTGATGTAGTTTGCTATGGTCAGACTCATCAGGTCCTTCCAAGGGTTCATAGATCTCCATCCTTAAGGGTTTGATAACCGTATCTTATGACAAGTTGTTGTCGTCGTCAATTTATGTTACAGGTTTGTACCCTCTGGTCCATACGGTCTTTAAATTTGGTTTGTTGTTGTAGCACTTGTTGTAGCAAGTGCGCTATGTAGGCGGATTTGTTAGTGTGCTGATTATTGTAGTACACGTTGTAGCAAGTGTACTTGTAGTTTGAATCATTGATACAATGATTATCTTAGCACTTGTTGTGGCAAGTGCACCATGTAGGCGGAATTATCCCTACAGTATTTCAACTGTGACATCACCTTTCAAATCTCCTAGGCTGGGTAGTCTTGTCGACCGTTCCCTCGCCCGCTTGTTTTGGACAGTATATCTACGATTTTCCAACTGCATGCATTCCTCGTTAGGATGTTGCTCCATTCGTGGAAGCTCTTACTTACCCTTCGTTGCTTTATTCTTTACCTTCATCTCCACGCATTCGTCGTGGTTCTACTGTCTTGACTGTTCTCTTATTTCCTGCACTTCAAGTGCACTTGTTAATTGTTCTCTCCTTGTTAACCGGACCAGGTTACATTGACTGCTTGGCAAGTCAGCCCATTGTCCGTGAGTTATTCTTCTCTAAACAGAGTTCTTGGTTACTTGCTACCGAATGTTGGCAGCGTCCTCTAGGTAGCATACTGCTATAAAGACCTTTTGGTTCTAATTAGTTTACTGCATTAAGTTCTTCTCAAGTTTGGTGTTATACCATTCTCAGCAGCCAGGTCGGTTTTCTAGAGTAGCGAATTCTATTCTTCTCCTTGAGGCTCTTTAATCATTCCCCCCTCTAGGCAGTAATTTTAGGTACGGGCAGTGGTGGGTGGGGTACTACTGCAATTTCCCGGAACATATTCCTCAAAGTGTAAAGACGGTTGCCTCTCTTTCAGCAGAGCTTCGTGTTACAGAACCTCCAACGCCTCTGGTATGCCTCATCCCAATTTCCACTGTCTTCGAACCTTTTCCGACTTCTGTCAGGAGGGTGAGTTAATTCACATTTCGGTAATATACTACATTCAACTAATTTAGCATTTACGTGCCTTTAAGGTTAGTTCTGTGTGTTCGACAATTTTAACGCCTTTTATACGATCAACAATTACTTAACCTTACACTAATCAAGTACGCCTTTCTCTTCTATCACTCCACCCTTAACCCAAGGCTTGGAAATCCTGAACTCGGTAGCATCCAGTCATCAGAGCGTAGTAACGCTCTGATACCACTTTTTGTGACACCCCAACCACTAATTTGCATTTAAACGGTAATTAACGACGCCCAACAGAATAGAAATCGCAGCAGAAAAATAATAAAGAACTCCCGGGTGTTACTGTCATTAGTCACCCATGTGACTAACCAGGCCTTACCAACTCCATGTAACGGTCTGACGAACTGAATACCCTACCGATTAACTTCCACAATTAATACCGATCCATAAGGATTACATACCGAGTTTCTAAAGTGCTGGAACTTATACAAATTTAAACAGATGTATCATACTCTCGGTCTGGTCTCCTCAGCATCCGATACCTGAAATGGGGGTGCCCGAAGGCTCAGCAGCAACGCTGGTATGAAAACGTGCAGCCCACAAGCTACTAGGCCACACCAACTAATTGGTCGTTAATATGCAATCCATTTACATTATTATATATAAAACTGTAAACACACAACATGCAAGCATACAATTCAATCAATCCACCAAGGTAATAGTACACTGAACAAAGACAAGACATTAATAGGCCAGTCAGTGTTCGTTATAATATTGGCCCCGAGAATATTGAGGTCTCGTATAGGCTTCGTTCGCTTATTGAGGACAATCCACACAGTGGGATTATCAACTCCTGAATCCATATGATTGTAAGACGCTTGTGTAGTCAACTGAATTAGGTGGATATGTCAACCCTGTTAATTACCGTCTCGAAGACGCTTAATGGGTCGGGTATGAAAGTACCCTTCTGACGAGATTGGGACTCTCGCAGTTGTAAATGGGTAGTTAGCCCCGCAAAAGGATGTAGGTTCCTTCTGGCCACAATAATGTTGGGTAGTTAGCCCCGCAGGGGATAATAGACATCCACCTGGCCAAATTACGAATGGGTAGTAAGCCCCGCAGGAGATGGTCTTCTCCTAGCCTCCGTCGCGACGTATATATTTGGAAGTCGACCTGATGCAGGTACGGCCCCTAGAATTTTCATGCATGGCCCGAAACATCTGGGCCCCTCGTTTCCCGTATCTTGATCATGTTAGGAGTCTCGCATTGTCATTCATTCTAACTCTAGGGCGATTAGCCGAATACCACGTTACGGGTATCGACCTTGTGTTATAAGGGAAGTTAGCGAGGAACTTGAGTGTAAGTTCTCTTAACGCAAGCGCACAACATTAATCCACTTGTTATCATATGTACGTATGAGTAATTTGATTGTTCCCAAGACATAGAAAATCAATTAAAGGCAGTCACGAATAACACACAATCACATATACATATAGTCATTTTATATGCGTTAATCTTGGTCATTATTCACAGAGCACATAGCACACAAGCCGGTATAATCCGGTAGCAAACAGGCTGCATGAATCCATACCTTTGCCTAATAGATGTCCTCCTAATCATGATTAGCACTCCTGGCTATCCAATACGAATCCCGCCTATAATTATTATCCGAACGTCTTAATAATCCATTCCAGTCATTAGTTTAATTATATATAACGGTTTCTTATGTCCTAATCCTTACGTGCATGTGCATGCGTTCTCATACATGTACGTACTAATTCCAAAATTGGATTACAAGCGATTATGTTATCCTTGTTATCCTATGTGAGATGTGATTATCGTTCGTTAATATTTCTTTCATCACATAACCAACTTGTAGTCAAGGTATTGTTTATTTATCATGTAGTTTTTATTTATGAGACTTATGTTAGTTTGGTAGTTTTCTTTTAATTACCTTCATGATTTCATGCGTAACATGTTATTTTATTTCACTTTGATTTTAAAATCCTTAAAGGTATATACCTGTAGTATTTAGACCATATGTTTGTAATTGTCTAAACAGTTTAACAACCTTACTAACTCCTTAGTAATATTCCAAGGTCACATATGGACACAAATATTTTATATCTTTCATATTCACAAACTAACTCCAAATAATATTGTATTGTTTACACATCAACCCTTAAACTTACATAACCTATAATTTTAATTTCATAATTCCTTAAATCAAGATTTCTTTCCTAATTCCTTCAAATATCCACATAGGGCTCTTGATAATTTAAATTCGAATTAGGGCAACCATATTTTCAGTTATTTACCTTATAAACCCAATAATTTTATAACTTTACATTCCACTTCTAATTACACTACATTATAGTCTTAATTACTTACTTTATTAAATTATAATTCCTTTATAATTTTGATAGTTATTATTTGGACACAACAACTTTCCACAATTACCTTTCAGCCACATTTATCCTTGGTTTTACCCAAACTTTTCTATATTTATCTTTCACCCCTTAACTCTCATAACATTTACATAATATTATTTAGCCTACAGTTTTAATATTTATTTCTAGTTAATTTTGAGTTTCCCCTTAATATTGTTCGTTTTGCACAACAACCCCTATATCTTTTCAGTTTTAACACCCAACTTTCCTAAATTACATTTTCACCCCAAAACTTTTATAAACCTTATATTCTATGTTATTATTTATTTCTCGCTCAAATTTTGGGTCAACACTTGACCAATACCTAATTTAATTCCTAGTACATTAATATACCTAGAATGTTACCTAAATCTCGGCTGGGCACTATTTTCCAGATTTTACGATTTAGCCCCAAAACTTTGTAATTTGTCATTTTAACTCCTTAACACTTATCTAATTTACCCAAAAATTATAATATAACCTCATGATCATATTTAGGTCAATATTATCTCTAAATTACAGTAGCTTTTCAAACTTTAATCAACCATACCCCAAACTTTATAAAAATTACATTTTTAACCACATAACTTAATAAACTTGTCATTTTAAACCTTTAACACTTATCTAAAATATCCAAAACTTATGATACAAGTTTATAATCATATTTGGGTCATTATAACCCTTAAATTACTGTACCCTCTCGGCCATTTACAGATTTATCACTTAACTTTATTAAAACTATATTTTTTTCCACATAACTTAATAAACTTGTTATTTAAACACCTAAACTTTATTTTAACTTATCCAAAAATTATAATATAAGTTTATAAACATATTTAGGCCATTATGAATGACTTTATACACTAAGTACTCCATATTTCCCTTGCTTTACATTTTAACCCCAAAATTTGACGAACTTGTCATTTAAGTGCTTAAACTTTATTTTAAGTTACTCAAAATTATAATATAATTTCATAGACATAGTTATATAATTATAAACCATTTTATGCAGAAACAATTCTGCCTTATACAGATTGGACATCTAACCTTATAAAAATTTCATCTTTAGCCACATATCTTAATAAACTTGCTACTTAAACACCTAAACTTTATTTTAATTTATCCAAAACTTATAATGTAAGTTTATAATCATATTTAGGTCATTATGACCCATTTTATACAGAACCTTTTTGGCCTTACATAAACTAACCCCTTAGTTCCCAAAAATTGCATTTTAGCCCCTTATTCTTATTCCTTTGTACATATAAGTGTTTTAAACTTAAATTAATGTTTTAAACTTACTCTAAACGCATTATAAACTTAAAATACATAAGTAAGACAGTAGGCTCTCGGCCTTAATGATTACAACACCAACACATCATCAAAATAACATAAATCCCTAGTTTAAGGAGTTTACCTCCTAATGCTCCAAAGTTGATTTTCTAAAGAGACTGTGTGATGAGTGTCCAAATGAGCATGTTTTATAGGTGTATTTCATATATAATATTAGCACTTTACTTGCTCATTTCTCCACTTCGGTTAGTTTTCCTCTAATTTATGTTTTATTGTTTATCTCACAAAATTATTGGTTTAACATGAGGAAAACAAGCCGGGAGTGAAGTAGACAGAGAGACGAACGCGTAGACGCAAACGGCTCAGAAAACAGAGTCCAAACGAAGAATCTAGAGCCGGTCAAAGTTTGAAGGAATAGGCCACGGTCAAGGGCTGCAACCGCCTATTAAGTGGCGGACGTCTCACGGGCTGCAACCGCCTACTAAGTGGGGACGAGACTGGCTGCAACCGCCCCGTAACTGGCGGACGTCACACACAACCGCGAGGCGGACCACGGGCGGACAACAACAAGAAACCGCCTCTTAAGAGGCGGTTAAGACTAAAATGAACGCCGGACTAGTTTTCTTCGTCGCGCAGTCGTCATCTTCAACTTGAATCGCCATATCTATCTACTCCGCACCGCCTACCATATTTCCCTCACGCACTCAGCTCCTGTCCCCTGCAATTAATGCTTCAATCAATGAAGCAATCAATGAAGCAAATATCTACGGAAGATTACCTCTTAATTTCTTCTATAAATACCCATTCCCTATAGCCTTGTACGAGTGCACGGAGAAAACCTGAAAATGAAAATCACTCACACTCACCTCATCCATTCTATTCTAGTAAATCGCTCCCGTATACCATTTCACTCCATTAATTCTCTAATTCACCCACTTCACTTATAATAGCCTTCGTACATGTTTCACTCTTCGACCTCTCCATTTCTCCATTCACTAATCACGTCCCCGTGCTGTTATTACGTCCAACCTCTGTCAGATTTATTACCAGTTAATATGTCTGGCTAAGGAGGATTTGCTCCGGGCAAGGTTTTTAATTATGGTTTGTTTAATTATGTAATCAATATTTCTACCGGTTTAAATAAATACAGTTTGTTACGCTTAAAGGTTTTCTCTCACCATTTTAATAAATTACATGAATTTATTAAAATGCTTTCCTAAGTCTATTTTGATCAGACCAGGTGATAAATAGACAGGTTATTTAAGCCGTAAATCTGGAGAAAACTTATTATGATTTAATAAGTTAGTATTTACAGATGCAATTATAATTCCTTGAATTTAACGTCCGTTTTCATAGTATTGCTCGAACCTTGATTAGACCGAGCATTTTCAGGTAAACAAGTTCTTAAGGGTCTATGACTTAGTCCTTAGGATAATAACAGGAATTTTGCCAAACTAATATATTTAACCGGTAGAGATAGCATAATTAATCAGATTATATAAAACCTGAACCCGGAGTTCCATTTAATTCATCTGCACTCAGTAATTTAATCTGCTCTTTTATTTTCTCTAAAAAAACAAGTCAATTAACTTCCCCCCTTTTGTGACAAGCTTAGGAACTATTTTAGCTCGCTATAAGTCCCACGGTTTGACCCCGGCCGCTTCTGTCTTCTATACTACTGCAACCGGGTTTTAATTGCAGCCCGACGGATATTTTGAGTATTAATTTCTCTCTTTTTTTCAATTTCACCTGTACTAATAACTCACGATAAATCCACTCTGCAACTTGTAGGCTTGAGTTCTCTTGATTATCAGCCCTAAAATACAGAGGAGAATCATTAATATTTTGTACAAGTTAATGGCTTATTGAAACCTTTATCCAGCAAGGATTAATCCAAAGTTTTACCTTTCCAAAATATGACTTCCTCATGCTAACATGAAAATTGTAGGGGTAAAACTATATATAAAATGAATAAAATAATAAACTAATCCTACAACTCTACTACGGGTAGCAAATAAATCCCGGTCGGAGTATAGAGGGAATATATTACGACCGAGAGTATCGAACCCAAGGGACTTAAAGAAAACTAGTCCTAATCACGGTAATAACCTATTCTAAACAGGGGGAAAGTAAACATTGATTCTAAACTAAATAAAATAAACTAACTTTGACTCAAAATGATAACCGAAGTAAGAACAAGTATAGTCATAAGTAAAACTGCAAAGTCTCGAATTTAATCTTGCCAAAAATGAACGTGCCGACTGTCATGCCGGATCTCGGATTCCCGGCATAGTCAAGAACTTTGAATGTGCCGGACATCTCCCATCCGGCAGTACACCCGGCGTATTCAATTTGTGAAGGACACTTCCATGTTTCGGGACTGACAACAGGAACTCATTATCTATCACCGAATCACAAATATTTCACGTGAAACGAACAGGATAATGGAAGAAAGATAGACCAATTTAAATCTTAAGTCTTGCTCCCGCTGAGGTGCAGAAGACAATGTTAAAGACCAACTAGATTCCTCAACCAATCCCATTTTTGTATTTTAAACCTCCAATAGGATTTAGAAGAAAGAAAAATAAGTAACAAACTCATTCTACTTCACAAAGACCAGAATCATAGCTTTGAAACTTGCAATTTTATTAATAACCATAAGAGATTCTTACAAGGAAAACCAATCCTAACCAAAGACCTAACAAGGATTCCTACTTCACCATCCACTCAAATAAAGAAGAAATACATAAGGGAGAAGGATATTGATCATAGCCTTAACTCGAAAAAGGAAATCTTCTCTTCTTCTTCGTGGATGGCTCCGTAGAAATGCCTTGGACACCAACAATGGAATGGGGCAGAATTTAGTGTATGAATGGAGTATAATGTGATGTTGAACTGTAACAAATGATGTAGACTCTCGGCCTATTTATAGGGCTTCAATATGTCTCTTGCCGGGCGTCGCGCAGGATCATCAGTAGCCGGTACACGTGGAAAATGTGCCCAACTGTTAACGGTCAAAACTGCCAATTCCGTGCGAAACAGTGTATATGTCGGGCAGGATATGCCCGACATCATACCCGGCACCATCCAAATCACCAACGGTCAATAACTGCTATCGTTTGGTCAGCCGTGGCGACTCTTCACTTATGCCGGATGGAATCCACCCGGTTTTATATCCGGCAAAGCCTCTTTTCTGATTTATGCTCGTGCCGTGCCGGATTAATCCGGCATTGAATCCGACATCACTTGAACTTTTGGCTAGAGATTCGTTCCTTGCATAGAAAACACATAAAACATAAGACTGAACAAATAATACACTTTAATATGTAAATATAACATAAATAACATATATATAATCTTATTTAGATAAATATATTACTAAATCTAGCACATAAAATATGATAAGTCTGTGGCTTATCACCTCACACTTGTTTCTTCTTGGTTTCGGTTCAGTTTTGGATGTTTAGGGACTCCAAAATTTCAGCCATGTTACAAGGAAGAAGAAAGTTTAAGGGTTAGAACTTCCTATACTCTATAATCAAAGATAAAGCTTTAAAGCACAAAAATGGGATTTAAGTGTTTTCTCACCTTAAGGAGTCAAAATGGAGACTTGGCTGCTCCAAAATTTTGGCCTTGCCTAGGGGAAACACTTAGAAGGGAGTTCTTGGTAGATCTAAGAGGAAATGGTGATTTAAGCATGAAAAAGACTTAAAAACACCAACATTACCTTGGTACTTTCGGCCATTAAGATTGGTGGTGTTGGAGAGCTTCTTCTTGGAAGAAAATGAGAGTTAAGGAGTCAGTATGGGTAGATATTTTCAGCCATTAAGAAACAAATGGGAAGGATGGAAGTTAGAGCACATTTTTACCTTAGTTTGTGTTGAATCTTGACTCCTCCTTCTCTAGACTTGTTCATGGTTTTCTACAGCCCTCTAGGCTTAATAATTCGGCCTTAAGCATGGAAGAAGACAACGCTTGGTCTTGGATGAAGAATACAAGAGATTTAGAGCATCAAACTAGTGTTTTAGAAGTTAAAACTTTAGTATCTTCAATGGAGCTTCAAAGGAACAAGGAAAAAGGAGGGGGTTGCTTACCTTACGGCTAGAAGGGTGAGGGAGGAGAAAAGAATCGGTAGCGCTAATGAGGAGAGAGAGTGTTTTTATTTATTTTACTAATTATGTTTCTTAAGTGAGGAAGGAGTCATTAGATTTTGCCATGTCACCAATCCCTTACCACTTGCCTCCACTTTTAATCTCAGCCCTTGGATGGCTCTTTGACAGATTAAATTTCTGCCCCCATGGTTACTAGGAGGGTATTTGTGACTTTGTTTGTGTTTTCTAATATTAAGGCTTATAAGTTGCACATTATGACTTGTTTTATGTGTTAGATTGTAACATATGTTGTTACCTTGTATTAATGTGTGTTTGTAAGTGATTATAAACCTTATAAACTGTTATGACTACATAAAATATATTATATAATCTTTCCTCATCATTTATGTATTTAATTCATGTCTTAGTGTATTATGTGTTACATTTATCTTAGGAGTTGTTTCCTCCTTATAATTAATCCCTTATTAGTCCATTGACTCTTGGGGAGTTTAATACTCATTAGGACTATAAATATTTATTTGTATGTATATTTAGGAATTATAGGATTTCCTTAATAAATTAGAGTTCTTTAATTTTAATTACCTCTTAATTAATTCATCCCTTCAATTAATTCATGATTAATTAATGTAATTAAGGTTTGAGGTATTTCATAAAAGCTTACAAGCCCCAGATCAAAACTAAAGTTTAAGAACAAATCAAGAGATTTAAGTATAAATAGAAAACTTATAAAGCTATTTACGTTGAAAGATTTAAGTACAAGTGGAAGACGTACGAAGCTAGTGAAAGTAACACAAGATCACAATGCCTAAATATTGAAACAAAAAAGCAACAACAAGGTCCAAAAGGGCAAACTACTGAGATCAACCCTATTCTCAAGGATGGTTGCATATCCAACAACGAAATGGAGCATCCTTCAATGAGGTATGCGACGACAAGCTGATCATGCATCCAAAATGCAAGATTAGGAGCGTAGAGAGAACTTGTTGATGATTTCACCAGTTTCAGAGAGAGCCAGATGTGAGCCTCAATTTTTGAACCAATATCCTATGTTAACTAGGGTTGATTAGGATCTCATCAGGTTCTAGGTCCACTTATAACCTAAGCTTAATAACTATGTAATGAACATTAATTACTAAGTCCTAAGTTAGCTCATTGGAATCTATTAAGAGTCGCCACCTAATTTTAACATAGGGTAAATTAGGAAAGGAGAGTTCGGGTTTGGGAGCTTAGTATTCAACTTATTCAGAGTTCAAATTACTTTCATTACACCTTTAGCTCAATTTTCCTCTACTTAGATTATTTACGGCTTATTATGAGGTCGTTTTAACCTAAGTGTGTGAGCATATGATTTTTTTAAGTATTTTTAGCATTTTTGACAAAAAATTAAAGTGGAAATTGAAATTACCTAAACAGTGGTTTCAAAAATGAAATTAGGTCAAATTTTAGTACCGTCCGTGGGCACGGACCTACTGTCTGAGACCACAGACCCTAGTTAACCCAAACAATCAGAAAAGTCAAAAGAACGAGAAAACAAAATTTTGAAAAGTTTAGGGCCACGGACAGGATGTCTGTGGGCCCGGACAGGATGTCCGTGGGCCCGGACATGTTTTGCAGAAACCCTAATTTTGAAAATTTTTAAATCACACCATAGTCCGAGAGCGTCTGCGTCCGGGGACGGCAAAAGAATAGGTGGGGGTGGTTTGTCTTGCCCCATTTTGTAATGCAGCTTGACGCGGGTGTCATTTGTATTGAATGTAATGATACCGAATGTAATCATGTTACTTAATGAACAAAAGAAGTAGCCACATTCTATTCAGTTGTCCCTATGTCGCAATGACTTCAGTCACCAATGTATTACGCCTTTGAGTTCTCTTGTAGGTATGCTGAGGATGTGAGGCCCTTGTCGGATGAAGCATTTCAGCAAAAACCTAGACTCGAGCCGTAAGGCTAGGGGCTAGTAGCACTTATCAATAGACTGTGGCATTAATGACAAAGATTGCGATCATGAGGTGGGGCCAATAAGATGCTTGGCACCTTGTTGGTACCAAGTCCCTTATACTGAAGGTGCGACGGGCGACAAGCCTGTGAAACTCGAAAAGGGTTAAGACAGGGACGGTTTGGATTAAGGAGGAGGTGAGTGTTCAACGTTGCCCACGTTGGAATCCTCTGCCGACGGTCCGGGGTTCCCCCTAGAGGCAGGCCTTGGGTCAGCTCTCTTTGTTGGGGCTTGAGTTACCTTAGACCCTGCTGGAGGTTGGGTCCTATGGTTGGCTAGCTATTCAGGTGTTAATGCCTTTAGACTTGGCCTGGGTCCTAGGGATGGTGTTGATTTGACAATCGGAACACAACCCTACTAGTCCCGGAGCATAGTGCCAGGATAAGTGAGTCGACATTGAGAGCTCATCGTTGGGTAGTTAAAGTCCACTCCTAGTCCCTGTCAGGCTCTGGTGGTGGCTATCTTGTGGTAGAGGCCTTGCCCTGCCCAAGATTGACATGCATTAGGCAGGTCGGGCCTTGCGCCCGACACTGGTGATGTTAACCTCATCAACTTGCATGTGCAGACCGCCCTGGGACGGCGGCGTTTGCGCTATTCTTAGTAATGTTTTTAGCTCAAAATCTATGGGTGTGCAGCCTGCAAGATCTAAGTATGTTGGTGATTGAAAGAACTCAGTTTGAAATCAAATGCAATGTGAAACTTAGCAAACAAGTAATTGGACAAAAGCTAAAAGAATAAATATTTAGAAGCTATAAGAGGTTAATTTGCACTCAAAGTTTGACAGAAGACTAATGAAGTTGTGGGGATTTAGGAAAATAAGATTCTAACATGTTTTACGTTCGGGATAAATGAGACTCTTCACGTCAGGAATCTTTTGGTGCTCCGTTGAGATCGGTTCCGGTTTGAATTCGACCCGAGCTTCTGACCCTTGTGAATTGAGGTTGTTCTTCACGTTTTGATGGTGTTTGGATGAGGTTTTGAAGATGATTGATCTTGTGGGAGCTGGAAAGAGTGTTTTGATGGTGATTTTGAGAGGTTTTCAGTATGATTTCGGTGCTCGGGTGTGCAAAACCGTGAGGAGCTAGGACGGCTGTGTTTTCTGACTATTCTAGGTTTCTTGGAATCTGTCTTTTATCAAATGATAAGGTTCCTTATATAGGAATATGACCATGAAATTTTAATCACATGCAGAGGATGACATTATGATTTTTCAAAAGAAGAATTAGAATTTTTGGATATCCAAATATTCTTAATTTCAATTTCTTGTCAGATTCATTCAGAAATTACTAGAAAATAAATGAATATTCAAAAATTCAAAATTCCAAAACCATTATGCTTTACATGTCATCATTTACTATGTGTCAAAATTTCAAGGCATACCGAATTGATTTGAGCCATTGTCGAAGGAGAGAGAAAGCTTACGGGAGGGCTTAAGAGCTTCAAAAATTTAGAAAAGACCCCTCGTGATGACCAAGATGTCACCTGTGCCAATCAAACCGGGATTATCTATCACTTGATCAAAAAACCCTTTTAGCACTTATGCCTTAAGATACTCTCTTCAGGAGGGGTTAAAATTTTGGGTATAACAGATTTCCCCCCCGTCAACTATGCTTTGTAATGAGAATGAAAAGACTAGTTGATGCTTAAGTGATACCCTAAAATTTTACCCAGTCTTGAGGAATGAACTCCTTGGCTTAGATTTCTGCTGAAAGTCTATTGATTGTGCTGGGCTAGTATGAGGCGCTAGCTACCTAGGAAATGAGTTAAGCTAAGAAAAAGGTGAGATAATGTTAAGACAAGATCCTTTAGTTTTAATGATAGCAAACCTTGTGTTGTCTATCTAATGTGTTTGTCAAGATTCATGATTTCAGATAGGCAGGTGAATAAGTGGCTTAGCACGCAAGGTTGCAAGCACACTTAAGTCATGAGTGGCTTAGCACACATGGTTGCAAGCGCGCTCAATCCACGACATGTGCTCTACCTGTCGAGCACCTGTCGGCGAGAGCTCCGGAGAACTTCTAGCAAGACACAAGCAGTCAAGAACCACACCATCACATATCTCTTACATCAGACATTAAACAAGGACCAAACGGAGTTAGCAATGTCGACAAACTCACTCAGATTATTCACAACCACACAAACAACTTGCTCATAACAAACACACGACAAAAGGTGTATCTCATTAATGTGCAAGATAACAAGATAAACAAAGGCTATTGATGAACATCATTACATAGTCGTAATACTTCAGAAGAGAGCATTTATGAGCATTAATGAGCCAGACAATTCAGACAAGTTAAAGTGTGCAAGTAGTGACCGACCACTTGGGAGACGTGCCGCCAACTTGCCCATTCACAAGGCAACGCGTGTGCTGGTGGCTCTAGATCAAGTTGGAAGAAAATCTATAATAGGGTGCATCTATTATATTCGTAGAAGAATGAGTATTCTACTCTTAGAGTCTACAACTCCTAGGTTGCTAGTTGGCATCTCAACTAACTTGTATAAATACGTGCTTTAATGTTCCTTGTAACACAAGCCCTGTACGAGAGAAAAGATAGAGATAATGTGGGCAAGTGTGGATCAGACTTAGGAGTGTGTGTAAGTGCTAGAGAGTTGGTGAGCTAGTGAGGACTGGGTTAGAGTATCAATACATTGGGTATTTGATAGGACGACAGGTCGGGGAATGGTCGGTGAACCGTACGCTGATAGTTAGGAGAGGGTTGACGACTTTAGGGGTAAAGTCGAAACTGTCCCGGGAGTCCGTGTGTGGGGCAAGGGAGGTTGAGTGAATTTCGTGTGAGTAAATTCTCAATCGAATTGTGTTTTCCAGTTGAAGAGTTGCCTTTCACGACACGTCGGGGACGCATCAGGAGCGCTTGCGGGTTTCAATTCGTATCAGAGCGGGCCTCTTCTAGAAAGCTAACTGCTTTGGAAGACGATCAAGATGTCTCATGCAAGCATTCTAGCAGCAGAAGAAGGTTCTGCACCGAATCGACCACCAGTCTTCAATGGAGACATCTACACTCACTAGAAGAACAAGATTGAGTTTCATATTAAGTCTGACGATCCAAGAATGTTGAGGGTGACAACACATGGAGAGTACACCTTCTGGAATCCTCAAGGACAAGACATATCTATCGACAGCATGACGGATGAGCAAATCAAGAAGCTGGTATTCAACGCTCGAGCTGTAAGAATACTTCACTGTGCACTACTACCTGAGCAATACTCAAAGATTACTGCATCTAAAACAGGCCAGGAGATTTGGAAAACTCTTGAGGTCACCTATGAAGGGAACGATGAGATCAAAAAGACTCGCATTGAGTTACTACTCACTCACTGGGAGCTATTCAAGAAGGAAGAAAAGGAGAGCATTTCTGAAATGCATACAAGGTTCATCAAGCTGATCAATGAAATGTTGGTACTTATAAGAACTATCTCTAAAGAGGATCAAATTCGGAAGTTCCTCAGATCTCTTCCTGCCTCCTTTGATAGCAAAGTCAATGTCATGCAAGAAGTGCATGATCTTTCTAAGATGTCTCTGGCAGACATGCTAGGATCTCTAATGGCTTTCGAGTTAAAACTACAACACAGAAACTCGGAAAGCTCATCAAGATATAGGGGTAAAGGCATAGCCCTTTAAGTAGCTGAAAATGAAAGGCCCGAGTCAGGAGACGACAATGATGAAATGGTCCTCTATGCTAAGAGGTACGTTCAAAAGTTCATAAGAAATAAAACGAGGAAAGGCAAGGAGTCCAAGGAGTCGGATGATTAGAGGAAAGCAATGACAAGTGTTTTGTGTGTTCAAAACACGGACATCATATCAAAGACTGCCCTCAGCGATCATGAGAGGACAACGACAGGGTCAAGAAGGATGTACGACGATCATTCAACAAAGGACCAAAGAAGAAAGCCTTCATTGCCACATGGGGAGATTCTAAACAGAGTAATGGCAATCAAACCTTAGACAGTGACACCACAGAAGAAGAGAAGCCTCACCTATGCCTTGAAGATGTGTGCTTGATGGCACAAGGCAATGATGTCTCAGAATCAGAAGGAGAAGAAGAACAACATAAGGTAAACTATTCTAAACTTAGAAGGACAATTCTAAAGGCTGAAATTCTAGGACTTATAAAGTTTTCTCTTATATTAGTTGAGCACCTAGAGGCATTAGAAACTGAAAACGATGAACTTTTGGAAGAAAATGAAAAATTAAGAAAAACCTCAGATAAAAGCAAGGTAGATAATCTCATGAGGGCACTCATGAAATTACAAAAAGATTATAGTAACTCACTGTTCATGAAAAGTTGAAGCCTGAAAAACAACCTGAAATCGATATATTAATTGTTGGTTTTAACACTAAAGAAAAGGAACTAGCTACCATCAAAGAAAAATATTCTAAGATAGATGTTGTTTCTAAGACACCCATAAGGAGAAGGAAACGACAGGTCGGATACCTGTCAGAGACCAGTCGTAGAGATGTCTGCAGCTTATGCAGACAACCCGGTCATCGTGAATCCAATTGCCATAAAACAAGTTTTGTGAGGCATTGGCAACTCAAGAAACTAGGACTAAAATGGTAGTAAAAAATGATCTTAGAGTATTAAATGGTGGAAATGGGTCCAACCTTTCTATGGACCCTAACCCCACACCACTAACGTGTTAAGTGCATAATCGAGTGAGAATGGACCCCTGCTGGTACATCGACAGTGGGTGCTCTAAACACATGACACGAGACAAAAAGAAGTTCTTCTCACTCGAACCAGGAAGCCAAGGAACCGTTTCCTTTGGCGACAACAAGAAAGAAAAAATCATCAGTGTAGGTAAGGTTGGTATTACATCTAACTCTATCATAGATAATGTAAATCTAGTTCATAGTTTAAAATTCAACTTGCTTAGTGTTTCTCAAATTTGTGACAAAGGGAATTCAGTTCACTTCTATCCTACACATTGTAGCGTAGTAAGTCAGAACAATGGCAAAGAGTTGTTAAAGGGAAAAAGGTGGAAAAAATGTTTATGTAACAAGCTTAGAGGATATTGATAGTCCAAATCTTCCATGCTTAACTGCTTCAATAGATGACTCTACACTATGGCACAAAATACTAGGGCATGTTAGCACTTCTTTACTAAGAAAACTTGTCAAGAAACAGTTGGTAAGAGGTCTTCCTGAGATTAATGAATCTAAGACCAATCTTTGTGATGCTTGTGTTAGAAGCAAACAGACCAAGACTTCTTTTAAATCAAAGAACTCATTTAGTACATCCAAACCACTTGAATTACTTCACATGGACTTATGTGGACCTATGAGAGTCAAAAGTTTTAGATGAAATTGGTATGTGTTTGTAATTGTTGATGATTACTCACGGTTTATTTGGACACCCTTTATTGCTTCCAAAGACGAAGTCTTTGAGAAATTTCAAGCCTTTGTAGGAAAAGTCCAAGTACAACTCAATCTCAAGATCAAGACTCTTCAGTCTGATCATGGGACAGAATTTGAGAATCACTAATTCATGGATATGTGTAAACAACATGGGATTAGTCACACATATTCAGCACCAAGAACACCCCAACAGAATAGGGTAGTTGAGCGAAAGAATAGAACACTACAAGAGGTAGCCAGGGCCATGCTATTGGGGAGCAATCTTCCTCAAGTCTTCTGGGCAGAAGCGGTGGCAACTGCATGCTACATCACAAATAGAACACTCATACGACTGATCCTCAACAAAACTCCCTATGAGTTAATCAAGGGAAGAAAACCAAACATAAGTCACTTCAGGACATTTAGTGCAAATGTTATGTCCACAACAATGAAAAGAGTTCCCTTGGAAAGTTTGATGCCAGAAGTGACATGGCCATCTTCCTTGGATACTCTGAAAGAAGTCGGGCATACAAAGTATACAACAAAAGGACACTGAAGGTGGAGGAAAGTGTGCACGTAGTCTTTGATGAGGCTGACGTACACAAGGTTAAAGAATCTGATGAAGATAAAAAACTTGGATTCAATCTAGCTGATCAAGATCACCCCAAAAATGAATCACCGACTGAAGAAAACTTGCCCGACAGGTCAGCGATAGGTCAACAACAGGTCAACAAAGGAAACAATGATTTCGAGGATCCTCTCTCTCCATCAACCATTCATCAATCTCGTGCTTTGTACAAAAATCATCCATTGGAGAATATCATATCAGACATATCCAAAGGAACTCACACAAGAGCACAAACTCGAGATCTTCTTGCCTTCTCAACGACAGTCTCACCCATCGAGCCCAAGAACATCAAGGAAGCTCTTCGAGACTCAAACTGGATCAATGCAATGCAAGAAGAACTAAACCAGTTTGAAAGATGCAAAGTCTCACATCTTGTGCCTCGTCCTACTCGTCAAGGAGTACTTGGCACAAAATGGGTCTTTAGAAACAAGCTGGATGAAATGGGAGAAGTTGCCAGGAACAAAGCTCGTCTGGTAGCTCAAGGATATCGTCAACAAGAAGGAATAGACTTCCAAGAAACCTTCACTCTAGTAGCATGGATGGAATCTATCAGATTACTAATTGCATTTGCTGCACACAAAGGAATCAAACTCTTCTAACTTGACATCAAGAATTCCTTCCTAAATGGGTACGTCAAAGAGGAAGTGTATGTTGAGCAACCTCCAGGTTTTGAGACATAAGAAGGAAATGACATAGTACTCAAACTTGACAAAGCTCTTTATGGGCTCAAACAAGCTCCAAGATCATGGTATGATCGTCTGTCCTCCTATCTATTGGAAAACCACTTTAAAAGAGGTAAAGTAGACAAAACTCTTTTTGTTTACAACAACAAAAGAGATTTCCTAATTGTGCAAGTATATGTTGATGATATAATCTTTGGAGCCTCTAATGAGAAATATTGCAAAAAGTTTGAAGCATTGATGAAAAAGGAATTTGAGGTGAGTGATCTGGGAGAATTGAAGTTCTTCCTTGGACTTCAAGTCAAGCGAATGATGAAGGGACCATTATATCCCAAAAGAAGTACATAAAAGACTTGCTAAAGAGATTTGGAATGGAGGGATGTAAGATGTTTGACACACCAATGGTAGTTGGCACTAAGATGGGTATCATGACTGGTGACCGACCGGTCGACCAGCGATCTTACAGAGAGATGATTGGTTCTCTACTATATTAACTGCTAGTAGACCTGACATCATGTATAGCGTTTGCTTATGTGCTAGGTTTCAAGTAGATCCAAGAGAAAGTCACCTCACATCTGTAAAAAGAATCCTACATTACTTAAAAGGAACCATGAATCTTGGTCTCTTTTATCCTAAGTTCAATAACTATAACATTGTAAGATTTTCAGATGCAGAATATGGAGGATCTATCACCGATTGAAAGAGCACTTCAAGGACAACATTCTTTGTTGGGTCATGTCTGATTGCATGGGGATCAAAGAAACAACAAAGTGTTGCAATCTCAACAGCTGAATCTGAATAGATTGCTGCGGCAAGCTGCTGTGCCCAACTCCTATGGCTTAAACAACAAATTGGTGATTATGGCGTCAAAACAGGTACTTTACCAATTATGTGTGATAATACAAGTGCCATCTCTATTTCCAAAAATCATGTGCATCATTCTCGTACCAAACATATTGACATTAGACATCATTTTCTTAGAGATTGTTGTGAAAAAGTATTAGTTAGTTTAAAGTATATTTCTACTGAGAACCAACTAGCTGACATCTTTACTAAGCCATTAAGTAGAGAAAGGTTTACTAAGATTGTTCATGATCTTGGAATGATATTCATTAATCACAGTTAAATTGCTTTTTATATCCCACAATCGGTCAACGACATGTGAGCAACACCTGTTATATTGTCGTTCAGTAGTCAACGACCAGTTTAATGCATAGAAAACATGTTAAACGACTACTTGAAGTAGATATGTCATTTTCCACAAAAGTGAGATTAGGGTATAGACAGTCCAACAGAGAGAAATGGGAAAACTTCTCAACGGATCGCTGACAACCATCATGGCCGTTGCCCGTTATGAATAGTACCGTTAGGACATGTCAGCTAGCGGACGAGGAGCGGTCACTGACCGTTACTCGATATCTATAAATGGGCGATGGGAGTTTTACTCCTGTCACACTATTGCCCTCACTCTCTCTAATCTCTCTAAGCGATCAAAGCATATTCTCTTCTCTCTCACGAAATTTCCTGCAAGATTTAGAGCAAAAAATCCCTTGCCTCATAACCATTAAAGAACACCCGAGCAAAAAGTACTAAATTCCAGTACAAAATCCTCTACACTGAAAATGACACCCAAAACTGCTCTACAATCAAAAGCTAAAGAAATCCTCATAGAAGCTTCCACACAACAAGTGGCCGACATCCAGCAGAATCTCCAACTCGATTGACAAGGGAGGAGGAGAATGAGCTTACGCTTAAAGTAATCCAGGAAGGGAACCTTCTCGCCAGTGAGGTAGAGTATATAAAGTCCCACATTCCCAAAACCTACCACCTCATCGAATCCGACACTTTCAAACCCACTATCATTCCTGATCCTACTCCCACACAAGAACAAAAAATGTCTTCTCCTGCCCCCTCACCTAAAACCTCCAAAATCACCACAAAGAAATCCAAAGCTAAACAATCAAAGTCCAAAGGCCATTCAACCGCCACCACTAGTCGTGTAACTCGCGCATCTAGGCGCGCCCAAAAGCAAACAGCTCCACAAAAATCCCACTCAACACCAGAGAAAACAACACGTTGGTTACACTTCACCGCGGAAGAAGAAGCCTCTTCTTCAGCTATCGTCAAAGAAGTAGTTCAATCATTGGAGGAAGAGGAAGTTCAAAGTGACGAACCATCTCAGAAGGAAGCCTCAGTAGAAGAGAAAGGCAAGGAGGAAGGTGTAACTGCACCTGACTCCGAAGAGGAGGCAAATCTCATAGCCGCTCTCGGAGAACCAGCCATCGATAGGTCTCCAACACCTCAGCGACAACATAAAAATGGTGATAGCGACACAGAATCGTCATCACCTATTATCTACACGCTCGAGGAGCGTGCTTATTTGGAGAAAGCAAAGGGTAAAAGAAAGATGGGCACTTCCTCTAGCACCAAGGAGGTTGAGGGGCTTGCTCATGTAGAAAAATCAACTGCCAAGTCCCAACCTCCATAGCCCTTGAAGCATCTAAAAAGGCTCGAAGAACTAGAGCCTTCATTGATCAAGGCCGAGAACGTCAACGACCGCTCCTGTCCCGTCTTACCAAAGACGTTGGATATAAAGTGGATGAAGAAGATGGATCTAGGAGAGATCATCGAGCTGTTGGAGTTCCAAGGATGGGTAAACTTCTTCCAGGAGCCTATTCCTGTCTACACCGAGTTGCTCAACGAGCATATGAGATATCTTGGACCACTCTAGAGTGATGAAGATGACGACTACCTTTACTCAACGGTTCAAACAACTCAAGTTATTGTCTCCAAGTCTTGGATTGCAAGACCTTCAACCTAAAGCCAAAAGGTCTGATCATCCCCAAGGATACAACTTGGCATGACTAAGGACACCAATGAGGAAAGATAGTCAACCTGCTCAACAAAGAGCAACGATGAAAAACTTCAATGCCATGGACATGTCCATCACCGACAGAGTCCTCTTCAACTTAGTCACCCACAACATCACCACAAGGAACCAGCGCACCCACATTGTCAATGCCCGGGATGTAAGGCTGCTGTTCGCACTCAAGACCAAGGAGAAAATCGATTTTCCAGCCATGATTCTCCTCACTATAGATGAGAGTCATCAAGTAAACAAAGGTCTAGTGCACGGGGGAGTGGTCACCGCGACACATGTATAGAGTGGAGTGGACACCGACAGGTTCCACGAGTGCGTGCGCACCGCTCAGGACTGCATCGGTTCCGAGATGCTATCCAAAATGGGGATAAAGACTAAGGGAGATAAGCTCGCGGCTGTCCAGAAGCCCATGAAGAGCGAAGATGCAAGGTCAGAACCTAGACCGACGACAAGAGCTTCAGGAATTAAAAGGAGGAGAAGTCTCTCACCGGTCTACGACAGGTCGAGGACCAGTCTAGATACTTCAACTCGGGACGTTCTTCAGCGAGTAAGAGCCACTCTTACCACTGTGTAGGATGTCTCCACTAAACCAAGTGTTCATCACATGGTTCAAGGAGCAATAGATTTTAGATTCTCACATAGCCTGAGCGTTCTTTGTCTCCTAGAGACTTAAGTGAAACCGTGAGAGTTAGAGTTAGGACTAGATTTTTTCTTTTCCATCAAATGTTTTATTTGCCTTTGATTATCTGTTTCACAGTATGTTGGAACCCAAGGTTTTGCTGATTATGGCAACAGAGTAAGTCTGGTGACAGAAGAAGTATCACTGATAATAGCATCGGAGCAAGTCTGGGCGACGAAGGAGTCTGACTGCGGAATGAGTCATTATGCGACATAATATTCTCCTGGAACGTTCTAGAAGTTATAAGGCGCGCCTCTACTGTTAAAACGTGGAGAAAAACATGTAAAAAACCGTCACACACGTTCACATATGATCAGGCCCGAAAATCAAGGCGGTCAAGGGTATAGAGCGCCAGAACGAGTCCCTCTACAGAGTAGTTGCGACAATTTCGGAGTATGCTTGACCAAGAGGACGTGGAGCACCATCCTGAACGTTGTGGCTACTAAATAGGAGCAGTTACTTTGGGTATTATCACTATATAAGCAGGGAGAAGTCATTTGTAATACTTGAAGCTTTCACTTCCACATTTCGAGAGAGAGAAAGAGAGTGATATTGAGAGAGAGATAATTTTTGAGAGATCTTAGTGAGACTTAGTCAATCAGCTTAGGTATTTATTACCTATAGAGCACACATAGAACACTCCCCTTTACTCCTTGTTACGCATTGATCAAAGCCGAGAGTAGAGCGAGTGTTGGATGAGATAGAGTACCACTGTCGAATCCCAAGATAGGAAGCTAGGTTGTAATTCACATTGAATTTCAATATAAGCAGAATCCTATCTTGTTAAATTATATACAAACGCTTCCGCATTATATCCTTGGCAAATACTTATCTCCAAGCAGGGTTGGTTTGAGACTAACACCTCAGACCTACTCGGTCAGCACCCCGATCCCATCAAGTGGTATCAGGGCCTGTGTTGGCTGACAAATCTCTCAAGATGGTCGAAATATCCTACTCAGAAAAGGCTGATTCAGGCACCACCAGTTTGGTGTGCTTGATGGCTCACAATGGTGAGAAAACCGCTCATGATCAGGTAAGTGAGACTCGCTCTGCGATGAAAATTTGCAGATATTGTGGTTATGATGGTCATACAGACTCTTCCGGTAATAAACTATGTCATGATTTGTCATTTAATATATCTCGTGTGTCTGCGATTATCAAAGCTCGTGATCTTTACTATAATAGTTCTTCATCATTGTCGAAGAGGGGACCCAAGTATACCTGGGTTCCCAAAACTAACTAGTAGCTTTTTGCAGACAGAGTGGCTCGGAACAATGACTCTTAGTTTCTGGATAGTGGTTGTTCAAGATATATGACAGGAAACCATGATAAGTTTACGACTCACTCTAACCATCAAGGGGGAAATGTTACTTTTAGAGCCAGCATGCACAAAAAATCATAAGAATTGGCTCCATTGGTAACCCCTCTTAATTTAAAGTTCACAATGTTTACTTAATTGGTATTTTAGGACATAGTCTCTCTAGTGTCTCTCAAATTTGTGATTTCTCTAATCTTATGTTATTATCTGCGGATAATATGGTTTATGACTCTAACAATGGTGATATTAAGGCTATATGGCAGTGTGATGATAGGGATTTTTGCTATATATATTAGAATCATGTGCAGAAAGCAAGCAGACTCCGTCTGCGAATCATGTGCCGGAGCAGGCAGACTCTCTCTGCAAATCTTGTGCAGAAAGCAAGCAGACTCGCTCCAACTTCAAGTACTTTGAAGACTACGGTATTTTTGATCAAAATGTTACCATTATGTATGATAATACCAGCTAAGGTCGTCAAATTCTCTAAATTTCATGCTCGCACTAAATTTACATACTCGAGTTCTCATTTCTTACAAGATTATGTGGAGATGAACTTAATCTAATTAAACTAAGTTTCCACAGACCCTAGCTTGCTAATTTCATCACCAAGGCATCACACATGGTTGCATTTGAGCTTTTTCGTACACACCATGGCATGACTCGTTCTAACTGAGGGTGGTTGTATCTCCTCTCCCTCTTGGAGACAGAGTTTGGGTACTCAGGTATAGTCTCTCTGGCACCATACTCTTCTTGGTTAAGTAGTTCAACTAAACTTTGTCTACAAATGTTTTTTGAAAACCCGCCAAGTTTTTCTTTACCAATTCGACCAAAGCACCCACATCAACCATCCCACAACCCCAAAGCTTATATTCTCCTAATCCTCGAACCACTCCTACTCACTCTCCCACTCAAAGCCGAAAACCTTCCAAACAATGCACTATTGTTATCCCAACTCCCAAAACCATCACTAAGTCTCTCATGACTGTCTCACCATACAAAAATCCCATCCACTTTGGGTCCATCATTACTAATGCCCAACTCACCCTACAGCCCTAGTCGATTACCCAACCTACCTTGCCCAAGCTTCACTACTATCTCAACCAAAGCCCTTGCCATTCCTACCAAACCCACTACCACTACCACTGAAGCAAAACCTACTACCTCTTTCTACCAAAATCCATCACAACCCCATCCCTTCATTCGACCATGAAATACTGCTAGAGTCAATATGCAGACAGAATCGGTCTGGCAAGAATACCCACGTAGTTGAAGTGAATTTCCAAAAAAAAAAGAAAAGAAAAAGAAAGAAAGACAGAAATCCCATGAAAAGGCTAAAACAAAGCAAATTACGATCGTCTCTTCAACTTATAGAGGACGTACTCTTGCTCCAGCCTCCACTTCCAAGAGTGGAACTTGCGTGACTCTGGTTCGCGCTTCACAGCAACGCTAGCTTGCACATATAGGTATGAATTCTTTGGCTAATACGCTTCACTACAACGGTTAGCCTACTCTAGCACTCTCTTGAGATTCAAAATGAATGGGTCAATACCAAGATACAGATCAAGTCCCTCACCCCATTTCCTAGCCTACACCCTTGACCATACTTCTAACCTATATCAAACTTTGTTTATCTTGGCGACGTTTTTATCAAACTTTGGCAGACTTTGTCGGTTGGCTATTTAGCCATGTGATTGCTTTTGGATGTTAGGAAGACTCACCCTGTTTTGCCAGATGATGTCAAAAAGGGGGAAAGCGGTGAATCCCATTCTTAGGAAGACGAATTAATGTTTTTGGTGGTCGGAAGACTTGAATTGCACTTATGGATTTTGCCCTGCTTGATGGTCAAGCAAACTGTTTCTGTTTAAGCTTAGTTTAATTCTATTATGCTCTTCTCTTACTAGTCTTGTCTTAAATGACGTGCTCAAATTTAGGGGGAATATTGGACTAAGGGGGAATCAGCCAATGACGTTGGTTCTTCCAAGCTTGTTTGCTTGTGTGTCTTTTTTGCAGGTTAACTCTTGCTACGGGATTCACTCAAGTGGTTTTTGGCATCATCAGCAAAAAGGGGGAAAATGTGTGAAGATGTTAAAGTTTTGCTGAAGATTGCCAAAGCCTAGATGCCAGCAAGAGTCGGTCTGAAAATTGATGCAACGAAAAGAGACCAAGTCAAAAAGAGTATGAGTGAACAATAACTCCCACTGCAGAGAACAAGTCATCCAGAGCCTGCCCACAGACAAAGAGTCATGACAGACGTAGTTAGGTTGTTAACTAGACTCGATATAATAAGCGGTTCACATTCATCTCATCTTATCATTGATGCACAACTTAAGGGGGAACTTTAGTTCATCTTGAAAGATTCGATTCCCTTTGCCATCATCAGCAAAAAGGGGGAATTTGTTGGAACCCAAGGTTTTGCTGATTATGGCAACAGAGTAAGTCTGGTGACAGAAGAAGTATCACTGATAATAGCATCGGAGCAAGTCTGGGCGACGAAGGAGTCTGATTGCGGAAGGAGTCATTCTGCGACATAATATTCTCCTAGAACGTTCTAGAAGTTATAAGGCGCGCCTCTACTGTTAAAACGTGGAGAAAAACATGGAAAAAACCGTCACACACGTTCATATATGATCAGGCCCGAAAATCAAGGCGGTCAAGGGTATAGAGCGCCAGAACGAGTCCCTCTACAGAGTAGTTGCGACAATTTCGGAGTATGCTTGACCAAGAGGACGTGGAGCACCATCCTGAACGTTGTGGCTACTAAATAGGAGCAGTTACTTCGGGTATTATCACTATATAAGCAGGGAGAAGTCATTTGTAATACTTGGAGCTTTCACTTCCACATTTCGAGAGAGAGAAAGAGAGTCATATTGAGAGAGAGATAATTTTCGAGAGATCTTAGTGAGACTTAGTCAATCAGCTTAGGTATTTATTACCTATAGAGCACACATAGAACACTCCCCTTTACTCCTTGTTACGCATTGATCAAAGCCGAGAGTAGAGCGAGTGTTGGATGAGACAGAGTACCTCTGTCGAATCCCAAGATAGGAAGCTAGGTTGTAATTCACATTGAATTTCAATATAAGCAGAATCCTATCTTGTTAAATTATATACAAACGCTTCCGCATTATATCCTTGGCAAATACTTATCTCCAAGCAGGGTTGGTTTGAGACTAACACCTTAGACCTACTCGGTCAGCACCCCGATCCCATCACAGTACCTTATGGATATCAATGAAAATACAACTGATTTTTGTTACTTGAATGCTTATGATGGGTACGAAATAATTTATTATCTTGGCTGCTTCTTCCTTGATTAAAGTTTACAAAAATATCTGAGTTATTTAGTCCCATCCATTCCACTAATCCAAACTCTGTCCTTGACACCTAAAAAGCTTACAAACAGAACCCACAAGTCGTAGCACCTCATTAAATGCCACTCACTAATCAGTCGTTGAGCATATCAAAGTGTCTATAAAACTTGCTTACTCATTTTACCACTCACACTCATCTCACAAAATGGCTCAATACCCATAAAGCTCATCGAGCTCGAATGAGCAAACCAGTCACTCCACCATTCGCAAGTTCATGACCACCAAACACCCAAAGAAATACGTCGCCCAAAGTTATGTTCAACGAGACTCCGACTACTTACAGCTTGGTCTATCACCTCAAGTATCACTCTATCACAATCATGTTCTCCACAATGCATGGAGTTCTCCATAGATTCTGATGAGTCTGACCTTTCTACCACAGCTGAATCACCTTTGATCAACCCAACCAAAGCCAAACCTTCTTGGATCAAAGCTGGTTTTTTTGAGGAAGAGCCTACTTGCTCAGTGGATTATGAGTGGGATGCCCAACTATGCCACTCCATCTGGATTATCTTGATTATATTTTGTAGTTTGTAATCTAAGGAATGTCATGGCCTTTACAACATCTTACGTCGTATAGTTGCTCCCTATTTTGCTGTATGGCAAAGTGGAAAAGAAAAGTATATGTACTTGTAAGAGTACCTGTGAGACTATGTCTATCGTCCTTGTATTATGTATCATCTTAATGAAACTTTATCTATGGTATAACATAAAAGCTGTCACTTATGCTATTATTCGTTAAAAAAATTTCATTCTTAAAAACCCTTAATAAACTCAGGGGGAATCCCCCTTAGGCGGAATATTTTTTTATTGCCAAGTACATATAAATGTATAGGTTGCCATCATCAAAACGGGGAAATTGTTAAGACAAGATCCTTTAGTTTTGATGATAGCAAACCTTGTGTTTTCTATCTAATGCGTTCATCAAGATTCATGATTTCAGATAGACAGGTGAATAAGTGGCTTAGCACGCAAGGTTGCAAGTGCACTTAAGTCATGAGTGGCATAGCACGCAAGGTTGCAAGCGCGCTTAATCCACGACATGTGCTCTACCAGTCGGGCACCTGTCGGCGAGAGCTCTAGATAACTTCTAGCAAGACACAGGCAGTCAAGAGCCACACCATCACATATCTCTTACATCAGACATTAAACAAGGACCAAACGGAGTTAGCAACATCGACAAACTCACTCAGATTATTCACAACCACACAAACAACTTGCTCATGACAAACACACGACAAAAAGTGTACCTCATTAATGTGTAAAATAACAAGATAAACAAAGGCTATTGATGAACATCATTACATAGCCGTAATACTTTAGAAGAGAGTATTTATGAGCATTAATAAGCCAGACAAGTTCAGACAAGTTGAAGTGTGCAAGTAGTGACCGACCACTTGGGAGACACGCAGCCAACTTGCCCATTCACAAGGCAATGAGTGTTCTGGTGGCTCTAGATCAAGTTGTAAGAAAATCTACAATAGGGTGCATCTATTATATTCGTAGAAGAATGAGTATTCTACTCTTAGAGTCTACAACTCCTAGGTTGTAAGTTGGAATCTCAACTAACTTGTATAAATACGTGCTTTAATGTTCCTTGTAACACAAGCCTTGTACGAGAGAAAAGATAGAGATAATCTAGGCAAGTGTGGATCAGACTTAGGAGTGTGTGTAAGTGCTAGAGAGTTGGTGAGCTAGTGAGAACAGGGTTAGAGTATCAATACATTGGGTATTTGATAGGACTACAGGTCGGGGAACGGTCGGTGAACCGTAGGCCGATAGTCAGGAGAGGGTTGACGACTTTAGGGGTAAAGTCGAAACTGTCCCGGGAGTCCGTGTGTGAGGCAAGGGAGGTTGAGTGAATTTCGTGTGTGTAAATTCTCAATCGAAATGTGTTTTCTAGTTTGAGAGTTTCCTCTCATATATCAAGTTTTATTAGAGTCCACGATACGTCCACGACACGTCAGGGACGCATCAGGAGCACTTGCGAGTTTTAGAGAAGCCGAGCATTGGAGGTGTCAGAAACCTATGAATAAAGTACAGATATGAAAGTTGTGTGTATAAGGATAGCATGAAGTTGAGAAATGGTATGCATATGACATGTGAATGAGAAGGATATGCAGATGATGATCGGTGCATTTGGGGACCAAAACCCGTTCCAATGCTGCTGTTTGGACCCTATGTGGACTTATTACCATTGCCCCCCAAATCGGTGTGTGAGGATAACTCCAGTTATAAACCCTGGGGACTTATTGCCTACACCCACCATTTGTTGATCACAAAATAAGATGACATAACTCTGGAGGATTTATTGCCATCACCTCGTCAACTTCTATAGCCAAGGCTTATGCGAGCTTGGCTTATGCAAATGATATGGAATGTTTGATGATGCAATGTGTAGGGTTGGGCTATGTGTGCCTGAACGGGATGCAAGTTAAGGCTTATGCGTGCGTAGGATGTTTTTTATGCAAGGTAAGGCTTATGTGTGCCTAGATGTAATGCGAGGTAGGGCTTATGCGGCATTCCAAAGATGTTTTTATGCAAGGTAGGGCTTATGTGTTCCTAAATGCAATGAGAGGTAGGGCTTATGCGTGCCTAAGATGTAATACACGGTAGGACTTATGTGTGCCTAAATGGAAATGCAAGGTAGGGCTTAAGGGTGCCTAAGATATTTTGGTGATGGTAGGGATTTTGTGTGCCTGAATGGAAATGTAAGGTAGGGCTTATGGGTTCCTAAGGTATTTTTGTGGTGGTAGGGCCTATGTGTGCCTAAATGGAAATGTAAGGTAGGGCTTATGGGTGCCTGAATGGAAATTCAAGGTAGGGCTTAAGGGTGCCCAAGATATTTTAGTGATGGTAGGGCTTATATGTGCCTGAATGGAAACATAAGGTAGGGCTTATGGGTGCCTAAGGTATTTTTGTGGTGTTAGGGCTTATGTGTTGAAACTAATTAGTGCACCCGAAGCGTCCCCGACCTGTCGTGGACGTATCTATGACTCGATTTGAACTTGATAGTTTAGGAATGGAAACGAGATAAACTTAAACAGGAAAACACATTTCAATTGAGAATTTACACACACGAAATTTGCTCAACCTCCCTTGCCCCACACACGGACTCCCGGGATAGTTTCAACTTTACTCCTAAAGTCGTCAACCCTCTCCTGACTATCGGCTTACGGTTCACCGACCGTTCCTTGACCTGTCGTCCTATCAAATACCCGCTGTATTGATACTCTAACCTAGTCCTCTCTAGCTCACCAACTCTCTAGCACTTACACTCACTCTAGTCTGACTTACGCTTGTTCAGTTTGTATCTCTTCTTTTTCTCTCTCACAAGCTTAACGTACAAAGGACATTAATGCACGTATATATACAAGTTAGTTAAGATGTAAACTAACAACCTATGAGTTGTAGACTCTAAGAGTAGAGTACTTCTTTTTCTACGAATATAATAGCCGCACCCTACAGCAGATTTTCTTCCAACTTGATGTAGAGCCAAAAGCACACGTGTTGCCTTGCGAATGGGCAAGTTGGTGGTGCGTCTCCCAAGTGGTCGGTCACCACTAGCATCCTCAACTTGTCTGATCTTGTCTGGTCCATTAATGCTCATAAATGCTCTCTTTTGAATCTATTATGGCTATATAATGATGTTCATTTAATAGCCTTTGCTTATCTTGTTACCTTGCACATTGATGAGCTTCATCTTGTCGTGAGCTAGTTGCTGGTATGAGTGTGACACATCTAAGTGAGTTTGTCGGCATTGCAAAAATCCTTTTGGTCCTTGTATAATGTCTGATGCAAGAGATACATGATAGCGTGGTTCTTGATTGCTTGTGTATTGCTAGAAGTTCTCCGGAGCTCTCGCCAACTGGTGCCCGACTAGTAGGGCACACGTCGTGATATGAGCACGCTTGCAACCTTACGTGCTAAGCCACTCATGATTTAAGTGTTCTTGCAACCTTGCATGCTAAGCCACTTATTTACCTGTTTATCTTAATTATGAGCTTGACAAACATGTTAGATAAACACCACAGGTTTGCTATCATCAAAACTAAAGGATCTTAACTTAACAATTTCTTACTTTTTGATGATGGCAACCGATACAAAATGATATGTTCTTGACAACTTAAAGTTCAAAATTGTAAGAGGTATTCCCCCTAAGTTTGTTAAGGGTTTTTAAAGTGAGGAAATTAATAATTAAAAACAAGTGACAGCTTTTGTGTTATACTATAACTAAAGTAGATAAAGTTTTCATTTAGATGATACATAGTACAAGGACGATAAACATAGTTTCACAAGTACATATCTTTTCGTTCTTTACCCCTTTGCCATACAACAAAAAAATAGGGAGCAACTACACGATATCAGGTATTGAAAAGGCCATGACATTTCATAGATTATAAACTACAAAGTGATAAATCTTTTGTAATTTTTAATCAAGAAAGAAGCAGCCAATGCAATATATGATATTAAAACCAAGTTAATCATTCAAAATAGACAACGAAACAGTTACATTTTCATTAATGTCAAAAGATTGACCAAGAAACAGATAGTCAATGGCAAAAGAGTACAATTTTGGAACAAAATAAAATCTAGCTTAAAACTAATTCTCTCATGGTCTTCACTCATGTCTCTAAGAGAAAAAGAACGCTCAAGCTATGTGGGAGTCTATGAAATCTATTGCTCCTTGAACCATGTGATGAACACTTGGTTTAGTGGAGACAGCCTGCACAACGGTAAGAGTGACTCTTACTCGCTGAATAACATCCCGAGTTGAAGTATCCAGACTGGTCCCCGACCTGTTGTGAACCGGTGAGAGACTTCTCTTCCTCTAGAGTCCTGAAGCTCTTGTTGTTGGTCACGGTTCTGATCGTGCTTCCTCACTCTTGGTGGGCTTCTGGATGGCAACGAGCTTATCTCCCTTAGTCTTTATCCCCATTTTTTACAACATGTCTGAGCAGATGCAGTCCTGAGCGGTGCACGCTCATTCGTGGAACCTGTCGGTGTCCACTCCACTCTCCAGAAGTGCCGCGGTGATTACTCCCCCGTGCACTAGACCTTGATTTACTTGACGACTCTCATCTAGAGTGAGGAGAATCATGGTTGGAAGATTGATTTTCTCCTTGGTCTTGAGTGCGAACAGCAGCCTCACGTCCCGAGCATTGACTATGTGAGTGCGCTGGTTCCTTGGGGTGATGTTGTGGGTGACTAAGCTGAAGAGGACTCTGTCCTCGATGGACATGTCCACGGCATTGAAATTCTTCATTGTTGCTCCTTTGTTGAGCAAGTTGACCATTTTCCCTCCTTGGTGTCCTATATCATTCTAAGTCGCTTCCTTGGGAATGATCAGACCTTCTGACTTTAGGTTGAAAGTCTTGCAAATCCAAGACTTGGAGATAGAGATTTGAGCTTTTTGGACTGTCGAGAGGAGGTAGACTGGGATAGGCTACTAGAAGAAGTCTACCCATCCTAGAAACTCCAGCAGCTCGATAACCTCGCCCAGACCCATCTTCTCCATCCATTCCACATCCATTGTCTTGGGTAAGACGGGACAGGAGCAGTCGTTGACGTTCTCGACCTTTATCAATGGAGGCTCTAGTTCTTTGAGCCTTTTCAGTCACTTCAAGGATTATGGAGGTTACGATTTGGCAACTAATTTTTCAACGTGAGTAAGCTCCTCAATCTCTTTGGTGCTAGAAGAAGCGCCCATCTTTCCTTTTCCCTTTGCCTCGTTCAAGTGAGCACGCTCCCCGAGCGTCTGAATAACAGGTGATTCTATGTCGCTATCACCGTTTTTAGGTGATCGCTAAGGTGTCGGAGACCTGTCAATGACTGGTTCTCTGAATGCGGCTATGAGGTTTGCCTCTTCTTTGGAGTCAGCTGTAGTTATACCTTCCTCCTGGCCTTTCTCTTCCACTGAGGCTTCCTTTTGTGACGGTTCGTCACTTTGAACCTTCTCTTCCTCCAGTGATTGAACCACTTCCTTGACGACAGCTGAAGGAGAGGCTTCTTCTTCTTCGGTGAACTGTAACCGATGTGATGTCCTCTTTGGTGTTGAATGGGATTTATGTGGAGCTTTTTGTTTTTGGGCGCGCCTAGATGTGCGAGTTACATGGGTAGTTGTGGTGGTTGAATGGCCCTTGGATTTTGGTTGTTTGGCTTTGGATTGCTTTGTGGTGATTTTAGAGGTTTTAGGTGAAGGGGCAGGAGATGACATTTTTGGTTCTTTTAAGGGAGTAGGATCAGGATTGATAGTGGGTTTGAAAGTGCCGGATTAGATGAGGTAGTAGGTTTTGGGAATATGGGATTGTATATACTCTACCTCGCTGGCGAGAAGGTTCCCTTCCTGTACTACTTAAACCGTAAGCTTATCTTCCTCCTCCCTTGTCAAGCGAGTTGAAGATTCTGTCTGCTGGATGTCGGCCACTTGTTGCGTGGAAGCTTCCATGGGGATGCCTTTAGCTATTGATCGTAGAGCAGTCTTGGGTGCCATTTTTCAGTGTGAAGATTTTGTACTGGAATTTAGAACTTTTTACTCGGGTGTTCTTTAACGGCTATGAGGCAAGGGATTTTTGCACTTTAAACTCACGAGGAAGTTGTAAGAGAGAGAAGAAATATTGTATGAAAACTCTGAGAGTTTAGAGAGAATGAGGGCAATAGTGTGGTAGGAGCATAGCTCTCGTCGCCCTTTTATAATACTCGAGTAACGGTCAGCGACTGTTCCTCGTCCTTTCGCTGACATATCGTAACGGTACTATTCATACCGGGCAATAGTCGTGACCGTTGTCAGCGATCTGTTGAGGATTTCCCGTTTCTGTCCGTTGCACACTCTCTGTTCTAGTCTCACTTTAGTGGAAAAGATGACATATCTGTTTCAAGTAGTCGTTTGACATAATTTAATGCAATACTGATCGTAGACTACTGAACGACTAATATAGGGTGTTTCTCACGTGTCGCTGACCGATCATGGGAATTAAAAATACAGTTTAATTATGATCAATGAATATCATTCCAAGGTCATGAATAATCTTGTTGAATCTTTCTCTACTTAAAGGTTTAGTAAAAATGTCTGCTAGTTGGTTTTCAATAGCAATATACTTTAACACAACTAGTTCTTTTTCACAACAATCTCTAAGAAAGTGATGCTTAATGTCGATATGCTTAGTAGGAGAATGATGTACTGGATTTTTGGAAATGGATATGGCACTTGTGTTATCACACATGATAGGTAACATACCTGTTTTGACACCATAGTCACCTATTTGTTGTTTGAGCCATAGGAGTTGAGCACAACAGCTTGCTGCAGCTATGTATTTCGATTCAGCAGTTGAGATGGCCACGCTTTGTTGTTTCTTTGATCCCCATGCGATCAAACATGATCCAGCAAGATGCGTCCCTGATGTGCTTTTCTATCATGATAGATCCTCCATAATCTGCATCTGAAATTCCTACAATGTTACATTTTGTGAATCTAGGATAGAATAAACCAAGATTCATGGACCCTTTTAGATATCGTAGGATTCTTTTCACGGCTGTGAGATGACTTTCTCTTGGATCTGCTTGAAACCTGGCACATAAGCAAACACTATACATAATATCAGGTCTACTAGGAGTTAAGTATAGTAAAGAACCAATCATCTCCCTGTACGATCGCTGATTGACCGGTTGGTCACCATTCATGATGCCCATTTTTGTGCCAACTGCCATCGGTGTATCAAAAGGTTTACATCCTTCCATTCCAAATCTCTTCAGTAAATCCTTTACGTACTTTTGCTGGGATATGATGATCCCTTCCTTATCCTGCCGGACTTGAAGTCCTAAAAAAATTTTAATTCTCCTAGGTCACTCATCTCAAATTCTTTCTTCATCAGGGCTTCAAACCTTTTGCAATATTTCTCATTGGAAGCTCCAAAAATTATATCATCAACATATACTTGCACAATTAAAAAATCTCTCTTATTATTGCAAACAAACAAAGTTTTGTCTACTTAACCTGTAACACCCCTACTCTTACCGGCTCCTAATCGTCTTCCTTAACTTTGTAATCGCAGCGGTAATCTAAACAAATGAACTACTGGTGTCACCGTTCTCACTCGCCCATACGAGTAATAACGTGCTTACTGATATTCATCAATATGAAACAATTTCCCACAGTGACAACAAGAGATAGACTAACCTTCAATTCCAATATAAAATACAATCATAGTGAGCATTCTAAGTACCCCAATCCTATACACGTTTCTATGATCGTATCATAATACAACAGTGCATATTTAAACAACTGTAACTAAACTACCCATCGCGTCCCGCTCTTTGTCGACACCGGAAGCTGCATACCTGCAAAATGTTTGTTATGGTATGGAATCAGCCCCTGCTGAGTATGTTACTACATGACTGTCATGCCCCCTCAGACCCTCAGTTAATTGGTCGAGAGCATACAATTCGTTTTCATGCAAGTAGTTTAATATAAAAATTGTAAAGCAACAAATATATTGCAGGTAAACTCAAATAGCAACAAGCCCCGGCTTCACACATCCCATCGCTATAAACCAACTGAAAGCGTTACAACGCTTATATGAGTATAAAGACTCCACTTCAACAAACACTTAATAGTTCATAATTGAGTACGGCGACTCACTCGACCAAACAATCCACAATAGTCCACACATGAGTACAGCGACTCGACTCAACCAGTTCACAACAGAGATATAAGTACAACGACTCAATTAAACCAATTCACAACACACATATGAGTACAATGACTCAATTAAACCAATTCACAACAAACATATGAGTACAACGACTCGTTTCAACAAATCCACCAACATACAACACATAACCACAAAGCATAACCAATGAGCAACAAGGCGAAACAACAAGGATTATAAACAAGTATAAATTCTCGTCATTGGCATGCAAGCCCAAATAATGTTCGCCTAATGTATGAGCTAATATAGTTGTTCGTATTTGTTCAGTCATGCCTAATGACAACGTCTCGTTAAAACGACGTGTCTCTAAGTTACCCATCTCCTATGGCGGGTCACCCACGGCAGTAGCCACTCCAGCGGTAGAGTCTCCGACCGTCGAACCATCTGTAGTCCGTTGAAAATTTATCCTGATACTTACGGATACCCACACGGTATCTTAGTATCGTTAATTGATCACAATTCACAGCAAGAGCCACATTGTAACGCCCCTATTTAACATATTTATAGCGGAAATAAAATACTAAAGGCGTACAGACCATCGGGTTCCAAACATTCGGCACCAAACCTCACCAATTACAACTTAAAGATTACAATTGTCACGGCCTGAACCTCGAGAAAACTTAACAAAAAAAGCAGTAATAAACAAATAAACTCTCCACAACACCTAAATCCCATCCCAATCACTCGTTCTCTTCGTGGCCACCTGTAAAATAACTCGTACCTGCAAGATAAAGCCAAGCAGCCACCCGAGAGGGGTGGTCGTTCCCTGGAATGGAACTGGTACGATCCTCCAAAAACAAGCTTAATACAACTCTTAAATATAATAGCTTGAATACAATCACTTAAATCACACAGAGGAACAAAGCATTTCGCAAATCACCAAATCAAGATAACAAGTTAAGAATAAAGATAAAACAGAAAGGTAATTAGTGAAACAAAACCACCACCATGTGTTAGTGAACATCCAATGCCTTAGTTAAATCCCATTTCCAGTTAGGAGTAGAAAGACCAAGATAGCCACAAAGGACTAGGAATGAAAAGATAGATCCAAGAACCAATAACTCAAGAGTGGAAACAAATCAACTGGGGGAGAGGGCCCTCACCGCCAAGTACGTCCTTTTAGGACAGGGGATATACAGCCCCTCACTGTTACCATTGAAGACGCGCACACGTCGAAACAACAAGATCCAGCTCATGGATGAAACGATATCTAGAGTCAAAAGAAGAATTTACCAAAATTGACCTTCTCCACATTCCCACTAGATCACTAACTACCCAGAGCAATACCAAAACACTCAGTCCTACAGAGTGCAGAAGCGTGAACCCTAGGCAGTTAATGTCTAACGGAGTAACCAAATAGAAGGAATCAATACCCATGTAACTTTCACATTCAAGGCTCGGTTAGTCACACAAGCTGAGTTAGTCACACAACCATTTCCTTTTAGAAATTCCTCTTAAACTTAGTGAGTGTTTTTCGAAAACGTCTCATAAGTCAATCAGTAAAAGTAACTGTTATACCCAAAATTTTGACCCCCTGGTTAAGGTCTACGAGGTTGTGAGAGCCATCTCCATCAAACCGTAAGAGCTCCGGCCGATCGGCGGTGTCCAGGGCCTGAGGAGCAGCTTCGTCATTGTCAGGGGCGTTTTCGTAATTTTTAAGGCTTCTGAGTTCTCCTATAGGCTTTCTCTCTCCTCCAAAGGTGCCCAAATCAGCTCGAAATGCTTTGATATTTAACCCATGATAGAGGATGACATTTTAAGCATAATGGCGTTGGAATTTTGATTTTTCGAATTTCCAATAATTTTCTAGCAATTCTGATTGAATCTGACGAGAAATTCAATTTAAAATGCTCCAGCATTTAAAATTCGTTTCCACCTCAGAAATTCATAATATCCATTCTTGACATGTGGTTAAAATTTCATAGCAAAATTCCTTTGGGAATTGTTTAGTTAAAATATCGAAAAATCTTACTTTTACTAGATTCTCTTTATCTTTAAGGGAGTCATATAAGGGGATAGGTATTTGGATAAAATCAGAACCTCACATGCTGAAGAACCCTAGAGAGTCAGAAACACGGCCTCCTCTCTCTCTCTCGTTTTCCAACACCCGGCCACCCAAATCATACTGAAAATCCCCGAAATCACCATCTAACACGTTTTCCAATCCCCAAAGCACCAATAATCATCAAAACCTCACAAAACACCTCTAAAACGTGAAGAACAGCAAGAACAACCACAACACCAGAAGCTTGGGTCGAAATCCTCTCGGGTCTGCCATCAACGGAGCACTCGACGAGTCCCGGTGTGGAAGAAACGTTGTGAATCCGAAGGTAAAACAGGTAGAAACTCCACTTCCCTGATTCACCACGGTATTATCTGTCTTGCCTCAAAATTTGGGCTCAAACTAACCTTCGTAGGCTTCTGTATTGCTGTTTATTTAAGCCTCTGTCAGATGACTTGTTTGCTAAGTTTCGTGCTTAATTCGAATTCAAATTGAAAACTTTCAATCACTAACGTCTTGTACATCTTTCAGGCTACACACCCATAAATTTGAGCTCAAAACACCCTCGGGAACCTTCTGAAAACCCCTGTCCGTGGGTGGTCCGTGACCTCGGACCTATGGTCCGGGACCTCGGACGCGTTGTCCTAGACCACGGACACCCACGGACGGCGGCGGGATTTTAAAAATTCAAATTTAGGTTTTTCTAATAATGTCCGAGCCCACGGACATCCTGTCCGTGGCCCCGGACTTTGCAAATTTTTGTTTTCCTTTAATTTCGACTTTTCTGTATATTTAGGTTAACTGGGGTCCGTGGTCTCGGACGTTTGGTCCGTGGCTTCGGACTAAGCAAAATTTGACCTAATTCTGCCTCCGAAACCCTAGCTTAGGTAGCTTTTAATTTCACTTTAATTCTCTGTCAAAAATGTTAAAAACAAAAAAAAACAGAAGCTCGCGCACTTAGGTTAAAACAACTCGTAATAAGCCGTAAATAAACTAAGTAGAGGAAAAACGACCTAGGAGGGGTAATGAAAGTAATTGAACCCTAAATAAGTCGAATATCAAGCCCCGAACCCGAACTCTCCTTTCCTAATTTAATCTAGGTCAAATTAGGTGGCGACTCATATAGGTTCCAGTGAGCTAGCTTAGGTTTTAATAATTATTGTTATTGACATAGTTATTAATCTTAGGTTATAAGTGGACCTAAAACCCGTTTAGATCCTAATCAACTTTAATCAACATAGGATAGGGTTTAAAATCGAGGCTCACAGTAACGGAGTACGAGAAATCGTACCTAGTATGTGAAGAACAATAAATAACTCGAATGGGTGATTCCCCAATAGTAACCTATAATTAAGGTGTTCCAAGTGTCGATTAGTTAAGGGACCTATAAACCAAACAACCTCCTATTCTTACTGATTTGTAGTCCAGGTTTAGCATTACTCTCTCACAAAGGTTTGGGCTCGTTTTTGTTAATTAAATCCTTTGTTAGACCCATTTCGTTTAATTTGGAATGATTTAGGATTTAGCCCTGAGAGTGGCCCAAACTCTCTTTGAATTGTTTAAGTGGGCTTTTGGAGTCCATAAACTTGGGCTCAGTAGGTTGGCCCAAGACCGTGTTACGTTTATGTTGCGTAATTAAACCCTTAAGTTATTAATGACTATTTAATTACACACCGATTAAAATCCTAAGGTTTTATATATATTCTTCTTATTATAACTATCACAAGGAATGTTATTTCCCTCACCTATTTTAATGTATTTATTTACATACATATACATCTTTATGTATTAAGATCTATTCATAACATTTTTAAGAAATTTTATTGTATTTAATTATGTTTAATAACTTTTAGGCATAACCACAACCGATATACGATTTATAAAATAAAGTGTTTCCCTTTATTTATTTAATATATATACGTATACCTGTATTAGAATTTAATTAAGACATCCCCTATGTAGCTTATTGTATTTAAATTATCTTATTACCTCAACATTATCTGCATTCCATGTATGTTTCAAAAAGTATTTCTTTTACTATATCTTAGGATACTAGCTCTTATAATATTTAGCTAATATAAGTGTTAATTTATTAGCTCCCTGTTTTACCCTAGGTTACTATTTTATTTCCTTTAATATATGTGTAAATATATATACTTCCCTTAGTTTTGATTAAAATACCAACCCCCATATAATATAATAAATAAGATGTAGAATAATTAAATTCCTTGATTTAACATAAGTTTCTATTTTAAATTCTTCCATATAAGTATATATACATATATGTAAATAATTTCACCCCTCTTAAAAGCTATTACCCAAAACATTTATAAACATACTGTTATGAAAATGTTAATTTAGTTTTCCTTATCTTACCCAGCTTAAAAGTTTATTAACAAACCATACTTTAATTTTTGGTTACATTAAAAGCCATATATTATAAGTTATTCTTATGAAAAACTCATAAACACAATTTTTAAACCCACTTACCATTGTCCAAAAATTCCCAAATTTAATATACATTAACTATAACATTTTATACATATTATAAAATTTTTATTTCATAAAATATCTTTTTAAATTAACCAAATAATTCCATAATACCCGTAAATTGCAAAAATCATAACTTACGTTTTAAAACTCCAAAACCATAATAATTTACATCAAAATAAACTAGATTTTATAAGGGATCTATGGTTAAAATTTCAAGTCAAAACAAATTCGGGAAGGTGTTTAAATTAATTCAACAAGTTAGGGTTAATTACTAGAATTTATAAGAAACTTAATATACTTAATCTGAAACATTTTAATCTCGGCCGTCCGTTTCCGTTAACTACGATCGGACGGCCCGAGATCTCCGAGTTCATCAGCGGACACAATTCGACACCCGAGTACTAATCTCTCGATTTCTCTCAACTCACAGAACCAAATTCGTTGATTCTTGTTCCATTAGACTCGAAATTTAATTCCGGTTCCATTGATACTAATTTCGCTAGCTATAATGCAGTGTACATCAAATACGATTCTGGGTTCGAAGTTAGGGTTTATACCGGTTTCCGAATACAAATCTCACAAATTCACTCAATCTAACGCTTAATTGATGCAATTGGAACATGGTTTTGACCGGTAATGCAATATAAATTAGCAAGGTCGAAAGAATTTAAAGAAAACTTACCGGAATTGCTCGAATCGAAAGGATTCGATTTCGGTTTTCTGGAAAAATTCCCCCTTTACAACCCGATTGAGTAGCCAACTTTGCAACGCTATAATTTTCAGTACAGAACGAGTTAGAACTTGTTCTTGGGCTTAATCTAAAGAGGAAACTTAACTCTACACAATTATAGCAAGAACTCACCCTAACTTGCACTACACAGAAAGAAATTGGAGCTGAAAGTTACGAGTTTATACCTTGTGTTTCGGTATGATTTTATGTAGTGGTTGAATCGAGATCTTTAGACGTCTCTCTCTCCCAATCGGTTATGAATCAGCCTTGGTCATCAACACAGAAGTTGTAGTGGGATTAAAGGGCTACACAACGAGATAAAGAAATCGAATTTTGGTTGAAAGGTGAGGAAGTTATGGCAAGACGAATCTTACCTGAAATCGAAGGAAAACTGGAATCTACAGTTTCGGTTTTGCAGGGTGGCTACTTTGGATCGAATTTCCGGTTGATTTAGGATGAACTAGGTTTAGTGTGAGTTATGGTTGTAAAGAGGAAGTGTAGGAGAAGACAACAAAGAAGACGACACTCAAAAATTCCAAAAGATGAGAAAGTTATGAAGGTCACAATTAGGGAAAAATCTGGTATCGGTTACCGAAAAACAAGGGATAAAATCGGCTAAGTGTTGGGCGCGTATCCCGAGGCACGCGGGTGAGTCAGCAGAACTTGCCACATTAGCATTTTTTCAAAATTTTGGCTCTAAACTTCATTTTATCATAACTTTGGCTAGGATGATCCGTTTTTGATGTTCTTTTTATCGATCTTCATGGTTTTCCATAACCTATTTATTCGTATAGGTTTCATGGGCTGGTTTGACCATTCTCAAAAAGTAAACCCTAGCAAGGCTTGAGAAGCTTTAAGGTTTCGAGAATTTTATATTGACTTTTATGTTTGAAAACAATGTTCCAACTCTTTCTAAAATCTTTATAATATACTTGGAGTGTTAAGGAATTTCTCCAAGATTTATTGACTTATAAATCTTATTATTAAATTCATGATACTATATAATAATATAGGGTAATCCAATATTTAATAGGTTTCTTTAGGATTAAATGGGAGAAATCCCATGATTTAATTTCCATAACTCCATATAAGGATATAATGATTTATTATTCACCATTCCATACTATAATATAATAATTAATGGTATTATTTACGGTTTTAATAAAAGAAATCCCCTAAATTAATTTAAATTAATTTAGGGGTATTTCAGTATATCCCCCTTAAAAGAAACTTCGCCTCGAAGTTTAAACCTCAACTATACCAATCCAAACCTCCTTAACTACCATCCATTCCATTTCAATATTCCACTCGAGATTACTCAGAATCAAATCAAATTGAATCAAAATATACCAAGATATACTAAATCAAACGTCACATACTACCATGCCATAATGTAAAACTACGTACATACATACACGTCTCACTCTACTAATAATGCAACAAGGCATAATCCGGATGAGATAACGAAGGAGGAGTATGCCAGTATATCCCCCTTAAAAGAGCTAAGGTACGCCCTCGTACCGCTACTAATGTGAATCACAGCAGGATAGGAAAAACATCATGTGAATAGATGTGGGTACTTCACTCTCATGGAGTCCTCAGTCTCCCAAGTAGCTTCCTCAACCCCATGATGCTCCCAAAGAACTGTCACCATTTTGACTGACCTGCCTCTCGTTTCTCGGACCTTCGTGTCCAAGATCCGAATAGGAGTCTCCTCATACCTTAGTGTAGGCTCAATCTCCAGTCTCTCTGGCTGCAGTACATGAGAAGGGTCAGGCATATACTTCTTCAACTGAGATACATGAAACACATCGTGTACCTTCTCCAACTCTGCTGGTAGCACTAGTCTGTAAGCAACTGGGCCCACTCGCTCCGTAATCCTGTACGAACCGACATACTTAGGGCTTAGTTTCCCCCTCATCCCAAATCTGAATATCCCTCTCATCGGAGACACCCGTAAAAAAACCATGTCACCCAACTGAAACTCGAGCTCTCTGGTGCGCTGATCCCCATAGGATTTCTGTCTAGGCTGCGCTACCCTCATGTGCTGCTGAATAACTCTGACGTCATCCTACAGTGTCTGAACATACTCGGGCCCAATCAGGACTGCCTCGGTAGGGTCACTCCATGATAAGGGGGTCCGGCACGGCCTGCCATATAGAGCCTGGAATGGTGCCATGCCGATAGACGAGTGGTAGGAGTTATTATAGGAGAACTCCACCAGGTGTAGACGCTCTACCCAACTCCCCTGATAGTCTAGAGCAACTGCTCGTAGCATATCCTCTAGCGTCTGAATCGTCCTCTCGGTCTGCCCATCAGTCTGAGGGTGAAAGGCTATGCTAAGGCGTAACTGAGTACCAAACGCCTCTTGCACCTGACGCCAAAATCTACTGAGGAAACGTGTGTTACGATCGGATACAATCGTCTTCGGTACCCCATGGTACCGGATGTGCTCTATGGTGAACACCTCAGCCAGCTTGGGCACCTTCCATGTGTCCTTGATAGGTATAAACCTGGCTGTCATGGTCAACCTATCGACTATCAAACAAATCGAATTCAGTCCGCCTCTAGCTGGAGGAAGACCGACCACAAAGTCCATGCTGATGTCGTCAAACTTCCAGCACGGTACTGGTAATGACTGAATCTGGCCTCCTGGTCGACGATACTCAAACTTCACCTTCTGACAGGTGAGGCATCGGGAGACGAAGTCTGCTACATCCTCTTCATCCCGCTCTGATAAGTGCAAAACATATAGACTTACTAAGGTTTAATCACCTTATTTATTGTAGCATTTTTAGTAATGTTTCTCACTTATCTTGGGTTTTTCCTATAATTATGTTATTATATTAACTAATGTATTATATGTGTTAAAATGTAGGAAAAATACCAAATAAACACATATATTATATGAAGGATTAAATCATCCGTGAAGCAGTAGTGTAACCGCCTCATACTTGCATGCGGACGAGGCATATACAACCGCCCATGCAGGTGGCGGACGTGTGCCTAGGCTACCGCCCATGCAGGTGGCGGACAAGAGAGGGCACGACCGCCCAGTAACTAGCGGACCAGAGAGGGGCAACCGCCTGGCGGACGGCACAGAGGAGACCGCCTCCTTATCAGGCGGACGGGACACAGGCTACCGCCCCTTATCAGGCGGACAAGAGACATGGAACCGCCTGGTTCATTGGCGGACAAGAGAGGAGGCGGTTGTGCTTGCGACCAGTTTCTACCCGTCGTCGTCGTCTGCAACTTACCTCCACCGATCTCTGCAACTCGCCCACTCGTCCACTGTCTGCGCCCACCTTAATTCACGCTGTGTTCAGCTGTCTGTCCCCTGCAATAAATGAGCAATCAGTGCAACTCTTCCACCGCCTCAATCATTTGCTCGCTCACGCGTCTGTCTATCTTCTCTGCTTTCCTCTTCCTTTTTCTATATAAACCCACGAGCTTCACCCAATAAATCACTCACGAATTCACCAATCGATCCACGACCACTTCACGCCATCTCATTTCTCTTCTCCCGCCTTCTCCATTTTATTTATTTTATAGTCCACCAAATTCACCTCTAGCCCTACGTACACAAAATATCAGAGTGAGACGGAGTGATTACGGATGATTTCTATTACTCTCGTCTCTATCTATCTATTTAATATGTTAGGCTAGTTTACGTACGCTCTGGGAATAGTTATTATATTTCTGTATTAATTATGCATTATTTCTACTGGTTTATTTATATACAGTTTGTTACGTTTTAAAGGTCATCTCGCCTTTCTAATAAATCTCGCGAATTTATTAAATTGCTCTACTAAGTCTATTTTGATCAGACCGGTGATAAATAGACAGGTTGATTAAGGCGTAAAACTGGAGGAAACTTGATTATGATTTAATAAGTTAGTATTCAGTTGCAAATGTAATTCTTCAAATACTCCTCTGCCGTTCGCAGGCTTTTGCTTGAACCTTGATTAGAACCTTGCATTACAGGTGAACGAGTTCTTATGAGGCTATGACTTAGTCCTTAAGATATTTATAGGAACCTTGCCAAATTATTAAACCAGTAGAGATAGCTTAATTATGCAGATTATAATAACCTGACCCAGAGTTCCATTTTATTTATCTATTAACTTAGTTTATTTATATCTTTTCTTTTTATTTACAAGTCAATTAATCCCCCCTCCTGTGACACGCTTAGGTACTATTATATGTACATTAGTCCCACGGTTCGATATCCGGTTGCTTACATTTTCACTATACTACTGCGACCGGGATTTATTTGCAGCCCGACGTTTATTTTTGGGTTTTAATTTCTTTCTTTTATGTTAATTACACCTGTTCTAACCACTCACAATATAACGTCTGCAAAATGGCGCCGTTGCCGGGGACTAGTTTATTCTAGTCCCTAAGCCCCGGATTATTCACTTGTATTATTAGAATATTTTGTCTATATTATTTTTGTTTGTTATTTATATTTATTTTCTTTTATATTTTGTTTATATTATTATTATGTTTGTTTCTAATCTTTTTATTTTCTAATCTTTTTCTGTAGTTTTGTTTTATACACAAAAACAAAAAAAAATTTTACACGGCAATGGAAGAGGCATTTGAATATTGGCAGGATTTATACTGCTCCGAATGGGGGAGCTCATGATTTTGAGGATTGTCTCATAGTCCAAGAGCAACTCTGGTTAGAAGATCAACCAGACTACCTGGAGAGAATCGCTCAACTACTAGAGCAATCAATGAGCGAAATAGTTCTTGAGGTAGAACACCCCACTACAGACGAGCCATTCATAGAGATCCCTCCCTCTAAAATCAATTACCGCTATCTTCCCTCCTTCTCTGTAATATACCCAGACAATGAGGATATTTATATCCTCGAAAATGAAGAGAAGGAATTGCCATCACCTCCCACCAATATATCCAAACAAAACGCCACTATCATCTTCGAAGAATTAACTTTCTCTGAAGATGATATCAATCGGCGTTCTTTCTACAAGCCTCACCTACAAGAGGATGATGTTTACATCCTCCAATTTGAGGAAGAAAAATCATCACCGCCGGGTCTTCTGTTAGAACTACGTTCCCGGCTGTACCTCCTCAAACACCAGATTTTGAGGAGTATTAATTTTCTTATTTTATATGCCGAGGTAACGTTTTGTTTTGATCCAGGATAACAAAGCGGGCGTCTAGCCGAAGACGTTAAAGAAGGGCAGATTCCTGGGAGGCAACCCGGGTGTACTTTTATTTATTGTATTTTGCTTTTTGCTCTTTTTTTTTCCTACTCTTTGTTTTATGTTTTTGTTTTCATATTATTTCTATATATGTTTTTTATAAATAAAAGAAGGAGAGAGAACGAGAGAATTAACTCGAGTTCTTCTGGCTGTTTAGAATATTTTACAGAACATCTTACACATTTCGACGGCTGAACTTAAGTGTGAGGAACGTCTCACCCTATCAAAGCTTAAGTGTGAGCAGGATACCTTCCTCAATCTACGATACAAGGGAGTTTCCGTTCTTCCTTTATTTAATCCTTATGAGTCTGTCATATTTTGAAAGGTCCTTTTCTTGATTTAATTCTGATCATGAGGACATTGCTCCTCTTAAGTGTGAGGAAGGAGAGACCTTTCCCTGAAAATATGACAGCTGTTCGATAATGCCCACTCACTTATTGCTACTCTAAATTGCCTATAAAAAAAATGGAAAAAATGAGTTAAATAATTGTAGAAGTGTCTGAAATTATGTCAAGTGACAACTGAAGATGGTTTTATTTTAAGGAGTTTGTATAAAATTATTTTCCTTCAAATACTCTATTTCCGCTCAAATATGATAGATCTGCTAGTTGTAAAATCAATTTAGTTTAGCTTGGGATTATGGAAATAATGGAAAGTCAAGGAAAGAAAAGGATAAAAAACTACCCTTACTCCGCTGTTTATGAATTTTTCTAACCAAAACAGGCCTCGTCTATCCGGTTATTAAGTTCTTTTGGGGTGCTTTAACACCTATCTACCTAAGGTCTCGTGATCTGGGATAGAAGACCCAACACCGCTACAAGGATAGAGAGAAAATCTGGGGTACAGAAAAATAATGCAATTCAAAAAAAAATAAATATTTATATAAATAATTTGTGCTTTGTCTATACAATTTGCACATTATTAAAAAAAAGTAAATATAAATTGCAATTTATATTTATGAACATGAGTATGTGGTGTTGAAAAGTATTACGGAATAAGGCATTACTTCACACCCCTTGTCATCCCGGGTTAGTGAATGAAATTGGTTGGAAATCCCAGGTTAATCTAACTTGTTTTCTGCAGTCTAGTTTTTCTATGCTTTTATTAAATTATTCTTCTTCACTATTTATAAAACCTACTTCTAAGAGCAGAATTATTCTTTCAATTGTCACTTTGTCTAAATTCCCTTCTACACTTGTTTAATCTTGTTTTTTATTATGGCTTAGAGATAATTTTTTCCTTATTTGCTTGAGGACAAGCAAAAGTCAAGTGTGAGGAAGTTTGATAAGTGCAAAACTATAGACTTACTAAGGTTTAATCACCTTATTTATTGTAGCATTTTTAGTAATGTTTCTCACTTATCTTGGGTTTTTCCTATAATTATGTTATTATATTAACTAATGTATTATATGTTAAATGTAGGAAAAATACCAAATAACACATATATTATATGAAGGATTAATCATCCATGAAGCAGTAGTGTAACCGCCTCATACTTGCATGCGGACGAGGCATATACAACCGCCCATGCAGGTGGCGGACGTGTGCCTAGGCTACCGCCCATGCAGGTGGCGGACAAGAGAGGGCACGACCGCCCAGTAACTAGCGGACCAGAGAGGGGCAACCGCCTGGCGGACGGCACAGAGAGACTGCCTCCTTATCAGGCGGACGGGACACAGGCTACCGCCCCTTATCAGGCGGACAAGAGACATGGAACCGCCTGGTTCATTGGCGGACAAGAGAGGAGGCGGTTGTGCTTGCGACCAGTTTCTACCCCGTCGTCGTCTGCAACTTACCTCCACCGATCTCTGCAACTCGCCCACTCGTCCACTGTCTGCGCCCACCTTAATTCACGCTGTGTTCAGCTGTCTGTCCCCTGCAATAAATGAGCAATCAGTGCAACTCTTCCACCGCCTCAATCATTTGCTCGCTCACGCGTCTGTCTATCTTCTCTGCTTTCCTCTTCCTTTTTCTATATAAACCCACGAGCTTCACCCAATAAATCACTCACGAATTCACCAATCGATCCACGACCACTTCACGCCATCTCATTTCTCTTCTCCCGCCTTCTCCATTTTATTTATTTTACAGTCCACCAAATTCACCTCTAGCCCTACGTACACAAAATAGCAGAGTGAGACGGAGTGATTACGGATGTTTTCTATTACTCTCGTCTCTATCTATCTATTTAATATGTTAGGCTAGTTTACGTACGCTCTGAGAATAGTTATTATATTTCTGTATTAATTATGCATTATTTCTACTGGTTTATTTATATACAGTTTGTTACGTTTTAAAGGTCATCTCGCCTTTCTAATAAATCTCGCGAATTTATTAAATTGCTCTACTAAGTCTATTTTGATCAGACCGGTGATAAATAGACAGGTTGATTAAGGCGTAAAACTGGAGGAAACTTGATTATGATTTAATAAGTTAGTATTCAGTTGCAAATGTAATTCCTCAAATACTCCTCTGCCGTTCGCAGGCTTTTGCTTGAACCTTGATTAGAACCTTGCATTACAGGTGAACGAGTTCTTATGAGGCTATGACTTAGTCCTTAAGATATTTATAGGAACCTTGCCAATTATTAAACCAGTAGAGATAGCTTAATTATGCAGATTATAATAACCTGACCCAGAGTTCCATTTTATTATCTATTAACTTAGTTTATTTATATCTTTTCTTTTTATTTACAAGTCAATTAATCCCCCCTCCTGTGACACGCTTAGGTACTATTATATGTACATTAGTCCCACGGTTCGATATCCGGTTGCTTACATTTTCACTATACTACTGCGACCGGGATTTATTTGCAGCCCGACGTTTATTTTTGGGTTTTAATTTCTTTCTTTTATGTTAATTACACCTGTTCTAACCACTCACAATATAACGTCTGCATGCTCCACCAGAATAACTGCTTCAAATCCTTGTACATCTTGGTGGCTCCAGGGTGTACTGATAATGTAGAGGAATGAGCCTCAGAGAGAATCCTGGTCTGAAGTTCTATCGCATCCCGAGGAACGCAGAGTCTGCCTCTGACTCGAAGGTGTTCCTCGTTGTCTAGCTCGTACTCATACTTCAGACCATCAGTCATACCGTCTGCTAACTTCTGCCTGACGCCCTGCAGGTATACATCACTATCCTGGGCTGCGTATATCTCCTCAACTATTGTGGTCGTCTATGTCAAAGCTAGGAGTGAGTACACTCTCCTGCTCAAAGCGCCTGCCACGACATTCCCTTTACCTTCAGTGTACTGAAGGTTGAGGTCATAATCCGCCAGTAGCTCAACCCATCGTCGCTGTCTCAGGTTCAGCTTCTTCTGGGTCCAGATGTACTTCAGACTCTTATGGTCTGTCATAATCCGGACTGTGGCTCCATACAAGTAATGTCGCTAGATCTTCAAAGCGAAGACTATGGCGAGGAGCTCAAGGTCGTGTGTGGGGTAATTTTCTTTGTGCTTCTTCAGCTGTCGAGAAGCGTACGCTACCACTCTGCCATTCTGCATCAGTACCCCACCAATCCCTCTACCTGAAGCATCACAATACACCTCGTATCCCTTATTCCCCTCAAGGATCACTAATACTGGAGCTGTGGTCAAGGCATCCTTCAACACCTGGAAGGAGACCTCACAAGCCTCTGTCCATATAAACGGGCTGTCCTTCTTCATCAGAGAGGTCAAGGGCTTGGCTAGCCTGGAGAAGTCCTTCACAAAGCGTCTATAGTAGCCAGCCAACCCAAGGAAACTCCTCACCTCTGTCACGGTGCGAGGATTATGCCAGCTCTTCACTACCTCAATCTTAGCTGGGTCTACTGAAACTCCCTCAGCTGAGATCACATGTCCAAGAAAGGACACCTTGTCCAGCCAGAATTCACACTTGCTGAACTTGGCATATAGCTTCTTCTCTCTCAAAGTCTCCAAGGCTGTCCTCAAATATTGCTCGTGTTCCTCCCGACTCTTGGAGAATACCAAGATGTCATCTATGAACACGACTACTGACTTATCCAACTGGGCTTGGAAGACTCTCTGCATCAGATCCATGAATCTCACGGGTGCATTGGTGAGTCCAAACTGTATCACTTTGAACTCGTAGTGGCCGTATCTGGTCCGGAAGGCTGTCTTCTCTATATCTGACTCAGCTACAGCTATCTGATGATATCCGGAACGTAGATCAATCTTGGAGAACACCTAAGCTCCCCTCAGCTGGTCGAACAAGTCATCGATCCTAGGCAGTGGGTACTTGTTCTTGATCGTGACATTGTTTAGCTCTCTGTAGTCAATGCAGAGTCTCATGCTTCTGTCCTTCTTCTTGACGAAAAGCACTAGAGCACCCCAAGGTGAGACACTAGGTCTGATGAAACCCTTATCTAGTAGCTCCTGCAGCTGCTTCTTCAACTCAACCATCTCTACAGGGCCCATCCGGTAGGGAGCCTTAGCAATCGGTCCCGTGCCAGGTATGAGGTCGATATTGAATTCAACCTCTCTCAGTGGTGGTAGTCCACGTATCTCCTCTGGAAAAACGTCGGGGTACTCCGACACAATGGGAACATCGCTCTGGAACTTCGGGTCCGTCCTCAGATCCTGAGCATAACAGTAGTAGGCGGTAGCGCCCTTGGACACCTCCTACATCAGGGATAAAGCCGATATTACCTTCACAGTCGGCTGTTTAGGTTGCATTCGGTATGACACTGTGATCCCTGTAGCTGACCTCAGGAGGAGACGATGCTCTGCACAGTGTAGTCTGCCTCGGTACCGCTGTAGCATGTCCATGCCCACAATTATGTCAAACCCCATGCCAGGGAAAACTATGGCATCCAGAAGAAAGTCTGCTCCCTTGATGTGTATGCTCAAATTCTTGTACTACTTACTGCACTTGATCAGCTCTCTAGACGGCAGCAAGACTGAGCAGTCATGGATATCCTCTGTGGGAGCATTGATCTTAGCATGAAACGCTTGTGATATGAAGGAGTGGTAGGCACCAGAATCAAACAGGACTGCGGCCTCCACTCCATTAATTAGGAACGTACCTGAAATTATAGGATAGATTTTTAAGATTCTGGGTAAACGTTCCACGGTAATTACTCAAGGTTAATGTTTATACCTGTAATGACCATTCCATTGCTCTTTGCTTGAGCCTGGTTCAACACATTCAACCTGATCCCTGAGTTTCCAACCCCTACAATGAAGCAATAAAATTCTTAGAATTTCCATTCTTATTGAAAGCTTCATGAGCAACTTAAAATTTACAATGCTGAAACCGTAAAGTACAAGGCTAGGTCTGTCTAAAAGTTAGGTTTAGACGGCCTGGTTTCATATGGGTCTGGTTAATGATGGGTGTGGGGGCTGTGTTGGGCTTGATTCTCTTCACCCCATGGTAGATGAGTCTAGCTGCCCCACCAAAGATCAGTACATCACCCGACTTCAGGAGGATCTTGGTAGCAAGGTCCATCCTCCTTTGATCACCAAATAGGAACTCCGCGTCGTCTCCAAGTGATATGGACACTACTGGAACTCCTCTAGTGACGGACTCTAGCGATTCGTCCTTGTCTTGGTACATCCCTAGCTTACCCTCCTTTCCATAGAAGTTGATGATGCACACGTCGGAGGTTAGGTCTGGGACGGGCTCATCCTCCAATTCTAGTGCTGCCTTAACTGCAGCTCTAATGACGGTCTGCAGTTCCTCCGGGATTGGTGGCACCTCCACCTCTTCATAGCTCTTGGTGGTGTGGTTCCACTTCTTACCTAGGCACATGATCTTCACCTTCATGGTTGAACCATTCTTGAAGGTAGGGGTGCAAAAATTTCCTTCCTTCACACCTAACTCCCTGATCTTGAGGATCAATGCATACTGGACTGCTGGGGTCAGGTACTCTCGTAGTAAGATCATCCCGGGTCTCAAGACCTCACACTTCTCTGGTGGGTGTGGTTTGGCTTCAAAAGGGATGTTGGGTGTGGAATATGGCAAAATAGGAAAGCAAATATCGAAAGCTGAACAACAATTGCCATTAAATAAATAAGTCAAGGTTCACAACTGGTAAAGAAAGGTTCGAAATGAAACAAGATCCAGCTCATGGATGAAACGATATCCAGAGTCAAAAGAAGAATTTACCAAAATTGACCTTCTCCACATTCCCACTAGATCACTAACTACCTAGAGCAATACCAAAACACTCAGTCCTACAGAGTGCAGAAGCGTGAACCCTAGGCAGTTAATGTCTAACGGAGTAACCAAATAGAAGGAACCAATACCCATGTAAGTTTCACATTCAAGGCTAAGTTAGTCACACAAGTTGAGTTAGTCACACAACCATTTCCTTTTAGAAATTCCTCTTAAACTCAGTTAGCGTTTTTCGAAAATGTCTCATAAGTCAATCAGCAAAAGTAACGGAGTACGAGAAATCGTACCGGGTATGTGAAGAACAATAAATAACTCGAATGAGTGATTCCCCAATAGTAACCTATAATTAAGGTGTTCCAAGTGTCGATTAGTTAAGGGACCTATAAACCAAACAACCTCCTATTCTTACTGATCTGTAGTCCAGGTTTAGCATTACTCTTTCACAAAGGTTTGGGCTCGTTTTTGTTAATTAAATCCTTTGTTAGGCCCATTTCGTTTAATTTGGAATGATTTAGGATTTAGCCATGAGAGTGGCCCAAACTCTCTTTGAATTGTTTAAGTGGGCTTTTGGAGTTCATAAACTTGGGCTCAGTAGGTTGGCCCAAGACCGTGTTACGTTTATGTTGCGTAATTAAACCCTTAAGTTATTAATGACTAGTTAATTACACACCGATTAAAATCCTAAGGTTTTATATATATATTCTTCTTATTATAACTATCACAAGGAATGTTATTTCCCTCACCTATTTTAATGTATTTATTTACATATATATACATCTTTATGTATTAAGATCTATCCATAACATTTTTAAGACATTTTATTGTATTTAATTATGTTTAATAACTTTTAGGCATATCCACAACCGATATACGGTTTATAAAATAAAGTGTTTCCCTTTATTTATTTAATATATATATATATACGTATACCTGTATTAGAATTTAATTAAGACATCCCCTATGTAGCTTATTGTATTTAAATTATCTTATTACCTCAACATTTATCTGCATTTCATGTATGTTTCAAAAAGTATTTCTTTTACTATATCTTAGGATACTAGCTCTTATAATATTTAGCTAATATAAGTGTTAATTTATTAGCTCCCTATTTTATCCTAGGTTACTATTTTATTTCCTTTAATATATGTGTAAATATATATACTTCCCTTAGTTTTGATTAAAATACCAACCCCCATATAATATAATAAATAAGATGTAGAATAATTAAATTCCTTGATTTAACATAAGTTTCTATTTTAAATTCTTCCATATAAGTATATATACATATATGTAAATAATTTCACCCCTCTTAAAAGCTATTACCCAAAACATTTATAAACATACTGTTATAAAAATGTTAATTTAGTTTTCCTTATCTTACCCAGCTTAAAAGTTTATTAACAAACCATACTTTAATTTTTTGGTTACATTAAAAACCATATATGATAAGTTATTCTTATGAAAAACTCATAAACACAATTTTTAAACCCACTTACCATTGTCCAAAAATTCCCAAATTTAATATACAGTAACTATAACATTTTATACATATTATAAAATTTTTATTTCATAAAAATATCTTTTTAAATTAACCAAATAATTCCAGAAAACCCGTAACTTGCAAAAATCATAACTTACGTTTAAAAACTCCGAAACCATAATAATTTACATCAAAATAAACTAGATTTTATAAGGGATCTATGGTTAAAATTTCAAGTCAAAACAAATTCGGGAAGGTGTTTAAATTAATTCAACAAGTTAGGGTTAATTACTGGAATTTATAAGAAACTTAATATACTTAAATCTGAAACGTTTTAATCCCGGCCGTCCGTTTCTTTTAACTACGATCGGACGGCCCAAGATCTCCGAGTTCATCAGCGGACACAATTCGACACCCGAGTACTAATCTCTCGATTTCTCTCAACTCACAGAACCAAATTCGTTGATTATTGTTCCATTAGACTCGAAATTTAATTCTGGTTCCATTGATACTAATTTCGCTAGCTATAATGCAGTGTACATCAAATACGATTCTGGGTTCGAAGTTAGGGTTTATATCGGTTTCCGAATACAAATCTCACAAATTCACTCAATCTAACGCTTAATTGATGCAATTGGAACATGGTTTTGACCGGTAATGCAATATAGATTAGCAAGGTCAAAAGAATTTGAAGAAAACTTACCGGAATTGCTCGAACCGAAAGGATTCGATTTCGGTTTTCTGGAAAAATTCCCCCTTTACAACCCGATTGAGTGGCCAACTTTGCAACGCTATAATTTTCAGTACAGAACGAGTTAGAACTTGTTCTAGGGCTTAATCTAAAGAGGAAACTTAACTCTACACAATGATAGCAAGAACTCACCCTAACTTGCACTACACAGAAAGAAATCGGAACTAAAAGTTACGAGTTTATAACTTGTGTTTCGGTATGATTTTATGCAGTGGTTGAATCGAGATCTTTAGACGTCTCTCTCCCAATCGGTTTTGAATCAGCCTCGGTCATCAACACAGAAGTTGTAGTGGGATTAAAGGGCTACACAACGAGCTAAAGAAATCGAATTTTGGTTGAAAGATGAGGAAGTTATGGCAAGACGAATCTTACCTGAAATCGTAGGAAAACTAGAATCTACAGTTTCGGTTTTGCAGGGTGGCTACGTTGGATCGAATTTCCGGTTGATTTAGGATGAACTAGGTTTAGTGTTAGTTATGGTTGTAAAGAGGAAGTGTAGGAGAAGACAAAAAAGAAGACGACACTCAAAAATTCCAAAAGATGAGAAAGTTATGAAGGTCACAAGTTAGGGCAAAATCTGGTATCGGTTACCGGAAAACAAGGGATAAAATCGGCTAAGTGTTGGGCGCGTATCCCGAGGCGTGCGGGTGAGTCAGCAGAACTTGCCACATCAGCATTTTTTCAAAATTTTGGCTCTAAACTTCATTTTATCATAACTTTGGCTAGGATGATCCGTTTTTGACGTTCTTTTTATCGATCTTCATGGTTTTCCATAACCTATTTATTGGTATAGGTTTCATGGGCTGGTTTGACCATTCTCAAAAATTCAACCCTAGCAAGGCTTGAGAAGCTTTAAGTTTTCTAGAATTTTATATTGACTTTTATGTTTCAAAACAATGTTCCAACTCTTTCTAAAATCTTTATAATATACTTGGAGTGTTTAGAAATTTATCCAAGATTTATTGACTTATAAATCTTATTATTAAATTCATGATACTATATAATAATATAGGGTAATCCAATATTTAATAGGTTTCTTTAGGATTAAATGGGAGAAATCCCATGATTTAATTTCCATAACTCCATATAAGGATATAATGATTTATTATTCACCATTCCATACTATAATATAATAATTAATGGTATTATTTATGGTTTTAATAAAAGAAATCCCCTAAATTAAATTAATTTAGGGGTATTTCACACATCCTCTTGATAAACTCATCTATACCATCGCATCGTTTTACTATTTTTCCTAACACAGCAGACTAAGGTCGTTAGTCCAATCGTGAGTATGTCGACTCGGGATCTAGTGTTAGATACGAGAGCGGCATTAAAAAGGCCAATGCTCCGTATATAAGTCTCGGATAATATATATATATATATATCTTATTATCCTAATGCTACAACGTTTTACTTACGTTCCTTATATTACACATATAAGATAGAATCATTGTCGTTAGTTCGTTTTATAATATGTTCGTATATACGAACTGTACTGTTATCGCATAACAGTAATAAAAATAAGGCAACATTAATACACAACTCAAGCATATTAATTCACACAAGCAGACATTCAATCTTAACACAGATTTTCACACAATGTCTGAACCGAGGAAATCCTCAGAGATAATCAAGCCATATAAATAACGTATCGTGCACCGGGATTATAAAACCGTGGAGTATGAATCAGCTAGATCCGAAGCTCCCCCGTGACGTCTCTAACAGTCTAATAATACATAACGCTACAGATTAGCATCCTGTATAACAACATTACTCTACGATACCCCGTACCGTCACTAATCCCTCCCAGTTCATTCCCCGTTATTTACTAACAACGTTTGTCGGGTTTTCGGGGTAACTCGGGATTTAGGAAAAACGCTATATTACATGCGTGGTCATGTCGTGTATATTAATATACTTAACTTTAAACGTTTGTTATCGCATGTAATTTAATACCCATTCGTATATCATATAGTTTATCACTATATTGCATGTATAATCTTAATCATATATTATACATCTCACCTTAGTATTTATTCTCCTAAGGTTAGTTTTTCCAAGTGTAATGTTGTATAATTCGTATTTGAAAATACTTTGAAGTACATAACTCCTTACTATTTCATGAACACCATAACATTAGAATTTCCTTATCCAATGTTTATAATTCTTTTCTTCTTACTCTATATCATTTACAATTATGGTATTATATGGTTATTTGAACCATATTGTATTTTTCACTCCATAACATATATTTATTTATATATATGTATTTATGGGACCATTTATTATATGGTAAATCTTTATAATATATTCATTCTCTTTTAATGAATATTTCTTATATTATAAATGTTATAACCTTTATAACATTGAAAACCATATTATAAATTTTTATTCTAAAATTCCATTATTTCCAAACAGCACCCTTGTTATCTAATATTTACAAAATCCACCACTTATTTAATATAATGTTATATTATAGTTATATAACATATATAATGACATTTATGTCATTAAAATTATAACCTATAGTTATAAGTTGTTACAAAATACCAAACATACCATACTCTTCTTGGTTTTTATTTAATTCCACCATACTTTCAGATTTTACAAATCAACCCCAAATTATATTCCATTGTCACACTTATAATATATACCTTATATTATAATCCTTAAACCTTAATATAGCTATAACCTATGGTTATAAAGTCCCAAAATAACCGAACAGACCCTAAGCCTGTTCTAAATTAATTTCCAACCCACCAACTTTCCATATTCGCCAAATAACCCCATTTTATAACATATAGTTTCTAATGTCATTAAAACTATATATTATACATATATCTTCATAAAACCTCATATATAATTCCAAAAATTACCAAACTACACCAAATGGTTATAAATATCATTCCTAACCTTATACTCTCCATATTTACGGTTTTTACCACAAATGTTACCTATATGTAACAATGATATAAAATATCATATATTATACTTATATAATCCATATTAACTCCAAATTTAACCAAATAAATTCCTAAAAATTCCTAATAACCCATAGGTGTATAAATACCATTTTATACCCCAAAACTTTTGGTAATCTCCTATATACCCATATGTTATGAAATTTTTACAATTTAATACAGAACTTAGTATAAATTGATAATTAACTTAATAAATCATCAAATCTGGTCAATGTTTGACTTCCAAACATCATTTTGACCCCACCTTCTCGGTAATTACATAAATTACCCCAAACTTTCCAATATTTAAAATTTCACCCCAAAACTTTATAAAATCTTATAATTTTTATTTAAATACATTTTAAATCACAATTTTCGGCTATATTCACCTACAGCCCTCTAATTTTTGTTTATTACGGCTTTGACCCCATACTTAATAGTAAGTACATAAAGTAAAATAAATAAGCTTTTAAACTTAAATAAAATGGCCTAATGACATGGCCTTATTACAACTTTGCTTTATAACATAAAATTACACATAAATAGCTTAAAATAAACTATAAGCTCTCGGCCTTACCTTATATTAATTGTTTTTCCACATAATGTCATAATTTGACCATTATGTTAATTAAACCACTTAAATGACTAGCTTAATTTATATAAGTCATTTTTTTCCATACTTAGGTTAAAATCACCCATTTAATTAACTCCACTCTCGGCACATATTTTATATGAGCTGAAAAATCATAATAACATAAGTTTAAGGTATTTATACCTTGATTTAGGTGCTTAATGACCTTATACCCACTCGGCAGCTTGGAGGAAAATTCACCACAGCACTTAAACATGTTTAATACACCAAAATAAGATATGGTTACACTCCAAGCATGAGCTAACCATAAGGAACAATTAAATTTAAGATTTAAGGCAGAAATCACCTTAAAAAGGAAAGGTTGTCCCAAAGGAGTTTCGGCCTGAATCAATAATACCACATGGTGTTAAATTCACCATATAAACATGGGGAATAGCTAGACAACAGCAAGGTGCAATGGTAATAGATTTTACCTTGGAAAAATGCCTTAAAGAATGATTTTTCTCTTGGTTTTCAGCCACTCTTGCTCCAAGTGGTTAACACACTGAACCAACATGAAAATATGAAGATTATGAGTGTATAAACTCATAGAAAACAGAGAAAGAAAACTTGATGAAGAGTGAAAGTCCTTAAGGTATGTTTTTACCTTATAATGGAAATTTTGACCACCTTGGTCCCATGGGTTGCTTCAGCCGAGAATGGATCTTGTTCAAGGGTTAAAATACTGAGAATAAGCCATGGAAAGTGATAGATTATATTATAAGCTCCGTGTGTAGGTGATGAAGAGATGAAGAAAAAGAGCTAAACTATGCCTTAAACCATTACCTTAGGTGGAAATGAGTTTGATTTGCCTTGAATGCTCAAGAACAAAGCTTGAGAGCTTTAGGAACTGATGTGTGCTCGGCTGGAATGGGACAAGAGGAAAGAGAAAGAAAGAATTTGTGTTTTAAGGTAAGAAAAGTAATAAATGGAATAGTAAATGGTGATTCACCAAATTGGCTAGATATTTTGGTTAAAGATGAATGTGCTGTCCTCCACCCCTTAAGCTGCCACATCATTTAGGATAGGAATGAGTCAAGTCTTGACCATTGACTTGACTTAGTCAATATTGCTTAAAAATGCACTATTTGGGTTACTATTCACAAATGAATGCCATATTTCTGATTTTTTTTGAAATCTTGGATTTAGACCTTCTAATGTGGTACATTATAGTACATTAGTATAACAAGGTCTAATCCAATGCCTAACACCACTCAAAACCCACTCAGAAAGTCAATTTTCTCAAAAACGTGCTTTAAGGACTTTTAAAGCACAATATGTGTTAGAACATGTTTTTGAGCTTGGTTTCCTTTGAGAATAGTTTTATAGTGTCCATTACTTAATTATAATACTTAGGAATCCACTTTGTATCCTAATTGAGGTCATACAATCTCTATGGTTTCTTAAAGCACATTTTTGGCTTTACCGATCTTAAGGCATGTTTTTGCCTTGTTGAGATCTTAGATTGTTCCCCAATGGTATTAAGATGATTATTAATCTTCTTAGATCATTAATAGATCATTTAATTAAGTTTTTAAGGTTAGGGGTATTTCAATCTACCCCCTTAAAAAGGCTTCGTCCCGAAGTCCTTATTCATAATTAGTTCACCTAAGGAATCGAGTTCCACTAAGTAATCACAGACAGATCATCACTAGGGAGTACATCTCACTACATTCAGACCTAGTCCATATGTATCATATTTGATACAGCATTTATCTCATTCCATATAGTCAATAATCATGACACATTCATTCATAAACAACACTAAACGAGGTGCAAAACTCATTCATACACAGCACCAGACAAGGTGCAAAACTCATTCATACACAGCAATAGACAAGGTGCAAAACTCAATCATACACAGCACTAGACAAGGTGCAAAACTCAATCTTACACAGCACTAGACAAGGTGCAAAACTAAACAGAGTACTCAAAGGTGTTTTGCAAGGGATACTCCACGCATCCCTATCTACATGTTAGTATCTCGTGAGGATACTCACACATCATTCCGCATGTATGTGTGCTCATATATTTAACGATGGTAAATCACGGGGAATCAGTCTTAAAGACCAGGACTTGACGATCCCCAACCCCATGCAAACCAACGTCTACTACCCGTGGACACACCGGTTAAATAACGAAGGGCACTGCGGTCCACGCCTCCTTGGATAGTATCACCTAATTTCCTTAATCACCCGCAGACACACCGGTCTAATGACAAAGGGTCTGTGGTCCACGGCTCTTTGGGTGGTGTCACTCGCAGACACAACGGTCTAATGACGAAAAACTCCACGGTCCACGGCTCTTCGAGTGACACCCTAAATTCCAATTTCTATTCATATCTGTGTCCACTTGTAGGAAGTTTTGAGAGTCATTCAACCCCGACGTGGTCAGCGTCAGTGTTGAACTATCTCTCACCTCAATTTGTGTTTGGTTTCCCTTGATCGGACCAGGATCAAGTTCAACTTCCCACGTCAATGTCAATCAATTAATTGTTTTGCCAATTCTAATCTTATTTCCTCTTGATATTTGCCACCTTGTGTTCTATAGATACACAAGTCAACTAGTGTAATTAATCTAGTCATTGGCATATAGGATCATGTATCCTAACCATGTACCAAGTTCTCTCGACTTATAATTATTCATACAACTCCTAGAGGTTTTACCTCCACTAGGTTACACATAGGTCTCATGCCAATTCACACATTGCATTTCAATAATCAGTTTCATACCGAGTCACAAATCATATAGTACGGAGCTTTCTACTCCTTCTTAAATACCCTAAACCTTGATATGTTTTTCAAACATTAAACTATGGTATATTTAGGCTAAAAAGGGCCTTAGAAACATTAGTGAACAATTTAAACCATAGTAAAAACAATAAAGTACCATAAACACAGTTTGAGCAAAAACATGCTCTAAGCTTGGAGTGAACCTGGTTAGGACCCAATGAGCCTACCAAGACTTAATAATATTCAGTTATGATTTGATAAGGCTAATTAAGTCCTTAGGAAACTTTGGCAGACAATTAAACCAAACAAAACACAAGAAAACACCTTAAAGTCAATTTAAGCAAATACTTGCTCTAGACTTGGTGTAACCTTGTATAAGACCTAAAGGTCACTCCCAGACCATATTAACATGCTAATGAACATTTTAAATCAATTACTAAAGAAAACCAAGCTTGAAAACAAGTTAAAACACAAAATGTGCTTTAAGGAGTCTTAAAGCACATTTTTGAAAAATTGTCTTGTAAATGGGTTTTGAGTGGCTAAATGTCCATAATTACTCTTTAATAAGCATGTGTATTACTTAGTATCACATTAGGAAGCCTAAATCAATGGGAAATAAAAAATTTCACAAATATGTGCCTTAGTTAGTGAATAGTGCCCAAATAGTGCTAGTTTTGACTTAAGTCAACTTAGCTTAATTAAATGGTCAACAAAGACCATAATTATCTTATATATTGTAGGGGGCACGGTTTTTAGAGTGTGAGTCATCACACATGGCCAGCAAATAAAGAAAGAAAGAAGGGATAAAGTAAAAATTACTATTTACCTTTTATAACATAAATATCTTAACAATGTGTACTCTCTCACCTCATTCTCTTCATTTCTCTCATCCCCACCATCTTCATATTCTTCCTCCATTCTTCAAAAACGTTTTTCTACAGCAAGTATACTTCTCCTCCTTGTTTTGCTTGCCAAATCCAACTTCATGCTCCAAATCAAAATCTAAGACCATATCTGTCTTAGTTAGAGTAGGCTCTTCATTCCTATCTTTTCAAATCTTCAAGAACTTCATTTTGGTGCCATGAAGAATCTCCATTGAGGGAGCTTGAGCTCATCTCTTCATGCCTTGTCGTTCTCCTTTGCTTCAAGGTAAGGAAAATCAAAGAAAACCTAAGTTTCCTCTCATTTTGGTTCAAGTCCGAAAATTCATCTCTTAATGGTGCCTTTTCTTGCTCTCTTCTTAGCTCAATTCAATCTTCAAAGGACTAGGAGGAGTCCTATCTTGTTACTTGTTCAAGTTCTCTTTCAAATTCCAAAGGTAAACATTAATTTAAGTGTTTTAAAACACTTATGTAATCTAGGGTTTAATTATGAGTTTGAGTATTAAACTTAATGCTCATTACTCTATTATGTGTATTGGTTAGAAGATTGAAAAGTGATAAAAGCCCCTTGCCGATTTTCAATCAAGAAAGAACAAGAGAAAACAAGTGAGAAAACTTGGAAAACAATGAGGTAAATGATCTCTCTTGATGTAGTTTTATATACTAGGAAATTGAGATATATTTGCTTAATAAATAACCTAAAGAGCCAATGGGAAATGAGCTAGAAAACTATCCACAAGGTGGACTAAAAGGACATGGGAGCGTTATTGTGTGTATTTGCAGGTTGAAGGCAATTATTATGTGGGAAATTCAGTGTTTAAGGTTTATGCAATTTAAGGGCCTAAGAGCCATGTTATTTAAGGGCCTAAGTGCCAAGAAATTTAAGTTTATGCACTATATTGTGATGTAGTGTAGTTTAAAGGTTTAGTTGTGTGTAAAGAACATCTCTTGTTAAGGTGAATGGTTTTGATGGTTAAAGGATGAAAAACCATATGTTTGTGTGTAAGAATGTGTATTAAGAGATTGAGTGTTCTTGGATTGTATAATGATGGAAAACTATGTGTTTTAGTGTAAGATGATACAAGAGAAGATATGGCAAAATTTAGTTGATAAACAAAAGAGTTTATGTGTAGTAATGAGATTTTATGACCTAGAAGGTGTAAAGAAGGTGAACTAAGGTGTTCTTAAGTGTTAAGATGCCTTGGGCATAGTCTTGGAGTATTTAGAAATCAAATGAGTGTTTTATACACATCAAAGTTATGATATGTGAAGTGTTAAGTCTTGTTCAAGTTTTGGTAAACAAAGGAAAAGTAATGCCTTGTGAAGGTCTAAGTGTAAACTTGTGGAAATAGAAGGAGTTGTGTAAAGGAGGTGTTTGTGAGAAATAATGCTTTTGGAGTAGTGGTAAGGTTTGTGAGACAACACTTTGGTTAGTTGAGGTAGTAGGCATATTATACCACATAGAAATCTAAGGAAAAAAATGTTATAAGTGTTCGGAATTGTTGTAAGAAATTGTGTAACAAGTTAGTGAGGATTTAGGAAGGTTTGGTGCATGATTTAAGGTGTTTAAACATGTAGGAAACATGTGGAAAGATTATGGAATGATTAGGCAAGGTTTAGGGTTGGATTAGGGGTTGAAAAATGATGTTTTGACAACTTATTAACATGGTCCGGAACCTAGCCCTTCTATAGGTACCCGGACCACCCTTAAACATGAGCCGAAAGACAAGTTTACAAGTGGTCCGGGTCCTTAGTCCAGGACCAAAACCTGGACCAAGAGAAAATAAAGGCCGAGACTACATTCTAGTGTTGGTCCGGGACCTTGGGTCCGGACCAAGTCCCGGACCAGGGTAAAAATGTTTCAAAATGTGTTTTTAAGGCTTCTAATCATGGGGGATTGGATGGTAATGGTTTTAGGTGATGTTTAGGCCTTGTTTGGTGACATGTAAAGACCTTAAATGTGTAAACAAGTGTTAGGTTTGATGTGAGAGTTGTGAACTTAAGATCACAAGAGTAAAATTAAGTATAACGGGATACCGGGGTTAACTATGGGCGCATTAGACGTTAAACAACATATTACCCCAATGTTAATGAAAGTAATTGGAATGTTACCAGCTGTTCAAGGAGTGTTCGAGGAACATAGGAGGACACAATAGAGTGGACCTCGGTGACAGGTATGGTTTTCTTGCAACCTGTGTTCTACCGGATTACACCGGCTTGTATGCCAATGTGTTTTTCTGAATGTTTGCCACCTTTTATGATAAAAGCATGTAATGAGTTTACAGTTGTTTAATTATGTGGCTTGCGTAGTTCTGATACAGTTTAGCATTAATTATGTGCTAAACTTAACTAACCGACTCTAGGATTACATAATAGATCGGTATTCGTAATTAACGACCTAAACCATGGGAACGTTCAAACCACGGCTATGCGTGAGTTAGTTATGTGTTGTTTGTGCGTGTTAGTATGTTCACTACTCTTGTGTGTGAGTAACTATACCTAACCACCTATTTGTGAATTACTGTACTAAGTCCAATAATGAGACTTCTAACAAGTGCTAACCGGGGAGTGAGGAGTCCGGAGTGTTCCGGCCACGCGTGTGTAGTATGGGGGTCGTTGTCATATCAGGTTCGATCCTCTCTGTATGTTATGGTTGTTTTCCTTTTTGGTTTCCAACCTTCCCTTTAGCTTAACCAAGGCTATTTTACTGACTCACGTCGGGCTCAGGGGCATACTATGTTTGTTCAGTGTGCTTGGATTACTATATCCGACGCACCTTGGAATTAAGTTATCCGTTCATCTAACAGGACGGTAACGAGTTATGTAACGAGCTTATCATGAGTTTGGCAGCATTCTCTAGGCTCTATAAGTGAACTAACTATGTATGGGTTGGTTCCTAAAGATAACCATTCCCGTTATGTTATGTGTTATTGTTGTACTGCAATTCTTATTGCGATGTTATGTTGTATGTACGTTGAAACGTGAAATGAGTTGTTATGTGGAGTATGGGGATCATGGATATGAACCCAGGTTATTATAAGACGAATTTGAGTATAACCCGTCTAGTGGGTAGTGTCGTCTATTAAGGAAATAGCTCCATTAGAGGAGAAACCCTCTAGGGTTAAAGGACACAATGAGTGACTTAACAAGTATAGATGTGTTGATTGTTTTGTTGAGCCCCGTTGTTGTGGGTATGAATGTGTTATGTGTTTATAGATCACATGCATGATTTAAATATAAACAACCGCATGCTTAGACGACAATTAGTTGTGCGTGGCCCGGTAGTATGCGGGCTGCACAATTACCATACCAGCAAAGGTGCTGAGCCCCCTGGGGGGCCACCCTTTCTTTTCTTTCCTACTTCAGGTACAAGGAGCTGGAAGCCGTTCGAGAGTAGGATGGGGTAGTTGTTGGTACATGGGTAGCCATTTAAATTGTGTATGTATTGTAGGTGTAGTAAGACCGAAATTGTTATTGACATTAGGTTGTAAATACTCGGTACAGTTGGAATGTATATGTGTTGGGACATCAGAGTGTTGTAGAGATAGCCAATCAACTCGACAGAGTGAATCGTCCTCAGTCAGACACAAAGAGTGAGCCACTTCAATGGAGTCCACGAAACGAAGGAGGCCTTATAGACTCACTCGTGCAGTTGCGAATAAAAAGGAGTCAACTCGGGAAAGCCTCAACGCCACAACGGTCATAAAGTCTCCCTTAACTCCCGAAGTTCGCGGCTCAAGTAAAGACTTCACTCAAAGACGTTGGACGTTGCCCACTTAGTTAGTTCCGGTATTTTCGGAACTAACTCCTTCGACCTACCGTTTGTAATACTAGTATAAATAGGTTATGTAATAGCTAGTTTGTGCTTTCATTGAGGATTATCTTAGAGCTTAGAGAGAGAAAGAGAATCGCTTTGTAAGTCAGAAAGAGAGAGAGAATACGTGCCAAGTTAGTTAGCGCCTTTAGATAGACTCTGCCTAGGAAGATCCTAGTTTCACTACACTTATCATTGAGCTGATTAGAAAGTGTGTTGGGTGAGTGAGTGAAAAACCGCTAAGTAGATTCCCTCTACTTAGTGGACATTTGTAAGTTGTTTTATTTGACCAGGAAATGAAATAGCTTATTTGTGTATCTTGCTGAGTTCCACAGAGTCCTTCTTTCTTTTCATCGTTTCGTTTCAATTACTACAAAAGTCTTCCGCACCCTCAGTTTGATCAATTCGATTGAGTGCCTCTGCATCACAGAGTGTTTCTCACTTACGAAGGCTGATTGAGTCAAACCAACTCTTAGACTCACACCTTTGGTTGGTTTGAGTTAGCCACCCGATCCTACACGTGGTATCAGAGCCTTGCTTAGGCTAACGATCAATCAACGAAACAATGGCAGATCTCTTCGCCAATCAAAACAACAAAATGCACTTCGAGCACCCCAGACTCACCTCCACCAATTATGACCATTGGAAAAATGAAATCGAGCAACATATTGAGTCTGTCAACTCTGAGCTTTGGGAGATAGTCACCGGAGGAGATCTTGCAGTCAATCCAGATCGATCCACATGGACTGCTGCAGATCGCAAAAGGTACGAGCTGAATCGACAAGCATCACGTGCAATATACACTTGCCTGTCTATCCCAGAACAAAGGAGAGTCAACCACTGTAAGTCCGCAAATGAGATATGGACACTCCTTCAAGCTACCCACGAAGGAGTCACTGAACTCAAGAAATGCAAAGCTCAAGAACTTCGAATGGACTATGAAAATTTTCTGCAAAAACCCGGTGAGTCACTGGAAGAAGTGCTTGATCGTTTCTACTTACTAACTACTACTATGCAGGAAGTTAGCATCTTACCAGATAGAGAGAGTGTCTTGCACAAGTTGCTGGACAGTCTTAGAGAAGAATGGGCAGAGACGGTAATCTCCACCAAAGCATGCAAGGATTTATCCAAATGGAGTTGTCAAGACCTAGGTTCCTATCTACAATCCGTAGATAAATACAAGAAGAATGTCCGAAAGAAATGTGGTAATACATCTTCTCCTTCTTCTAGTAAAATTACTACTTCAAATGACCAGGCCTTGCAGGTTAATTCGACTCAGTACACTCAAGAAGGAGCCTATGTCTGATACTCAAATCAGACAAGCCAAGGCTGAGCTGGTGGATATTATTGTTGAGGAAAGTGAGGCTGAGACTATGGAAGATTTTGTCTTCATAGTCAAGAACTTCCGAAAATTCATGCGTAATCAACCTAATCGACAGAGTCGGTCGTTCTCAAACTCCTCCAAACAAGTCTTTAATTCTGTCACTTGTTTCAACTGCAATAAACCCGGTCACTTCAAGAAGGACTGTCCCTTACTCAAGAACCAGTATGGAAAATCTCAAGGAAGATCACTGATGGCAGCTGTTGGTTGGGGTGATTCAGACTCTGACGATCCAGACGCAGAGTCCAGCGGCTTGGTATGTCTTATGGCACACGACACGACGGAATCCATAATTCCAGACAATGAGGTAACTCGTTCTCACCTTGAAACAGACCTTTACCGTATTTCTCCTATGGGATTTATGACTTTAATTGCTAAAATTGTCTCCGAGAACAACTCCCTCAAAGCAAGTCTTACCAACAAAATAACCGAGCTATCCGAGGAACTCGAAATCTCAAAAGGTCTTATGTATGCCCTAAGAGATGAAGCTGAGGAACACAAAACCATCTGCTGCTCTCTCAGATTAGATCTGCAAGAATCAAGACGTCATGTTGATTCCCTTCAAAAGGAACTTCATGATACCTTAGAGCAAACTCAATTTAACCAGGGTGACCAGAAAGAGTCTCTCACCCTGATCGACTCTCTCAAACAAGATCTTACCATCTTTACTGACAAGTGTTGTTCTCTTCAAAATGATCTAAATGCTTCTGAATCCAAAAATATATCCCTGAACACCACTATCAAAAACCTCACTCAAAAACTGAAAGAAAAGGAGCACGCTCTCTCCCTTAAGCCAGTCAAGTTTATCAAACAAGTCACCTCCTCTGAACTACCTGAGTGGGCCAACTCCAAGATCAAAGAAATTAGCCAAGATCGAGATGATCTTCGCTCCAAAGTAGAACAACTCTCTCAACAGATCGCAAATCTACAATCCGGAGTTCGATCCACTCAATCCACGCCCAAGTGGCACAAAGGTAAGTTCGACATCCCAAAAAATATGTCCAAATCCGACAACAGAGCCAAACGGTATGAAGAAAAAAGAAATTCGACTCCTGGTGGAAAGGACAACAGAAATACGTCAATCTTCCACCAACCAAAATTTGTGGCTACTGCGGGAGTCTTGGACATCGAGACAGTGCATGTGATAAACTGAATAAAGATCTTTCGTTTAATGTCAAACGTGTTAAATTGATACTTGAAGCACGAGAAAAATTGAAAAGGTCTGGCTCGAAAAGGGAACCCAAGTACATCTGGGTTCCCAAATCTAACAAATGATGTTCTTTTGTAGGTGAAGGCGAATGGAGACAGCTGGTACTTGGACAGTGGATGCTCTCGTCACATGACTGGAGATCCAAATCAATTCAATTCGCTTTCATCCTACCAAGGAGGTAAGGTTACTTTTGGAAACAACAACCAGGGTGAAATCGTGGGAGTTGGCTCCGTAGGTAACCCCTCAAAATTTAAAATTGATGGAGTCCATCTGGTCACTGGACTCCAACATAGTTTACTCAGTATTTCTCAAATTTGTGATAGATTCAACTTGGTACTTTTCTCCTCTTCGGATTGTAAAGTCTATGATGAGCGTACAGGTTCCTTAAAAGCTGTGGGACGTAGAGAAGGAAATCTCTACAAAATGTGCTTAAACTCCATTAATTGATGATCAAGTCTGTCTCAACGTGCATTCTAAAAACTCATTGTGTGGCACTCCAGACTTGGTCACGCAAATCACAACTGTTGAACAAACTCAAAAGCAAGGACTTGGTGATTGGTTTACCTGACACAACCTTTGACACAGACTCTGTCTGTGAAGCATGCGTAAAAGGTAAACACCCCGGTCCTCCTTCAAAAGTAAGCCTACTCTCTCTACTAGCTCTCCGCTAGAATTACTACACATGGATCTTGTTGGTCCCATGCGTACACAAAGTAGAAGTGGTAAGAGGTACATCCTGGTCATAGTCGATGACTATTCCAGGTGGACTTGGGTCATTTTTCTATCTACTAAGGATGAAACTTTTACGGAGTTCGTCAAACTCCATAAAATGCTTGGTCACCAAGTTTTCATTTACTTTGAAAACCCTGAGAACGGACCAGGGCACTGAATTTTGCAACAAGTCCTTTGATGAGTTTTGCAGGGACAACGGAGTGGATCACCAAATATCATCAGCACGCACTCCAGAACAAAACGGAGTGGTTGAACGCAAGAATAGAACTTTGGTAGAAATGGCACGAACAATGCTCATTGATAGTCAACTCACTCCATCTTACTGGGCAGAAGCTGTTAACACAGCATGCTATGTGTTAAATCGTGCGCTGATTCATCCATTCCTTCACAAGACACCCTATGAACTACTCCGTCAACGAAAACCAAGTCTTATTCATCTCAGGCGTTTTGGATGTAAGTGCTTTATTCACAATAATGGTAAGGACAACTTGGGTAAGTTCTCTCCTAAAAGTGATGAAGGTATTTTTCTTGGCTACTCTTCTAAAAGCAAAGCTTATCGTGTTATCAATCTGAGAACTCAATGTTTAGAAGAGAGTCCCCATGTCAAGTTTGATGAGTCCCACAATGTCGGCTCATCTTCTGATCAACTTGACTTCGCTCCTGATGACTTCCTGACTGATCCACACTTCATCACTGTACCCATAGGAAGACTCCCCAATACCCAATCCATCACTCCTAATGACTCTCCGACAAACAAAAACAATACATCTGATCTTGCTGACTCTGACACCAACCCGGAGACACCCTTACCACAAAACTTGAACTTTGACTCCTCTAACAAAGACACACCCCCTCCTGCTTCACGTCGACAGTTCCAAAAAAATCAGCCCACCCTCCTGAAAACATCATCACAGACCCAACCTTCGGTGTTCAAACACGTCTCCAAGCTATGCAAAATCTCGGTGCCTTTGGTGCTTTTCTCTCTAGTACTGAACCAAGAAATGTTAAAGAAGCACTCCTTGACAGTGATTGGGTCACTGCAATGCAAGAGGAACTAAACTCCCTCCAAAGACATGCTGTCTGGGAATTAGTTCCTCGACCCACACATCAACAAACTATTAGTACTCGTTGGGTCTTTCGTAACAAACTTGATGATGCAGGACAAGTTTTCAAGAATAAAGCTCGATTGGTCGTCCAGGGCTACAATTAAGAAGAAGGGATTGACTATGATGAAACCTTTGCACCCGTAGCTCGTCTTGAAGCAATCCCCATGTTAATTGTGTTTGCTGCATTTAAAGGTTTCACATTATATCAAATGGATGTCAAGATAGCCTTTCTCCATGGCTATATTGATAGAGAAGTCTACGTCGAGCAACCTCCAGGGTTCACAGACTCCGTCCATCCCGACTACGTCTAAAAACTATGTAAAGCCCTTTACGGACTGAAACAGGCTCTGCGCGCCTGGTATGAAAGACTGTATACATATTTATTGCAAAATGGTTTCTCTCGAGGTAACGTAGATAAAACTCTCTTCATTCTTCACTCATCGCATGACTTACTCCTAGTACAGATTTATGTTGATGATATCATTTACGGCTCTACGAGTAACATCCTCTGTGACCATTTCGCTAACCTCATGAAGCAAGAGTTTTCCATGAGTTAGGTGAGCTCAAGTTCTTCTTAGGATTACAAATCCAACAGGACAAGGACGGGATCAAGATCCATCAACAAAAGTACATCAAGGAACTCCTTGACAAGTACAACCTCAAAAATGCTAAGAGTATGTCCACACCAAGCTGCACATCTGCTAAACTACATCCTGATGATGACGGAGTCGGTGTCAATGCCACCGAATATAGAGGAATGATAGGGTCCCTCTTGTACCTAACTGCTAGTCGCCCCGACATTCTTCACGCAGTCTGTCTCTGTGCTCGCTTCCAAGCAGCACCAAAGCAGTCACACCTTAAAGCAGTCAAGTGCATCTTCCGTTATCTTAAAGGTACAAGTACACTCTATCTATGGTATCCATGATCTCCTACTTTTACATTATCTGGATATAGTGACTCTGATTGGGCTGGTTCTCTCCAAGATCGAAAGAGTACTTCAGGTAACGCACAGTTCTTGGGTCTTTGCCTTGTTTCATGGTCCTCCAAAAAACAAAATTCTGTAGCACTCTCTACAGCGGAGGTAGAGTATGTCTCTGCTGCAGCCTGTTGCTCCCAACTCCTTTGGATGAAACAATAACTTCAAGATTATTATGTCACCCAAGAACAAATTCCAATCCACTGTGACAATAAAAGCACCATCAAAATATCCGAAAACCCGGTCCAACACTCAAGAACCAAACATATTGAAATTCGCTTTCACTTCTTGAAAGAATGTGTCGAGAAAAAGCTCATCCAACTTGACTTTGTGCCCACAGAAGATCAACTTGCAGATATTTTTACTAAACCTCTGTCTAGAGCACGATTCGAAGCACTGCGATCAGCAATCGGGTTGACTCCGTCTACCTAGACGGTCGCATCTCCTTGCCCCTACCGCAATCTTCAGTAGGTACTCCCTCATGTCTCATCGGGTCTGTCTCTGTTTGCACTTGAATCTGTGAAATGTGTTTTATTACTTAGCATACCTATAACTCTAGCGCTACCACACACGTCATCTATCCGCACCCACCTCGCCTACATCCTTGCCGTTAATCTCGCTATATCCTGACGTCGTCACATTTATCTCACCTGACACACGCCTTCTCTGTAACTTCCAGCCTTTATATCCATCACCCGTCCACTCTATCTCTCTCACTTCCATCCCTTTTACACCCATGCATCCTACAATTTCCAAATGGCAGGCATCAACTTCAACGGTATCAACATCCCGGCCGATATTTTTCAAGATCCCATCCGCCTTCAGGCATATCTCCAATCGATGGCCAACCAGAATCCATCTCCACTCACCACCACCACCACCACTCACTCTCCCACTAAAACCACTGCCACCTCGTCCCCCACACACTCCGCCACACCACCACCAACCACCCGTGATACATCCCCCCATCAAACACCACCATCTGCCGCAAAAACCGAAATTCTTGATACCGATATTGACGATGTTACCCCACTCCAAACCATACCACCATCTCCACCACTACAAGATCAAAACCCTACTGCCGCACCCCAATCTACTGATCAACCACAAGCTCCAACCACCAAATCTCCTACACCAACCACCCGCATCTCCCGCGAAATCAGCAACACCACCACAACAACCTCAGCCCAAAACCTGCAAGCGAAAAGCCCAAACCTCTACTCGACCCACAGCCAAAAGGATTCTTTGTTCTTCTGTCAAGGCGCAACCAGTCTCCTCTGGTTCCGACGAATCGTCTCCAGTCCAAGAACTGCCCACGGCTAGTCACGATGCTTCTACTGGCGCCACATCCTTCAAAGACCAGAAACCTCCAAAGCCGCACCGAAGATGTGCGAAGATCGACCCCTTCAACCAACGCTACATGCTCGGGGACCCTGCCTCAGAACGGAATATCGTCAGGGGTAAGTTCCTCGATTTTTCATGGGCTCAATCTTCAAACCTAGGGGAGTTGGTAACCATGCTAGATGTTCAGGGGAATAACACCCCTTCTATGAGATAACGGAGTGGTACCCCCAAGAGGCTGTTGATTTCTTTCAAAATCTTGTTATCAGAAACGGTGTTGCACAATCTTTTGTTAATTCCACCCCAATCTTCTTCAATCTTGAAAATTGTCCCAAATCCTTGGAGTCCCTACTACTGGCCTGTCCTTCTATGAGAAAGGAGTCCTTCCTGAAATCCCCGGGGTCCCACAAAATAAAATCTATCGTTTTTTCTCCTCCAAGAAAAAGATTGGCTCACCCATACCCCGTGGCGATCTCTCCATTTTACACCAACTCCTCCACATTCTGGTCATCAAAAACATTGTCCCACGAAAAGAGGGAAATCTCATGGTCAATTTCTTGGACCTCACCATAATGTACTGCATCATTAACCGTCATTTCATCAATCTGGCCCACATCATACTCCACCACTTAGCCCAATCTGCCGACACCCCGAAACACTCCCTGGGGTATGTGTTCTGGCTGCCTCGAATTCTCAAATTCTTTCAGGTACCCCTGGCGACATCAACGCCAGAGTCCATCGAAGAGGCAGACACCATCAACCTGCGGTATCTGAATCGGCTGACATCTATTGACAAATCAAAGCTGCTGCCCCCACCATCAACTCCATCGACGGCAGGACCCTCCACTTCTCAAGAGGCAGTCCCTCAAGCTTCACTCCTACCCCTCCTGGAGAAAGTGGAGCAACTCCTTGCGCAGGTAGCAGAGCTGATTCAGGGGCAAACGCGGATGATGGACAGACTCGCTGGGATAGAGACGACTGTGGCGGCCTTGCAAGAACAACTCCTTCACTTCCAATCCACCCTGACCCCAACCCCTTAGCCGTGACGTGTGTGTGTCGTGTTAGGACATAGGCTGTTTTTAAGTTCTAAACACTTTTTGCTGGTTTGTGTGTGAATTTTTGGACTCACTCTTTGGTGACCGTGGGCTTCCCTCTGATGAAAGCAAAAGGGGGAAGCGGTGAATCCCGTCTGGTGTACGGGTTACTCTATTGTTGTTTTTAAATTGCTTTTGGATTGTTCCTGCTGGACCATGTGGTCTAGTATCTTAACTGCTTTATATACTACGCCCTATCCTGCCTGTTACATTGCCTATTAATGTTTTGCTTGCCTGGAGTTCCTCTACGATTAAGGGGGAACCTAACTGGAGTCTTTAAACTCAATTACTATTGCTGCTATTAAGGGGGAACTTTGACAGGGTCGGTTCCCCTAGTCCTTTGTGTTTCTGTTTCAGGATTGACTCCATCGGGATTCACGGAGGTTTGCTATCATCAGCAACAAGGGGGAAACTGTTGGGACATCAGAGTGTAGTAGAGATAGCCAATCAACTTGACAGAGTGAATCGTCCTCAGTCAGACACAAAGAGTGAGCCGCTTCAATGGAGTCCACGAAACGAAGGAGGCCTCATAGACTCACTCGTGCAGTTGCGAATAAAAAGGAGTCAACTCGGGAAAGCCTCAACGCCACAACGGTCATAAAGTCTCCCTTAACTCCCGAAGTTCGTGGCTCAAGTAAAGACCTCACTCAAAGACGTTGGACATTGCCCAATTAGTTAGTTCCGGTATTTTCAGAACTAACTCCTTCGACCTACCGTTTGTAGTACTAGTATAAATATATTATGTAATAGCTAGTTCAATGCGTGCTTTTCATTGAGGATTATCTTAGAGCTTAGAGAGAGAAAGAGAATCGCTTTGTAAGTCAGAAAGAGAGAGAGAATACGTGCCAAGTTAGTTAGCGCCTTTAGATAGATTCTGCCTAGGAAGATCCTAGTTTCACTACACTTATCATTGAGCTGATTAGAAAGTGTGTTGGGTGAGTGAGTAAAAAACCGCTAAGTAGATTCCCTCTACTTAGTGGACATTTGTAAGTTGTTTTATTTGACCAGGAAATGAAATAGCTTATTTGTGTATCTTGCTAAGTTCCACAGAGTCCTCCTTTCTTTTCATCGTCTCGTTTCAATTACTACAAAAGTCTTCCGCACCCTCAGTTTGATCAATTCGATTGAGTGCCTCTGCATCACAGAGTGTTTCTCACTTACGAAGGCTGATTGAGTTAAACAAACTCTTAGACTCACACCTTTGGTTGGTTTGAGTTAGCCACCCGATCCTACAATATGTATATCGGTTGTTGTTAATAGAAAGGGATAGAAATGTGTAGTTGCTCGGGAATCTATTCCATCAGACCGATACAATGTATGTGTATTAGCCTTGTTAGCCCCGTGGGTGGTTAATGGCGTGTAACACCATTGAGTTAAGTAGTGTGATTGGTTAAATTATCCGCTGCAATTTGTCGTTAAGTGTATGGTTGTAGTTGGGGTGTTACAAAAAGTGGTATCAGAGCGAAGTATCGCTCTGATGACTGAATTACCGAGCTTAGGAAGTACCGAGTTAGGATTTAAGTACTATGGGTTAAGGGTTGAGTGATAGCGTGAGAGATACGCTAGATAGGAACTACCAGTGAATACTGGAAACCTATCGTATCCTTCCCGCCCTCCGCAACCCCTGTTTTATAACTTGGGAAAACAACGCCAGAGAAATGAAAGTCCTCTCTTACTCAGGAAAACCCGATCTGGCTGTTATTAAGTACCTCTGTGAGTACAGAGAACCTGTCATACGGTAGATCCCGAGAAGTAGGAATCCCAGAGACGGTTTCCATCTGAACAATGTTAACCGCATTTGATAGCAAAGAATGAAGAATCTTGTGTATAGAAGAATGGAATTTCCGGCAACCTGGGTCGACATGCCGAGCAGTCGAGAACCACCAGCTTGCAACACATCAACCGTGCAACAGGCAAGAAGTGAAGTAATGGAACCCGAGATGCGTGTCTGCGGGACCACAATTATTAAATAATGTCACCAACAGTAAACCAACCGACTAAGGAAGTACAACGTAGTACCCAAACAAGAGGCAAGTCTCAGTAACCACGACAAATGCGTGGAACGGGCTACGAAGAAGATACAACACTAAGTGAAAAGGGGTCTCCCAGAATGGGAAACACCCTAGTTAATGAGTATCATGTGAAGACAATGAGGAGTTGTGCAAAAGATTGATTACCAAATTAGAGCATCAAATAAGAGCCAACAAGGCCATTGAATACGGTGCGGGTAAAAGCAGTACCGCAACAGGTAAGTGTTCAATCGATAGCCAGTTAACATGGCGCACTTGCCATGGCAAGTGCTGCTGTAACAGGGCTGTTCGGGAAATTTTTACCAACTACGAAATGCTTAGTAAAGTACCACGAAGTTAAGTGAGATCATCATAACCTTAGAAAGGCTTAATAGCCTAACCTCTGCAATTGGAAATACACCAGTCACCAAGAAGCTAGACTTGGTTAAGACAAGAAGACGTTGTAAAACCGTGAGAATTTTTCTTTCAAGCCTAGATTTATTCCAAACTCTTTTCTTTCAAAACCAAATTTTCTTTCAAACCTGTACTTATTTCTAACCTTCTTTTAAAACCAAAACAGAGGACCTACACCGGCCTCAGTGCCACATGGTAGGTAAGTTATACCCATTTTACTTTTGAATAACCGGACGGAAACCGGTAAACCCAAGGGTAGCAACCCGAGGGAATTGAGCGAGTTCATAATGATACAACAGTGGATGGACTTTACCTTGATTAGGTTCGGGAAGCACATAATGCATATTGTCACAGGACAATATAAGGGAGTTGACAACAGAATACTTCACCTAGGCATGTGACGGACACTGCGAGTGTACCAACTGAAATGTGGGACGACCGCACTCCGATAGGAGCTTGTGGGCCTGACAGACCTACTTATGGGTTAGTTGGGTAAGTAGCAATGTATCAGTAGGATACCCCACATATGTATACGAGTAGAGTCAGGAACACGAGAAGTAGTCGACTCCATCCTACGGTCAGCAGTAAAGGTTAAACAAGAGTAACGGATTACCATCGAATGATTGAAATGAAGGAACCCAGTTAAGTTAACGAAACTAAGAGAATTAGTGAATTTATTTCAAGGAAATGTTTAAGAGTCAGGAAGCGCGAAGTGCACTGACTGTTACGTAAAGCAATCGCATACGTCTTAAGAATCCTGAGGGATAAGTATGATAGCTGGAACGAATACCCAGCCTATACATGGTAAGGCAGATGCCTAATGTGGACATATTAAAGTGCAACAAACGGGATGAAACTCCCTGAGTGATCACCTAGACTATCAGGAAATACCGGTCTTCACAAAGGAAGATATTAAACCCAGCTAAGAACGTAAGGCGATGTAGTTAACTAAACGTACCCACCAGTACCCACGCCAGGAAGCAGACTGACATTCCTAAGGGGCATCCCATGAAAGGAAGCGTGAAGCAACGACCTTGTCATGGAGCCCAATACTACCTCTAAACCATGTAATGTTGCACAAGGAAGTAAATGTGTGTGAGCGGCCTACAATGAGCAGCGCTCGAGGCAGTAAGGCTTATAAGCCACAAACAAAATGTGTTATATAAATTTAGATTGATTATGGAAGTTTATGTTATACAAGTAAATAGAGCAGAGAACGAACCACTGCATTAAGAGTGGGGATACCTCTCGATATTGTGAGACCGCAGGAGCGGTAGTTTTGTGAACCAAATTCAAGAAATATGTTAGGGATTGACCATGTTGTTGATACCCAAGAGTGATTTGAATAAGAAAAATATGAAAAGAAGCATTGTACCAGTTGTGGAGACCGGAAGAGTAATAAGTCTAATAGCAACCACCATAGGTGTGTGATGCTAAATGTAGAGTGAACAATGCTCAAGGAGCATATGAACTCGAAGAAGGGTGTATGCTGTAGTCATCCAAATGTATGATGAACCAAAAATACGAATGATGGAAAGTACATGTGTGGAAGCTAGTATGACAGCGGATGCCATGTAAGTTAGTGTTATACAAGAAGTAAGAACACGGTGCGCGGTAAGCGACTGTTGTATGAGTATTGTTAGGCAATAATATGGTGAATAAGTAGAGTTGTGAGTTAAACTCGATGAAGATACGAAGGTAAGTGATAGTTAACAAACTGGGCAGTAAGCCAGTAGCCGGTACTATGTGATAAGGATCTCAGTGAAACACAGTGTGAATTCCTATTGCAATCGCATAAGAGATTTGCTGCCAAACGTTTACGCCTCTGCACTCTGTATGACTGAGTGTTTTGGTATTGCACTGCGCAGTAATGATCGAGTGGGATAGCTAAGAATTGGGAAATGTTAATTGTGGTAAAAGTAGAAAGAGGCTTATAACGCTATAAGGACTGAGGCATAGGAAATGCAAGGTCGTACCAATGAAAGAGTACTTGTGTAGAATCAAATGTGGAGGTGTGATTAGCAATAAGTGAGTGTAGTAACACGGGATACCAAATATCGGTATGGAATATACCTCAAGTGTGGGAAATAACTGGGAGAGCACTACACATTAGGTGGTAGCTCAATCTTAACCGATAGTAAGTCGGAAGAAATCAAGTCAATCATTGTGAAATACATATCAGTATACACAGTAAATTATCATAGAACTGGATGGAAGTTCGAAACTCACCGAATTTGCGCACGGTAAGAAATACCACGCATTGGTTGTGAAAATACAGTAATAATAACGAATGGGGCAAACTAAGCTCTAAAGTTATCAAGAGTTTCGCAGTAGAAACTAGTGAGCCAGTGATTCAAGTGTTGAATGTGCATAGTGAACATGAGTGAATGGGTAATTATTAATGCCTAGAAGCCTCACAGGCCAGAACCGAAACCGGTTATGAGTTAAACAAACTCCAATGAGAATTCTTGGTTAAGGAACTAAACCACCAATATGGTTAAGATCCTCTAACCAGAACACATTGTATAACAGACCGCGTGGAAGTTAAAACACTTCACGACGGTAGAACATTTTAAACCAATGTGCAGTGGTTGATTACGTGGGTGTAATCCCTTTTAAGGGGGGTAGAGCGCAAAACCACTTAGTGTGTTTTACCGTACAAGGGTACGTGAACTATGTTGTGCATAGCACAAAATAATTTGTTTGGATGATTGGTGCATGCATTACATAAACATACGCATTCATTCATGGTTTAATTGTGGTAATTTTGCACAGAAGATGCGAAATACCATTGTGATAAGTGTGACTAATTTGTTAGTTGTTGTGTGTTAGTACAAGTATAAGGGAGTAAAAGAAACTCCCGGGGGAACAAAAACCCCGACAGTATATAAGTGTAAAACTGTGTGTTGTATTTTGATAAAATATATGTATATATACACTATAGTGATTCATGAAAGGGTATGAAACCGACATAGAACCTAGTGAGAATAAGATTTCCTAGGCAACAGATTAAAGTGAATGGAGATAACTGATAGACGGAGTTCTATCCTTTGGAGATGTAATGATTATGACTAGATTGATAAAAAAAGATAGAAAATTGGAAATGGGTGTGTTATTTGATGCTTGAAAATGAAGTGGGAGGTGGAACTTGATTTGCATGTGATCAAGGGAAGCCGAACACAAATTGGGGTGGAAGGATAGTTCAACACTGATGTTGATCACATCAAGGTTGGATGATTCTTGAAGCTCCCTTTAAGTGGTCACAAATAACCACGCTAGGAAAAGAAGCAAAGAGCATAAGTTGGACTTGGGGTTGTATGAGTTTTCAAAAGGATTTACAATTGGTATTTTCAAAACCTTCGATAGATACTTTAAATAAAGAAATGTCTTATACTTAAGTGATTATTTTGATCTCCCAAAGGAATCTGCGGGATAACAGTGTATATAAAAGGTATTTTGGTTGCTATTCATGCTATGACATGTTGTATGGTATGTGTGATAAATATTATTTTGACCTTGAGTCCTAATGTGGTTGAGTTCTAAATTTGGTTATGTTACCCAGGCCTATGAGTCTGAATGTTGTTATGTTACCCAGACCTGAGAGTCTGAGGGTTGATATGTGGATACAAATGTGGTTATTTTTGTTATGTGAAAGTATGTTTGGTTATGGAAGTTTTATTTTGCAAGTAATCCCCGTGTTCTAATCCAAATGATGCGTGGGAAATGTGAACTTCGAGGACGAAAAGTTCTTTTAAGGGGGGTAGATTGAAATACCCCAAATCTTGATATGTTGTTTAAACATTAAACTATGGTATATTTAGGCTAAAAAGGGCCTTAGAAACATTAGTGAACAATTTAAACCATAGTAAAAATAATAAAGTACCAGTTTGAGCAAAAACATGCTCTAAGCTTGGAGTGAACTTGGTTAGGACCCAAAGAGCCTACCAAGACTTACTAATATTCAATTATGATTTGCTAAGGCTAATTAAGTCCTTAGGAAACTTTGGTAGACAATTAAACCAAACAAAACACAAGAAAACACCTTAAAGTCAATTTAAGCAAATACTTGCTCTAGACTTGGTGTTACCTTGTACAAGACCTAAAGGTCATTCCTAGACCTTATTAGCATGCTAATTAACATTTTAAATCAATTACGAAAGCAAGCTTGAAAACAAGTTAAAACACAAAATGTGCTTTAAGGAGTCTTAAAGCACATTTTTGAAAAATTGTCTTGTAAATGGGTTTTGAGTGGCTAAATGTCCATAATTACTCTTTAATCAACATGTGTACTACTTAGTATCACATTAGGAAGCCTAAATCAATGGGAAATCAAAAATTTCACAAATATGTGTCATAGTTTGTGAATAGTGCTCAAATAGTGCTAGTTTTGACTTAAGTCAACTTAGCTTAATTAAATGGTCAACAAAGACCATAAGTATCTTATATATTGGAGGGGGCACGGTTTTTAGAGTGTGAGTCATCACACATGGCCAGAAAATAAAGAAAGAAAGAAGGGATAAAGTAAAAATTACTATTTACCTTTTATAACATAAATATCTTAACAAAGTGTACTCTCTCACCTCATTCTCTTCATTTCTCTCATCCCCACCGTCTTCATCTTCTTCCTCCCTTATTCAAAATTTTTTTTCTACAGCAAGTATACTTCTCCACCTTGCTTTGCTTTCTAAATCTAACTCCATGCTCCAAATCAAAATCTAAGACCATATCTGTCTAAGTTAGAGTAAGCTCTTCATTCCTATCTTTTCAAATCTTCAAGAACTCCTTTTTGGGGCCATGAAGAATATCCATTGAAGGAGCTTGAGCTCATCTCTTCATGCCTTGTCATTTTCCTTTGCTTCAAGGTAAGGAAAATCAAAGAAAACTTAAGTTTCCTCTCATTTTGGTTCATGTCCGAAAATTCACCTCTTAATGGTGCCTTGTCTTGCTCTCTTCTTAGATCAATTCAATCTTCAAAGGACTAGGAGGAATCCTATCTTGTTACTTGTTCAAGTTCTCTTTCAAATTCCAAAGGTAAACATCAATTTAAGTGTTTTAAAACACTTATGTAATCTAGGGTTTAATTATGAGTTTGAGTATTAAACTTAATGCTCATTACTCTATTATGTGTATTGGTTAGAAGATTGACAAGTGATAAAAGCCCCTTGCCGATTTTCAATCAAGAAAGAACAAGAGAAAACAAGTGAGAAAACTTGGAAAACATTGAGGTAAATGATCTCTCTTGGTATACTTTTATGTACTAGGAAATTGAGCTATATTTGCTTAATAAATAACCTAAAGAGCCAATGGGAAATGAGCTAGAAAACTATCCACAAGGTGGACTAAAAAAACATGGGAGCATTGTTCTGTGTATTTGCAGGTTGAAGGCAATTATTATGTGGGAAATTCAGTGTTTAAGGTTTATGCAATTTAAGGGCCTAAGAGCCATGTTATTTAAGGGCCCAAGTGCCAAGCAATTTAAGTTTATGCACTATATTGTGATGTAGTGTAGTTTAAAAGTTTAATTGTGTGTAAAGAACATCTCTTGTTAAGGTGAATGTTTTTGATGGTTAAAGGATGAAAAACCATATGTTTGTGTGTAATAATGTGTATTAAGAGATTGAGTGTTCTTGGATTGTATAATGGTGGAAAACTATATGTTTTGGTGTAAGGTGATACAAGATAAGCTATGGCAAAATTTAGTTCATAAACAAAGGAGTTTATGTGTAGTAATGAGATTTTATGACCTAAAAGGTACTAGGAATGGTTAGGTGTAAAGAAGGTGAACTAAGGTGTTCTTAAGTGTTAAGATGCCTTGGGCATAGTCTTGGAGGATTTAGAAATCAAATGAGTGTTTTATACACACCAAAGTTATGATATGTGAAGTGTTAAGTCTTGTTCAAGTTTTGGTAAACAAAGGAAAAGTAATGCCTTGTGAAGGTCTAAGTGTAAACTTTTGGAAATAGAAGGAGTTGTGTAAAGGCGGTGTTGGTGAGAAATAATGCTTTTGGAGTAGTGGTAATGTTTGTGAGACAACACTTTGGTTAGTTGAGGTAGTAGGCATATTATACCACTTAGAAATCTAAGGAAAAAAAATGTTATAGTGAGGATTTAGGAAGGTTTGGTGCATGATTTAAGGTGTTTAAACATGTAGGAAACATGTGGAAAGATTATGGAATGATTAGGCAAGGTTTAGGGTTGGATTAGGGGTTAAAAAATGATGTTTTGACAACTTATTAACATGGTCCGGGACCTAGCCCTTCTATAGGTACCCGGACCACCCTTAAAAATGAGCCGAAAGACAAGTTTACAAGTGGTCCGGCTCCTTAGTCCAGGACCAAGACCCAGACCAAGAGAAAATAAAGGCCGAGACTACATTCTAGTGTTGGTCCGGGACCTTGGGTCCGGACCAAGTCCCGGACCAGAGTAAAAATGTTGCAAAATGTGTTTTTAAGGCTTCTAATCATGGGGGATTGGATGGTAATGGTTTTAGGTGATGTTTAGGCCTTGTTTGGTGACATGTAAAGGCCTTAAAATGTGTAAACAAGTGTTAGGTTTGATGTGAGAGTTGTGAACTTAAGATCACAAGAGTAAAATTAATTATAAAGGGATGACGGGGTTAACTATGGGCGCATTAGACGTTAAACAACATATTACCCCAATGTTAATGAAAGTAATTGTAATGTTACCAACTGTTCAAGGATTGTTCGAGGAACATAGGAGGACACAATAGAGTTGAAATACCCCAAACCTTGATATGTGGTTTAAATATTAAACTATGGTATGTAAAGGCTAAAAAGTGCCTTAGAAACATCAGTGAACAATTTAAACCATAGTAAAATGCAATAAAGCACTAAGATACAGTTTGAGCAAAAACATGCTCTAAGCTTGGAGTGAACTTGGTTAGGACCCAAAGAGCCTACCAAGACTTAATAATATTCAATTATGATTTAACAAGGCAAATTAAGTCCTTAGGAAACTTTGGTAGACAGTTAAACCAAATAAAACACAAGAATATACCTTAAAGTCAATAAGGGCCAAAATGTGCTCTAAGCTTGGGATAAGCTTGGGTAAGACCTAATGAGCTTACCAAGACCTTATTTATATACTAATGAACATATTAAACCAATTACCAAAGAAAACCAAGCTTTAAAACAAGTTAAAACACAAAAAGTGCTTTAAGGAGACTTAAAGCACGTTTTTGAAAAAAATTGTCTTGTAAATGAGTTTTGAATGGCTAAATGTCCATCATTACTCTTTAATTAACATGTGTACTATATAGTATCACATTTGGAGGTCTATATCAATGGGAAATCAAAAATTTCACATCTATGTGCCTTGTTTTAGTGAATAGTAACTTTAATAAGCTAGTTTGTAACATATGTTGTTATAATTAATTTAATTGGTCAACTAAGACCAAAACACCCCTAAGTAAATTATGGGGGCCGGTTTTATTATGGTGAGTCACCAACATGTAAAAGAAAACAATTTAAGAAAGGAAGGAAAAGTAAGTAAAAGAAGAAAGTCACTTTATAGCATAAATATCTTCCAAAAGCAACTTAGAACTCATTCTCTCATTCCTCTCTTGTTCCCACCGTCTTCTACCTTCTTCTTCTTCTTCTACAGTTTGCAATAGTACCACACCAAACTCCATCTTTGATCTCTTGTAACTCCTAGCTCCATGGTCCAAATTCAATTTCAAGACCGCCATTCTTCTAGTTGGAGCAAGCTCTACACTTCTATCTTTTCAAATCTTCAAAAGCCTCATTTTGGTGCCAAGGAGATTCACCATTGATGGAGATTGAGTTCATCCTTTCACATATTGTTGTTCTCCTTTGCTTCAAGGTAAGGAAACTCAAAGAAAATCCATGTTTCCTCCATGTTTTCATGTTGACCGAAAATCACCACTAAAGGTGTATTTACCTTGCTTTGTTCTAGCTACATTCTAATCCTTCAAGGGCTAGGAGGAGTCCTCTCTTGATACTTATTCAAGCTCTCTTCCAATTCCAAGGTAAAACAATTACCTTAATGTGTTAAGACAATATATGTGCCTAGGGTTTACAATGAGATGAAGCATAATGCTTGAATACTCATTCTATTATTTGTACATTGTTTAGAAGTTGACAAACAACCAAACATCCTTACCGGTTTTACAAGGAAACAAGAAAGAAGTTGTGGAGGGTGATTTTTCAGTATGAGGGGGGTCTATCTAAATGGTTCTTGACTGAAAAGCCTAGATCCTAAAATGTCATTCTGTGGAGGGTGAAAACCCGTTATTCTGACATCCCTCAAATACCTACTAAAACGTCCGTCTTTCCCAGAAAGCATAAAGGGGAGTGCAAGTGTGCACTACACCCGCTCTCAATGGGCTCCACGCGGACTTATGCCCTAAGGGCGGAAATTGACTAGAGTCGCCACCTAGTTTGACCTAAGGAACTAGGAAGGGAGGAGAAGGGTTCTAAGAACCGTTAGTTGACTCTGAGATTAATGCCTATGGGTAGGACTTATCTGGTCATGTTAGAGATTCTGTTGTGGGTTCGCACTGGGTTACACCCCTTAGAGGTGGCAACGACCACGACTTCGGATTGGTGCCCGAGGAAACCTCGGTCTCCAATTATCGGGATTGTCTTCTTTCAAAACCTTATTTAAAGAGATTCACTTGAAAGCCAAGGATAGGATTAGGACAGGAAGAGAGAAAACGAGTGGATGAGGTGAGCTTTTCTGCCAAGCTAGCGCCAAGAAGAAGAATTGATGAATTCGAATGAGTAGAGAATGGAGATTTGGAAAAAAGTTTGAGGTTGAGTAAATAGACAAAGCTTGGAGTCTGATGGTTTGAAGTTTGTGGGAGCCGAAGAAGGTTTGAGTGTTTGAGAGATATGAGAGCCACCTTAGATGGGGAAAAGGGTTTTTTTTGTTTGGAATGGGGTCGCACCCTAGATGGGCTGCCTACGTACTCAACTCCCTGTTGAGATCAGACCTTACGTAGTTCAGGGTTTTTTAGATTTGAGGATTTGTGAGGTTATGAAGGGTTTAAAGTTTCGGATGTGAGAGGTTAGTCTGTGAGACGCTCGGGTCTATGAGACATTTAAGGTGTTCATGTAATGAGAGGTATGGGATATCAAGGTCTATGAGACGCTCGGGTCTGTGAGACGTTTGAATCTTAAAATGGTGGAGAGATTGAAATGTTCGAGTCTGCGGGGTGCTCGGGCCTATGAGACGATAGAAGTTTGAAAGAAGTCGGGATTTGAGAGATGATTTAAGTTTGGAATGATTTGGAGTTTAGATAATGATTTGAGTGCGTGAGGCAATTGATGTTTGGATGGAGATCCCGGGTGTTTCGGGTTCGAGGTTCCAATAGAGTGAGGTTTTGGGATGTTTCGGGATTTGAAATGCGATGACGATGGGTTGAGTTGTTTGGAGGAATAATTGTCAAAATTGTCTCTTAAAGTTTTTTTTTAAATCGAAAATTCATTTTTGTTGTAAAAGGGCGGATAATCCCGAGGGATTACCCTATGTACCCCCTCGAACACAACACTTAATTAATGGTAAGTGTCGAGGCTCGAAAGATGGGGTAGTGAATTTATGTCGAAAAATAGGAATCAGAGAGAAACACCATGAATGAGATGTTCTCGGTCAAACCCTAATAACGTCTCTAACTCCCGGGTTTTAAAACATTAAAAACTAAAACATGAAATCGAGCGGAAGGAGTTACTTCCCTAGCACCCCGCCTTGTAAAAAATCTAGGCTGCAATTAGGGGAGGTTTGTCACCCTAATGCCCCGCCTAAAGAGATCCAGACTGCGACAAGGGAAGTTACGACCCCAGTGCCCTGCCTCGGATTTTTATTTTAGAAGAGAGACAAGTGATGTCTAACTGGGAAGAAAACGTACTTTGAAGGTGTTAGACATCCCATGTTCCCCGAAAACAGTTTAGTTTTGAGTTTGAAAAACCGAGTTAGAAGATCATTGAAGTTGTTCGGAATTCTCGATGAAGAAACACTGATTTTGAGAAATGTTCTTAGGAGAAAACTTTCTGTATATATGAGAAGAACTTTCTGCGTTTTGAGAAGAGTTTTCTGTGATGTGAGAAGAGTTTTTCCTTTAAAATTTCACAAAATGGTTCCTTTGAAAACCTGATGAGGTTTGGATAAAATGATCGTTCAAAATTTGAGAAATAAGATTTTTTTAGGATTTTTGAATCAAAGCTGAATGATGAGGAATGTTTTTGGATTTTTTGGAGTTTGAATGGGATTTAGAAGTTGAGTTTGAATTGGATTTTGATTGTGAACTGAATGGGATTGGACTGAATTGAATTAGACTGAATTGAATGAATTGAAATGAGTTAGGTTTGAATTGGGTTGAATTGAATTTAGGGTTAAGGAAAGGGCCGAGTCAAATTGGGATCGAGCCAACGTTGGGTCGGTCAAAGTAGGGTCAATCAAGGTTGGACCGAGTCAAAGATTAGGTTGGTCACAGTTGGACCGAGTCAAAGTCAAAGATCAGGTTGGTCAAGATTGAACCGAGTCAAAGTTCAGGTTGGTCAAGGTTTGGAATGGTCAAAGTTGGACCGAGTCAAAGTTCAGGTTGGTCAAGATTGGACCGAGTCAAAGTTCAGGTTGAGGTCAACGTTCAAATTGGTCAAAGCTAGGTCAAGGTCAAAGTTTAGTTGGTCAAAGTTGGACCAAATCAGAGTTAGGTCAAGGTCAAAGTTTGGCTGGTCAAAGTTGGACCAGATAGGCCTGATGGGCCAAGTGAGGTTAGTGGGCCGAGTGGGCCGAATGGGCTTAGTGGGCCGAGTGGGCTTAGTGGGTCAAGTGGGCTTTATTTTATTTGGGATGAAGATTGTTTTTGGGCTGAAATTGGCCTTGGGTCTTTTTATTTGAGCTGAAGATTGTTGTTGGGCTGAAATGGGCCCTGGGCGTTATCATTTGGGTTTGAGGTGTTGTTGGGTTTTTGGGTTGAATTGGGTCAAATTAGGCCTTGGTCAAGGTTTGGGCCTGAATGGGGATTTGTCCGAAATGAGTTTGGGTCCGAAATGGGTTTGGGCCCGAATTGGGCTTGGTTTTGAAATAAGTTTGGGACCGAAATGGGTTTAAGCACGAATTAGGCTTGGTCCCGAAATGGGTTGGATTGAGGTTGAATTTCTTTTGAAGTGGGCTGAATGTGGATTTGGGTCGGATTGCAACTTGGGCCAGCTAATATTTTGGGCTGAATTGGAAACGGCCCCAAGGTGGTTATTGGGCTGAAATTGGCTACTGGGCCAAGCTGAAGGCCTAGGCTGAATTGAGATTTGGAATTTGACGGATTTTTATTGGAATTTTGCTTTGAGACTTTGAAGTTGATTGATTTTTTTCTTTTGTATTATATTACAATAATAAGGTGTGGTTTGGGTTTAGGGGTCACCCAATTTATTAGGTGGGACCATGGCTCACCTAAATCTCTGGGTTCACCCACTATCCTAAGGCTCGGTCCTGAAGTCTAATAACTAGGGCTTAATAATAATCAAAATGCAAGGAAATGAATTGAAATTGCAATAAAGCCGAATGTAAAACGTGAATATGTACATATACAATACAAGAACAAATCCAGAGCAACTAACGTAATGAATAACACACCGAAACTGAGAAAAACCAAGCGAACTGGCCCTTAATTGAGCAAATAAAAAATATATGTACAGCAAAACATTGAGTCTCATTGGCTAAATCAGTTTAGAGATAGCTACCGGAAGGAGTAGGACAAGAGATTTCCTGCAACAATCGACAGAAAAAACAAACAAACGAAAAAAGAGATGAGTGGAGGTCATAGATTAAGTCGGATAAAATAATAAGAAAAGATTGAAAACAGAGGCGTCATGCGCTGGATTTCTTCACCTGGAGCGAGTGTACCCAAAACTGGATCAAGCTAACTAAACCAATTCACACGAAACATAAGCCAGAAAATTAATACAGCAAGTGAAACATTATGCAACAGGGGCGTGCATTCTCGAACCGAGGAACATAGACTAATCAGATTGCACTGTCTTTTGAACTGGGATAGAATCATCCCCCAAGAAGAAAAGAGGACTATACGAAATCACAACGATGAAATAACTTGCGGAAGGTAGAGATAATCAATAATAAAAAAAAACTATAAAACTGAGAGGAAATCGAGAGCGGAAAACTGATAAAACGAAACAACAAGTCGGGGTGCAGTCCCAAGAACCATTAGAGCCGCGATGGGCTTGGCTTTTCTCACAACTTCTTCGTTCAGAAGATGGAACAAGGCGTGGGGATAGATGGTTTCCCTGTAAAATAAGACACAACAGATCGTAACATGGAGGCAAAGACAAGCACACAAGCTACCGTTAGCCAAAACAAAGAATATAACCGTCATTATCCAATGGATGGCTTGAGAATCCAAACTTCACTCGTTAGACTGCAGTTGCTGGCTACTAGTTTATTTAGAAACCGACACGGTTTACCTCGAATTAACAGTCACATATCAACAAATTCTACAAGGTTAGAAGTGAATGACAGAGGCAACATCAAATATTAATCTGTGAGAGTACTCCAATAGACAATCGGAAGAAGGGACTCATGGGAGTTAGTCAGCTACTGAAAGCGACTAGGTCTAGAACTCAAGTTACATGCCTCTGTTTGAATCAAACCAAAGCAGTGAGGTTAACCCAAAATAAACAGGAAAACGATAAATCGAACAATGCAGGAAGATTTAATTATGTTGACAGATCCAAAGAGGCAACAAGAGAGGGAGCATCACAACCATATTTGAGTGAAGAATCTGCAATTGGTGAAGTCGACGGTGGATTTCGATGTCCGAAGGATGTAGATGGCGGTAGGTGATGGTCATTTGGATTCGCCAGTTCGAGCGGTGGAGCGGATGCGTTCCTCGATCGCCAGTAGTTTGAGGAGGAAAAGAGGGGTGGAGTAGGTGTGTTCCAGGTTTTTCGATGAAGAGAGAGAAGACGGGCGGCGTTCCTGGGTTGCCAATCGTGTCGAAGATAATGAAGGAAGCCCAGCGCAGGTATGTTCCTTATCGCCAGATAGGTTGCAATAACACCGTGAATGTAGAGAATGAAGCATTTGAAGGTGTCGGTTGGGTCTTCTCGTTTCTGGGTGTTTGATTTTGAGATCGAGAAGAGAATCACAGAATGGGAGGAACAGGATCGAGAGAATCGCCTGGGAAGAAATTGTTTTAGAGTAGATGAATTATTCAGATGGAAGGGGCAAGGTGGCAACACTGTTGTTGTCCTAGTTAGGGTTTTTTTGTTGGTTTATGGAGATCGACCATGATGGAGACAGACGAAGGAAAATAAACGAGGAAGAAGCAGAGCCGAGGGAAGACGATGATCGATCCAGAAAAGAGTCCCCCCCAGAGTGACGGCTACAGTGTAGTTTTTATAAGGATGGATCTAGGTTTTTGACTGTTGTAACCGGTAAATAAATTGGATCTCAGAGGTTGGGCCCGAGTTGGGCTTTGTTGGTCTTGGTACAGAGCAAGAGATCTGGGCTGTGACTGGTTTGACTACGAGCCCATGTGGGGTTTGACCGGAAATGATAAAAAAGAGTAACACACCTCAAAGAAGCCACAACCGAATTCAAACTCAACGCCTATAGCATCCTACATGCTTGATCTAACTAGCTACACTAACAATAGAACTTGAAATGAAGATGTAAGATTTAAAAAAAAAACTCTAACTACGATTGAATGGGTTACTTAAAAATGCTAACATCTATGGAGACATACAGTAATATTAAAGGGATAAAAATGAAATATTTTCTTTACAAAATAATACATGAAAAAAATGACAAAATAATATAAATAAAATAAAGTACATGAAATGCCCACGACTAAGGATATAAAAATGAATATAACTAAACAGATATTAATAATAAAAAAAAGTCTAAAACAAATTATTGTTTGAAATTTTTTTGGGGAAATTGGGTTTTTCTAAAATGCTTGAAAATTGGTTCGAAATTTTGTCGTAAAACGATGGTTTCATTTTGGCATGCACGTCAATATGTTTTGAAAAAGAAAGACGACGACCCCTCATATTGTATTTCTTATTCTGGACTTTGCTTTATGGGGTGAGAATTTTTGGTGTCTACAGATGGCTCCCCTTGATTCAATTCTGCAAACCCTTGCAGAAGTGGATCAAGGTTGACGGGACGCCAAAAATTCTCACTGCGGTTTAGTGGTGCATTGAGATGCGACCGTGAGTTTATGAATGTGATTGAAAGTTCGAGGACTTATGAAGAGCCTCAGTTAGACCTCTTGACATCTAAACCCTAGGACTTCTGATGAGCCCAGGATACTAACAAATAGGGTTGTTTAGGGTGCATGAGGGCTTATGACGAGCCTCAACTAGACCTCTTGACATCTAGCTATAGGACTTATGACGAGCCTATAATGCAATTGAAAGTATGAGGACTTAGGAGTGCCTCAACTAGACCTCTTGACATGTAGCTATAGGACTTATGACGAGCCTATAATACTAACAATTAGATTGATTTGGGGTGCACGAGGACTTATGACGAGCCTCAACTAGACCTCTTGACATCTAGCTATAGGACTTATGACGAGCCTATAATACTAACAATTAGATTGATTTAGGGTGCACGAGGACTTATGACGAGCCTCAACTAGACCTCTTGACATCTAGCTATATGACTTATGACGAGCCTATAATGCAATTGAAAATACGAGGACTTAGGAGTGCCTCAACTAGACCTCTTGACATCTAGCTATAGGACTTATGACGAGCCTATAATACTAACAATTAGATTGATTTGGGGTGCACGAGGACTTATGACGAGCCTCAACTAGACCTCTTGACATCTAGCTATAGGACTTATGACGAGCCTATAATGCAATTGAAAGTACGAGGACTTAGGAGTGCCTCCACTAGACCTCTTGACATCTAGCTATAGGACTTATGACGAGCCTATAATACTTTAATGGAGTACCGTACTAGTAGCGTAATAGCTGCCTAGCAGGTGGATGTGAAACGATCTTACGCTAGTAGCGTAATAGCTGCCTAGCGAAGGAAAAACGACGGGACCACACTAGTAGCGTAATAGCTGCCTAGTGGGTTATGAAATGAACGATCTCGCACTAGTAGCGTAATAGCTGCCTAGTGGAGGAAAAAACGGCGGGACCACACTAGTAGCGTAATAGCTGCCTAGTGGGTTATGAAATGAACGAACTTGCACTAGTAACGCAATAGCTGCCTAGTGGAGGAAAAACGGCGGGACCACACTAGTAGCGTAATAGCTGCCTAGTGGGTTATGAAATGAACGATCTCGCACTAGTAGCGTAATAGCTGCCTAGTGGAGGAAAAACGACGGGACCACACTAGTAGCGTAATAGCTGCCTAGCAGGTGTAAAATGAAAGGCGTCCGTACTAGTAGCGCAATAGCTGTCTAGGAGGTGTAAAACAAAAGGCGACCGTACTAGTAGCGCAATAGCTGTCTAGCAGGTGTAAAACAAAAAAATTTGACCGCACTAGTAGCGCAATAGCTGTCTAGCGGGTGTAAAACGAAAGGCGACCGTACTAGTAGCACAATAGCTGTCTAGCAGGTGTAAAATGAAAATTTCGACCGCACTAGTAGCGCAATAGCTGTCTAGCGGGTGTAAAATGAAAAATTCGACCGCACTAGTAGCGCAATAGCTGTAAATTTGACCGCACTAGTAGCGCAATAGCTGCCAAGCGGGTGTAAAATGAAAAATTCGACCGCACTAGTAGCGCAATAGCTGCCTAGCGGGTGTGAAGATGCGTCAGACAGTGAGCAAATTTTGTGGGTATATGCAGATGATATGTGATGTGAGGTGATTAACCAATGTATTAATTGAATTAAACTCCCTGTTTGTGGATGTAGGTTTTTGTGTGAGCAGACGGCTCCAGAGTTGTTTCAAATTTTGAGATGACTTTGGCATGTGGTGATGGCTCCGGTATGAACTGATGGCTCCAGATTACGCTGATGGCTCCGGTGCGGTCGGGTGGCTCCAGTGTGGTCGGAGGGCTCCGACATGATTCTGACCCCATTATGAGCAACGGCTCTGGGGTGGTTGGTGGGTTTCGATTTGGATTGAGATTTTGAGTCGAATGGTGGGTTGATGTGATTGGTGGAATATGTTGTGTTTAACGTATTTTGATGTGGTAGATAAATTCTTGGTCATGGATGGATGGCTTCGGCCCGGTTATGACTTCAGGGTTCTCTCATGATGGCTCCAGGATAGCTTGGGATGGCTCCAGGAAGGGCTACAAGATGGCTCTATTTGGTGATAGCGAGGAAGAAAGGGGCATTTTTCCTTTGAGGTGGTCGCACCCTGGGCGGGCTGCCTACGTACTCAATTCCGTATTGAGATCAGACCTGACGTAGTTCGAAATTCTGTAGGCAAGACCTTGGTGATGAAATAGCTCTGACGTGGATTTGAGGTGGCTCCTGTATTGTTCTCGGACTGTTAGGATGCCCCCTATGTAGTTCCAAGGATGGATTAAATGTCGGATGATGGCTTCCGCATGGCTCCAGTTTGGTTCTGGATATGGTGTTGATGTGGCTCAAGCATGACGTAGGATGGCTCCGGAATTGTCTTCGTATGGCCTCGGATGACTTTAGTTTAGTTCGATGCAGCTCGAGGATAGCCCAGGATGGCTCCGAGATGGTTCGATGTAGCTTGATGATGGTCTGGGATGGCTCTAGTTGACATCTTTTGATCGAAAATTGCGCTTCACAACTATAACTGAAGTCGACTTTCAGCGAGACTAGGCAAAGTTCTTACCAGTCGGATGTTGATGATGAAATGATTATGTTAAATGTAGACATTGAGTGCTAAACAAGATGTAAAATGCCTATGCACTTTTTTTAGAGAAGGTGCGGTCCTAACTCTATTAGTATGAGGTTTACGAATATAAGACATCTTCATGTCGATCTTGAGTGATTGTTGAACTGGAATGTGTGAATCACTTTCCTCTCATGGAGGGATGCGGGTTAATCTCTCGTGAGTATGTTTGTGTGTGCTAATGCCGTGATGATGCTCTCGATGCTCGGAGCAGTATTTCCTAAAGAATTTCTTTCGAGGTTTTGGACTTTCCGATCCTTACAAATTCCTCACCTGCAACGGGGTAGGCTGTTTATGTGTGGTGTTTTAATCAATGAGTCACTCGCACTCTGAAGACCTTGTGAGATAAGGTCACACTCATTCACTCATGGTCCCTTTGGAAAGACGGGACATGTTGATAACAAGTACGAAGCTTATGATTCATGTTTCAGATCCGATACTTTCAGTTAACGCTCATCAACTAACGAGTCAGAGGTCTTTTATTAGGTTATAACGGGGCTGAGGGGTATGATGTATGTCACATGGGATTGGAGGATTTATTTGGGAATTGTGGAGCTTTTGTGCAATGGAGGACATGTTTCACCTTTGCCATGGGTGGAATGATTAGACGGGTTTTGATAACCCCTTATCGGTTTCTTCGGGACATCATTGGTCCTTTTGGTTTGGATATCTCCTTCTTTCCTCTTCTGGTGTACGATTTGAACTTTCTTCTCATTTTTGCGTTTTTGAAATTACGTTTGGCTCATCAACTTTCTCAAACATTCTCTGCCTTGTATTTTGGCTTTCATCTTTGGAGTTGCATTGACTCATCGATCTTCTTGAACATTTTCGGAGTTCTTTTCGGTGTTTGACTTTGGAGTTGCATTGACTCACTGATTTCAATGGACATTTTTGTTTGTTGTTCTTGTGAAAGATGGTGGGGAGGGGCCATGGCTCTGGCTCTTTTGAGATCCTCTATTGCAAGGGCAGGCAAGTATATGTGGGGTGGCATGTTGTGGAGTTTTTTTTTGAAGAAAGGGTTTTTCATGAAAGGCTCATAGGGGCTCACTAAGGGATTATGTAGAGGGCAGTTAAAGCTCTTTGGTTTTGTGGAGAGTTTTGTTCCTAAGTGCCTCGTCATTCTCATTAGTCAATAATTGTTTTCTTACTATTCTCGAATCTTTGCATGAACCACAGTTCGTATCTTGCTATCGACATTGATCTCACTCTAAATTATGCCTCTCCATGTGCTGAAGGAAAGCACAAGTCGCTCATGGTTTTACCTTGATTGGCTCTCTCTACCTTCCCTCGTCGCTCAGTGGATTGTCCAAAAACGCTCACTTGAAACTCAAGAGAAAATACCGCTCTTCGCACACTACTCACTTGGTCTGTGGTGCTGATTTTGATTTGACCCTTGTGTTCGTTGACGGGTCGAGAGTTTTGTGATTCAAGCATTTTGTTCAATCAATCTCTCAACATATTTTCCAAAGATGTCGTTTCGATAAGAGAGTATGCAAATGTGACTATCTACAATGCATTATATAGTGGTAATATGGAATTACTATGTATAGGATGCATGAAATGATGAAAATATTGAATTGAGATGGTTGACTGAATGTTCTTTTTTGTTTTTTTGTTTTTGGATGCAATGCATGAGTGGTGAGGCTAGACCTAGTCTCGCTTGAGTCGCATTCAGCTCGCGGCTTATGAAGCTCATCCAGTCACTGTTGGTCCTGGAGATGGTCTAACTGCCGGGGTTGTTGTCGAAGAAGAAATTCTCGAGTGAGGGCGGTTTGGTGATTGGCTCCTGGATTTTTGAATTTTTAGGGAGTGACAACTCCCGCATGGTGGCCCAATGATATGACGGAGACTGCATTTTTGGGATTTTTGGATGTATGATTTTTTTTTGGATTTCGGGGAGTGACAACTCCCGTATGGTAGCCCCACGATATGATACACTTTGAGATTGGGAAAGGTTTGAGCTCAGTTTTCTTGTCTATCCCTCTAAGATCGGGTTCTGGCGTTCGAGATATTGGGATGAAAGTTGGTGTGTGACAAGTGACGATGAAACACATAAGTGCGTGATGCTCGTGAGTGTGGACGAGATTCATGTATGGTTGATGATTTTGGACTGATTGTAAATGTATGTGACCCTTTTGTCATGAATGCAATGCATGTTTTTTGTTTTACGCTCGATTGCATTTGTTGGCGTTGTTTACTTAGGGGATGCCTCCTGTAGATACCTTGAATTTTCACCCCATAAAGCAAAGTTGATGAATGATATATAGATGTGAGGGGTCGTCCCTTATTCGTTCTTCTTACTACACGTGCATGCCAAAAGAAACCAATTTTTAGAAAACCATTTTGAAAACGCGTGTTTTCAAAGTGGTGGATTTTCTCAATATAAACTTTGACACTCTGCCATTCGCAAATAAAATGGGGAGTGGGGGAACTCTATACACATTGATCTAAATAAATTCAAATGGGTTGTATAAACCTATACACCTAATCTATTCAGAAATGAACGAGAGAGAAAAGAATCATCGGGGAAAATCCTATACATCATCAATCCTAAAAAGTCATTAAAATGGGGAATTTTGAGCTAAACTTCTTCTGAACTCCTCTGGTCCGTCTTCGGGCTTCTGAATGACTACTCACGTTCAGCCTCCTGGCCGGCTGCTCGCTCATCTTCGGGCTCTTGATCGGTTGTTCGCTTGTCTTCGGGCTCTTGATCGACTGCTGGCTCATTTTCAGGCCTTTGTAGCGAAGCAAAACTGTGATCAAACAAAACGGGTTGGTGTTATTCTGATTTTCAACAGTTCGAACTCGAACCGATGTCGCTAGTCTTCATGTCGCTTGACTCGGGTTGGTACGCCTCTGATTTTGTAATTGAACGGTTGGTATCGGTCTTCATGTCGCTCGGCTAGCTCCACGGGTTGGTGCGCCTCTGATTTTGTAATTAAACGGTTGGTGTTGGTCTTCATGTCACTCGGCTAGCTCCACGGGTTGGTGCGCCTCTGATTTTGTAATTAAACGGTTGGTGTCGGTCTTCATGTCGCTCGGTTAGCTCCACGGGTTGGTGCGCCTCTGATTTTTAGCTCGACCCGCTCCGACGAGGGAGATGAGGGATATTCTTGAGAAAGGAAAAGGTGAATGATCAAGCACAAAATCTTATGTGAAAATCCACCACTTTTGTCAAAACACGAAATGACTAGTATGCTCCACAGTAATGACCGCTGCTCTTGAAGGTGGGTAGAACTTCAAAAATAGCGGGTCACGACATGGGGACTAAATCATTTATTTTGAAATACGTTTGTGAAAATCAACTTTGAAAACCGTTTTCAAAAACTATTTTGAAATAATGTTGGTGAAAAATGTTGTTTGAAATTCGTTTGTAGAAAGTAGGTTTGTAGAAAGTAGGTTTTCGAAATCTATTTATGAAAATTGTTTTGGAATAACATTCTAAAGATGGAGTGGCAAGATTAAAACCGTAAATGTTTATGAGTAAAATTTAGGTGGGATTTGAAATTAAACGAGCTCGTAAAACAGCGTTAAGAGATGTGCAAAAGAGAATTCCAAACGTTTTGAAACAGATTGGTTTGAAAAAGTGGTTTGCACACATGTATATCATAAAATAAATCGTGGCTATGTTTGATGTGGAGCTGTAAGTGTTAATGTTGGGATAATCACCTTCCAGGTCAATCAATGCTTACATACCACCGGGGGAACCGTCGTTCCTTCACTGTTCATCTCTCAGGATTTATCTCTGTTATGCCTTGTGGGGCACGTCATCAAGAAAGTCCGGAGTGCTTAAGTTTGAAAGTTCAGGATACCCGAAGTGATACAGTCACACGAGCCACGGCCGGTGATTATCACAACATACCCACTTTTGGAAAACTTGGGGAAGTACTGCATGGGGTCAGGTCTCCCGTTATCTGCACGGTCAGTTGTGTCTAAAGTCCAAATTATTCACTGACTACGTTGTGCCATGTATGGGTATCTGGTAAATACGGGATCCTCTATGGACGTGTAGCGTGACATTGGGCTTTAGAGACACCCGTGGTGCAGAGGAACAATGGAGAACTGAGCCCATGCAATCTTCAGGGTAAGATAGAAGGGTGGTCAGACAGGTGGCATACAAGGGGGTGACTACCCGTAAAACCCGTCTTAGACACCGGATTAGGCAGCTGGACACTGAAGGCTCATGGTTCACTATATGCTGGCTTAGACTCGGATAATGGAGGGTATTTTTGGATCATGAGCCTGTCGGGCGTAGGTCGATGACCATCTTGCCCCGTGGGTTTAGTCATTTATATAAATGACCCAGCTCATGGGAAATCAACCGTGGACCGGTCGGGATTCCGTGACTCGTGGAAAAATCGGGTGACACAGAGGAATGCATGTCCTAAGCTACCCTCCCATGCACCCCACAATCACAACATAAATATAAAAGTGATGAAGTCCGTACCAACCTATTTGCTAAGAATTTTTTCTTGAAAGTGATTCCAAATTGGATGCTTATTAACCTAGAGGGAAGTTAGCTTCATTCAATACTAAGTGTCTCTTTCTAATCGTGAGCTAATCATTAACCCAATTGTTGTAATGTTTGTCGAGGATCTAATAAATCCTATCTGTCCTCATCAGATACATACTCTAAGTGTGGAATAAAGTAATCCTAGAGGCTTTGAAGTGAATCTCATGAAGGTTTTGAAAGAAGTGGTGAAAGCCCGACAATTTTGAATGGAGTTCAGTCTTCCTTGAGTTTGAGAAAAACTTACTCAAGTTTTCCCCAGCAGAGTCGCCATTCTGTGGAGGGTGATTTTTCAGTATGAGGGGGGTCTATCTAAATGGTTCTTGACTGAAAAGCCTAGATCCTAAAATGTCATTCTGTGGAGGGTGAAAACCCGTTATTCTGACATCCCTCAAATACCCACTAAGTCGTCCGTCTTTCCCAGAAAGCATATAGGGGAGTGCAAGTGTGCACTACACCCGCTCTCAATGGGCTCCACGCGGACTTATGCCCTAAGGGCGGAAATTGACTAGAGTCGCCACCTAGTTTGACCTAAGGAACTAGGAAGGGAGGAGAAGGGTTCTAAGAACCGTTAGTTGACTCTGAGATTAATGCCTATGGGAAGGACTTATCTGGTCATGTTAGAGATTCTGTTGTGGGTTCGCACTGGGTTACACCCCTTAGAGGTGGCAACGACCACGACTTCGGATTGGTGCCCGAGGAAACCTCGGTCTCCAATTATCGAGATTGTCTTCTTTCAAAACCTTATTTAAAGAGATTCACTTGAAAGCCAAGGATAGGATTAGGACAGGAAGAGAGAAAACGAGTGGATGAGGTGAGCTTTTCTGCCAAGCTAGCGCCAAGAAGAAGAATTGATGAATTCGAATGAGTAGAGAATGGAGATTTGGAAAAAAGTTTGAGGTTGAGTAAATACACAAAGCTTGGAGTCTGATGGTTTGAAGTTTGTGGGAGCCGAAGAAGGTTTGAGTGTTTGAGAGATATGAGAGCCACCTTAGATGGGGAAAAGGGTTTTTTTGTTTGGAATGGGGTCGCACCCTAGATGGGCTGCCTACGTACTCAACTCCCTGTTGAGATCAGACCTTACGTAGTTCAGGGTTTTTTAGATTTGAGGATTTGTGAGGTTTTGAAGGGTTTAAAGTTTCGGATGTGAGAGGTTAGTCTGTGAGACGCTCGGGTCTATGAGACATTTAAGGTGTTCATGTAATGAGAGGTATGGGATATCAAGGTCTATGAGACGCTCGGGTCTGTGAGACGTTTGAATCTTAAAATGGTGGAGAGATTGAAATGTTCGAGTCTGCGGGGTGCTCGGGCCTATGAGACGATAAAAGTTTGAAAGAAGTCGGGATTTGAGAGATGATTTAAGTTTGGAATGATTTGGAGTTTAGATAATGATTTGAGTGCGTGAGGCAATTGATGTTTGGATGGAGATCCCGGGTGTTTCGGGTTCGAGGTTCCAATAGAGTTGAGGTTTTGGGATGTTTCGGGATTTGAAATGCGATGACGATGGGTTGAGTTGTTTGGAGGAATAATTGTCAAAATTGTCTCTTAAAGTTTTTTTTAAATCGAAAATTCATTTTTTGTTGTAAAAGGGCGGATAATCCCGAGGGATTACCCTATGTACCCCCTCGAACACAACACTTAATTAATGGTAAGTGTCGAGGCTCGAAAGATGGGGTAGTGAATTTATGTCGAAAAATAGGAATCAGAGAGAAACACCATGAATGAGATGTTCTCGGTCAAACCCTAATAACGTCTCTAACTCCCGGGTTTTAAAACATTAAAAACTAAAACATTGAAATCGAGCGGAAGGGAGTTAGACGATTCTAAAATCCTGGCTGCGACTAGGAAGGTCGTTACTTCCCTAGCACCCCGCCTTGTAAAAAATCTAGGCTGCAATTAGGGGAGGTTTGTCACCCTAATGCCCCGCCTAAAGAGATCCAGACTGCGACAAGGGAAGTTACGACCCCAGTGCCCTGCCTCGGATTTTTATTTTAGAAGAGAGACAAGTGATGTCTAACTGGGAAGAAAACGTACTTTGAAGGTGTTAGACATCCCATGTTCCCCGAAAACAGTTTAGTTTTGAGTTTGAAAAACCGAGTTAGAAGATCATTGAAGTTGTTCGGAATTCTCGATGAAGAAACACTGATTTTGAGAAATGTTCTTAGGAGAAAACTTTCTGTATATGTGAGAAGAACTTTCTGCGTTTTGAGAAGAGTTTTCTGTGATGTGAGAAGAGTTTTTCATTTAAAATTTCACAAAATGGTTCCTTTGAAAACCTGATGAGGTTTGGATAAAATGATCGTTCAAAATTTGAGAAATAAGATTTTTTAGGATTTTTGAATCAAAGCTGAATGATGAGGAATGTTTTTGGATTTTTTGGAGTTTGAATGGGATTTAGAAGTTGAGTTTGAATTGGATTTTGATTGTGAACTGAATGGGATTGGACTGAATTGAATTAGACTGAATTGAATGAATTGAAATGAGTTAGGTTTGAATTGGGTTGAATTGAATTTAGGGTTAAGGAAAGGGCCGAGTCAAATTGGGATCGAGCCAAAGTTGGGTCGGTCAAAGTAGGGTCAATCAAGGTTGGACCGAGTCAAAGATCAGGTTGGTCACAGTTGGACCGAGTCAAAGTCAAAGATCAGGTTGGTCAAGATTGAACCGAGTCAAAGTTCAGGTTGGTCAAGGTTTGGAATGGTCAAAGTTGGACCGAGTCAAAGTTCAGGTTGGTCAAGATTGGACCGAGTCAAAGTTCGGGTTGAGGTCAACGTTCAAATTGGTCAAAGCTAGGTCAAGGTCAAAGTTTAGTTGGTCAAAGTTGGACCAAATCAGAGTTAGGTCAAGGTCAAAGTTTGGCTGGTCAAAGTTGGACAGATAGGCCTGATGGGCCAAGTGAGGTTAGTGGGCCGAGTGGGCCGAATGGGCTTAGTGGGCCGAGTGGGCTTAGTGGGTCAAGTGGGCTTTATTTTATTTGGGATGAAGATTGTTTTTGGGCTGAAATTGGCCTTGGGTCTTTTTATTTGAGCTGAAGATTGTTTTGGGCTGAAATGGGCCCTGGGCTTATCATTTGGGTTTGAGGTGGTGTTGTTGGGTTTTTGGGTTGAATTGGGTCAAATTAGGCCTTGGTCAAGGTTTGGGCCTGAATGGGGATTTGTCCGAAATGAGTTTGGGTCCGAAATGGGTTTGGGCCCGAATTGGGCTTGGTTTTGAAATAAGTTTGGGACCGAAATGGGTTTAAGCACGAATTAGGCTTGGTCCCGAAATGGGTTGGATTGAGGTTGAATTTCTTTTGAAGTGGGCTGAATGTTGATTTGGGTCGGATTGCAACTTGGGCCAGCTAATATTTTGGGCTAAATTGGAAACGGTCCCAAGGTGGTTATTGGGCTGAAATTGGCTACTGGGCCAAGCTGAAGGCCTAGGCTGAATTGAGATTTGGAATTTGACGGATTTTTATTGGAATTTTGCTTTGAGACTTTGAAGTTGATTGATTTTTTCTTTTGTATTATATTACAATAATAAGGTGTGGTTTGGGTTTAGGGGTCACCCAATTTATTAGGTGGGACCATGGCTCACCTAAATCTCTGAGTTCACCCACTATCATAAGGCTCGGTCCTGAAGTCTAATAACTAGGGCTTAATAATAATCAAAATGCAAGGAAATGAATTGAAATTGCAATAAAGCCGAATGTAAAACGTGAATATGTACATATACAATACAAGAACAAATCCAGAGCAGCTAACGTAATGAATAACACACCGAAACTGAGAAAAACCAAGCGAACTGGCCCTTAATTGAGCAAATAAAAAATATATGTACAGCAAAACATTGAGTCTCATTGGCTAAATCAGTTTAGAGATAGCTACCGGAAGGAGTAGGACAAGAGATTTCCTGCAACAATCGACAGAAAAAACAAACAAACGAAAAAAGAGATGAGTGGAGGTCATAGATTAAGTCGGATAAAATAATAAGAAAAGATTGAAAACAGAGGCGTCATGCGCTGGATTTCTTCACCTGGAGCGAGTGTACCCAAAACTGGATCAAGCTAACTAAACCAATTCACACGAAACATAAGCCAGAAAATTAATACAGCAAGTGAAACATTATGCAACAGGGGCGTGCATTCTCGAACCGAGGAACATAGACTAATCAGATTGCACTGTCTTTTGAACTGGGATAGAATCATCCCCCAAGAAGAAAAGAGGACTATACGAAATCACAACGATGAAATAACTTGCGGAAGGTAGAGATAATCAATAATAAAAAAAAACTATAAAACTGAGAGGAAATCGAGAGCGGAAAACTGATAAAACGAAACAACAAGTCGGGGTGCAGTCCCAAGAACCATTAGAGCCGCGATGGGCTTGGCTTTTCTCAACAACTTCTTCGTTCAGAAGATGGAACAAGGCGTGGGGATAGATGGTTTCCCTGTAAAATAAGACACAACAGATCGTAACATGGAGGCAAAGACAAGCACACAAGCTACCGTTAGCCAAAACAAAGAATATAACCGTCATTATCCAATGGATGGCTTGAGAATCCAAACTTCACTCGTTAGACTGCAGTTGCTGGCTACTAGTTTATTTAGAAACCGACACGGTTTACCTCGAATTAACAGTCACATATCAACAAATTCTACAAGGTTAGAAGTGAATGACAGAGGCAACATCAAATATTAATCTGTGAGAGTACTCCAATAGACAATCGGAAGAAGGGACTCATGGGAGTTAGTCAGCTACTGAAAGCGACTAGGTCTAGAACTCAAGTTACATGCCTCTGTTTGAATCAAACCAAAGCAGTGAGGTTAACCCAAAATAAACAGGAAAACGATAAATGGAACAATGCAGGAAGATTTAATTATGTTGACAGATCCAAAGAGGCAACAAGAGAGGGAGCATCACAACCATATTTGAGTGAAGAATCTGCAATTGGTGAAGTCGACGGTGGATTTCGATGTCCGAAGGATGTAGATGGCGGTAGGTGATGGTCATTTGGATTCGCCAGTTCGAGCGGTGGAGCGGATGCGTTCCTCGATCGCCAGTAGTTTGAGGAGGAAAAGAGGGGTGGAGTAGGTGTGTTCCAGGTTTTTCGATGAAGAGAGCGAAGACGGGCGGTGTTCCTGGGTTGCCAATCGTGTCGAAGATAATGAAGGAAGCCCAGCGAAGGTATGTTCCTTATCGCCAGATAGGTTGCAATAACACCGTGAATGTAGAGAATGAAGCATTTGAAGGTGTCGGCTGGGTCTTCTCGTTTCTGGATGTTTGATTTTGAGATCGAGAAGAGAATCACAGAATGGGAGGAACAGGATCGAGAGAATCGCCTGGGAAGAAATTGTTTTAGAGTAGATGAATTATTCAGATGGAAGGGGCAAGGTGGCAGACACTGTTGTTGTCCTAGTTAGGGTTTTTTTGTTGGTTTATGGAGATCGACCATGATGGAGACAGACGAAGGAAAAAAACGAGGAAGAAGCAGAGCCGAGGGAAGACGATGATCGATCCAGAAAAGAGTCCCCCCCAGAGTGACGGCTACAGTGTAGTTTTTATAAGGATGGATCTAGATTTTTGACTGTTGTAACCGGTAAATAAATTGGATCTCAGAGGTTGGGCCCGAGTTGGGCTTTGTTGGTCTTGGTACAGAGCAAGAGATCTGGGCTGTGACTGGTTTGACTACGAGCCCATGTGGGGTTTGACCGGAAATGATAAAAAAGAGTAACACACCTCAAAGAAGCCACAACCGAATTCAAACTCAACGCCTATAGCATCCTACATGCTTGATCTAACTAGCTACACTAACAATAGAACTTGAAATGAAGATGTAAGATTTAAAAAAAAAACTCTAACTACGATTGAATGGGTTACTTAAAAATGCTAACATCTATGGAGACATACAGTAATATTAAAGGGATAAAAATGAAATATTTTCTTTACAAAATAATACATGAAAAAATGACAAAATAATATAAATAAAATAAGTACATGAAATGCCCACGACTAAGGATATAAAAATGAATATAACTAAACAGATATTAATAATAAAAAAAAGTCTAAAACAAATTATTGTTTGAAATTTTTTTGGGGAAATTGGGTTTTTCTAAAATGCTTGAAAATTGGTTCGAAATTTTGTCGTAAAACGATGGTTTCATTTTGGCATGCACGTCAATATGTTTTGAAAAAGAAAGACGACGACCCCTCATATTGTATTTCTTATTCTGGACTTTGCTTTATGGGGTGAGAATTTTTGGTGTCTACAGAAGTTTGTGAGGAAAAGAGGTAAATATGCTATCTCAATGTAGTTTAAATGCCTTAGGAAAATGAGCTTGATTTGCTTAATAAAATACCTAAGGAGCCAATGGTAAATGAGCTAGTGAAATACTCTCAAGGAGTTTATTAAAGGGCATATGTGTTGTTGTATGTAATTGCAGGTTAAAGGCAATATATATGTGGGAGATTCAGTGTTTAAGTTTAATGTTATTTAAGGGCCTAAGAGCCATGTTATTTAAGGGCCTAAGTGCCAAGCAATTTAAGTTTATGCACTATATTGTGATGTAGTGTGAAATTTGGTGAAGTTTTGTGTGTGAGGAAGTTATTGATGGATTTTAGGTGTTCTTGAATGAAATAAGGTAAAAACCTAAGTGTTTGGATGTGAGAATATACAAGAGAAGCTATGGCAAAATTTGGAAAATGTATAAGGAGTTGTAAGTGTTTTTAAATGAGTTTTGGTGAACTAGAAGTGTTGGAAATGCCTAAGCATTTTGAATGAGGAGAAATAATGTCTTAAGATGTTCTAGGTAAACAAAAGGACTTAGACATCAACTAGGGTTTAGGTTTGTAAGAAATGATGCTTGGGAGATGATGTTAAAATGAGGAGGAAGCATTATGGACATAGTGAATATCATAGGCATGAAACACCACTTGGAAAACTAAGGAGGAAATAACATAAGTGTTAGGAATTTCGGTATGAAATGAGTGAGTGCTTAAGGTGATAGATAATGGGTTTCATGGATGTTGTATGAGGATATAAGTGTACCAAATGATGTTAGAAAACATTAGGAGGCCTTAGGAGAAGTTTGGAGTTAAATGGGCAATGGGAAAATAAGGGTCTGGAGCAGACCGACCTTGCGACCGAACTTGCCAAGGTCGGTCGAGCCCAGTTTACCCTGCGAGAATTTGTTTCTGGAATGGACCGACCTTGGGGACCGGACTTGCAAGGTCGGTCAGGCTTGTATTTTGTGTACGAATTAAGTTTCTGGAATCGACCGAACATGGGACCGGACTTGGCAAGTTCGGTCGGGCCTGAATTTTCAAAGGGAAGAAACTCTCGGGAATGGACCGAACATGCGACCGAACTTACAAGGTCGGTCGGAGTAGAAAATTTTAACGGTAATGTGTTTTGGAATGGACCGACCTTGTGCAAGGTCGGTCGGTAAGGTCGGTCGGACCAAAAACATTGTTTAAGGTTATAAAATGATATGTAATGATGGGGATTGATTAGTAATGATGTTATAAGGTTGTTTAAGACATGTTAGAAGAGTTATAATGACAATTTTGTGGGGGAAAGATGTTTAAAATGTAAAGTATAAAAAAGTTAAAAAGTGAAGTTATGCAACTAGTAACGGGGAGATAATTATAAGCATTAGACTTTAAATAACCATGTTACCCCGATGTTAATAAAATACATGTAATGTTATCAGGTTGTTGAGAATTCTCGAGGCAAATAAGTGACCTGATAAAGGGACTCCGCGTGACAGGTATGGTTTTCTTTGCTACCTGTTGTCCTACCGGATTCACACCGGCTGTAATGCCAATGTGTTTTTCTGTCGTGTTTTGCCACGTTGTAAGATAAAACCATGTAATGAGTTTACAGTAATTCATTATGTGGCGTGTTCATGTAACACCCCTACCATTAATACAGTGCTTACCGTCCAATCTCCTTACACATCAATACACGCAGCGGAACATACTTACATAATGTGGTGATACATGCCGTTAGTCACCCACGTACTAACAAGCTAACTGCTGCGACATACAGCATCGGTCCTGATGGGACCGGAATTCCGAGTACTACACTTCTAAACAACATACTCCATTCATCAACGAATACTACCATGTTCCATTCAATATTTACTACTCCTTCGTAAACCATACAATACCAAATACATAACCGAGTTTACTAGGTTCCCAATTCATTACAATGCTTCTTCCAAGTTCATGTGTACTCATTAAGAGTCTAACCACTAACCCTTCCTCACCACTACTTACTTTTCTAAGTACAAGGTGCGCTAATCAGACCACCTCTACATCTACTACTACTATCCAATGTAGTCACCGATCTCGTGCCTTGACCATATCCACTTCGGGTACCTGCACACTAAAAACGTTCCCCCGAAGGGGTCAGCTTTCACCGAGCATGATAACCGCATACCCACGTATAGTGGGTCCACGACCACTTGGTCGAATACATGCGGTTGATTTCATTCAACATACATGCATACATGCTCTTATAACATAATTTACATACATTACGCAAGACATACACACATACATACACTTCATTACATACAAGAAGTACAACATAAACCATTCAATACATACTTACCTTTTCTGAATTACACATACACATTACATACACAATACACAATTCTTGTTAGCTTCATTGGTCCACCCGGGTTAATCAGGTGGAGATTACTCTTTTACCTCGTTACTTCATACATACGCATACATACTCATACATACTTACGATCCATACTTACTTATTTCTTACTCAATTCAAGTCGTCGGGACTCCGGCCCTGGGGACTAGTCCGTCCCACCTCCGGGATTTACTTGACTCACCATCCGAAGGATGCTACCCCATTTAAGGGATTTGGGCCGCGGGACCAGTGTAGAGTTTCTTCAGGAATTGCAGCCGACTTGTGACTCCGTCATCACGCGTGGCCGAAGCTATATCGGACTTCTACTCATTCCGGTTTACTCACTTAAGTTAGGAGTTAGGTAGTTAGGAATTAGCAGAAGTCATTCATACCAGCCACATACACAATTACAAATGCTCAATACCCATTTATTACAAAATACAATACAATACTTAAGTACAATACGAGATTCGAATACAAGTCATCATCATTCATACATTTCATGAATTATACAAACTAGGCTCAAGGCAATAAATATCAAGAACAACAAGTCAAGCACAGGTAAGTGCAATATAGTCCGATTCATGCATTTATCTTATTTAGGTGATCAAATAAGCACACAAATCGGGGTAACCAGATTAGGATACAGGGCATGAAGAAATCATACCTTTCACCGTTGTACTTGTATCCCAACGTTTCCTCCGGTGTTCACAAATCAAATCCTATTATGTATACATACAGTTGAATGATTAATCTATCTATCATTAACTTAACTCATACTCACTATGTCCTTATACTTCTTACACTTACACATTACTTACTTATTTTTCATTACCTTAAGTTTACTTTCTTACCTAATGTTGGCATACTTACATACATGTACATATATATATATACATGGGTATACATATATATATAATATATACATATAATTATATTTAATTCAAATATATATATATATATATATATATATATATTTTTTTGACTGGACCGGACTTGCGACCGACCTTGCAGTCCCCGGTCCATTCCAGTAGCTATCAGTACGAGAAATTTTCTGGCTCGACCGAACTTGCAAGTCCGGTCGCAAGTTCGGTCCATTCCAGTAGCTTGCATTACGGGAATTTTTCGGGGACCAAACTTGCAAGTCCGGTCGCAAGTTCGGTCCATTCCAGAAGGTTTCTGACGGGAGAAATTTCTGGTCGGATCGAACTTGCAAGTCCGGTCGCAAGGTCGGTCGACTCCAGAAGGTTTCCCATCTTGTAAATCTGGGCTCGACCGACCTTGCGAGTTCGGTCCTAAGGTCGGTCCGGCCCAGTACTTCAGTTTTAAAATCTGTTTTTGGGTGTTTTCTTTACCCATCGTTCCCCCAATCTTCCTACATGTAATCCCACATGTTTAAACACTACCTAGGCCCTCCAAATTGCCTTAGTTCATCCCTCAAATTCATTACTAAATCCATCAATCAACTTACACAATTTCCTCATCTCTTTGCAACACTTACAATAGTTTTCTTTCCTCTTATGCTACAGATTTTCATACTCCATTCTACCATCCATTACTTCTCAACCAATGCCACCATTAGCATTCCAAATACATTTCCAAGCCATTGCAATACCTATACCCAAGTCCGACACTCTTTTTACCGATTCTTGCACACTACTCTTTCCTAGTTCCACAACGCAATTTGATACCTCTTTGCTACAGATTTTGGTTTCCACTACCATGCTACTGATTTATCACTCAACTTCTAACCTCCATTACTTCCTCAACTAATGCTACTCCTAGCATCCAAAATACATTACTCACAACCTAATTCCTTCCCATTTACAACCTCATATCCAAATCTGTTAAGCTACTAAACCACTCATTTTAACTTTCCAAAATTTGTTCCAAATGTATCTAAGTCCTCAAATTCCTGGATAAAATTCGACATAGTCTCCCCTATAATTCTTATACACTCTCACCACAATGTTTCCTCACACATCAACATCATCTCACCTGTTCATACACAACATCAATATACAAGCTCCCATACACAAATACCAATACTAAAACACTACTAAAATTCCTGCACTCAACAACCCAATACCCAACTAAGTTTCACTACATTTTACTGTCTTTCAACGGTTTTAAGCACCTAGTTCTCCTACACAATAATTTACTGCACAATACCATTTTCATTACGCATTTTCAAACTTCTAAAATCTATTACATACATATATATACAAAGTTACACAAAAGAGCATCCTTACCTTGTTTCTCCTTCTAGTTTTCTTTCTTCTTCTTGCCTCTTCCTTCTCTCCCTATCGGTTATAGTACTTCACGCAATCTATCATTATAACCTATACATACACACCATTTCAATACTAAAACTAACCCTAAACATTATTTAAGCTTTAATGTAGGTTTTAGGGTTTATAAAATTGCATTACCTTGCGAGGGTGCAAATGAAGCTTGGAGTGGTTCAAGAACAAGATTTCCAACTCCTTCAACAAGCCAAAATCGGCTAGAGTGCAAAGAAACCAAACAAAGTTTTAGCTTCATTTTTGTTTTGCCCATGAGGCTAGAAAAACAAATGAGTTTCAAGAAGATTTTTACCTTAAAATGACAAGGAGGAAGAGGTGGTTCTAATGGTGGTCTTGAAACTCCAAATGCTCCATACCCATGGAGATGAAAGTTGTTGTTTTCGATTTTTGAAAAGATAGGATTGTAGCTCTTGATGAGAGGATTCCAATGGTGTAGTTTTTATAATTTTCGGAGGAGGTTTGATAGAGTAACAAGAGGAGAGAAGTGAGGTTTTTAGTGGGTTCTCTCAAGCTTCCATGGAAATCACTTGGGGAAGGAGAAGGAAGAAATGAGAGAGTGAGGGTGGGGGTTCACGTGAGAGAAGAATGGGGAGTAGGAGAGAGAGTGTGTGAGTGAGTAAGGTAATAAAGTAGGTTCGTTACTTTATTTTAGTTTTGTTGTTTTGTAAATAAGAGAGTGAGTGTGAGAGAGTGTGAGAGGGGGAGTCCCCATCGGACAACACAGCACACACATACCACTTTTACTTTTTATTTTCAAAGTGGACACATAAGTTTTGGTTATTTATGTTTCCACCCCACAACTTCCCGTTTTTGACAGTTTTTACTAATTTCTCGTTTTATTGATTTTATTGGTTCTAAAGCTTCACTAATATTTATTAATGATTATTTAGTTGACCAAAATTTTTACGAGTCTATTTGACCCGCTTAAAGTTACGTTTTCTCGGTTACCTCGAAAAACGCGCTTTAAGGTTCGTTAGTGATTTTAACCCGTTTTAAGGATCCGTTTTCTTCGGGATTTGTTCCCATATATTATTTAGGTCTTATTAAACCTTCAAAATCCATATAATACTCTAACCGTGGTCTCATACCTCCTATGGTTATTTAACGCTTATTTAGTGTTTTCCGCTTTTTAAGCGTTTCTTTATTTCTTTTGGATTTATTTTTCCTTACTAGTATTAATTAGGTACCATTAGGTCCTTAAATACATATTAGATTAATTTTAATCCCTATATTTAAGTTCGGGGTATTTCAATCTACCCCCCTTAAGAACTTTGTCCTCAAAGTTGTTCGAGGTTATAGGTTTACAATGCTTACTCATTCTTACGTGTCTAATACCAAAGCCATACCTTCTTCCTCTTACAATCCCAAATCCGTTACTCAAGGTTCCTACATACTGTACCATACCATACCATACTAATGCACACTAATCACTCCAATCCACTCTACTACCGACCATCCGGTTCCTCATTACCAAATTTATACATACATACAATGCAAAGGTATCCCCAAAGCGATGCAATACACATACAATCCCGCAGACACTCAGGTCATCTAGACACAGGACTCCTCTATGTCCCGCTGCCCTTGGAATAATACAACATACTACCTTACTATCTTCTTCGGTACACACTTCTAGCAGATCCTCATTCTCCATACTAAAGGAAATTGTTTCGCTACTACCAATTAAAAATTTTCTAAAACACACAACTTCAAATTCCAATTTATATTCATTACTTCTATCCTATGTGATTCTTGTGACCACTTAAGGGGAGCTTCAAGAATCGTTCGACCCTGATGTGATCAGCATCAGTGTTGAACTATCTTTCCACCCCAATTTGTGTTCGGTTTCCCTCGATCTGATCAGGATCAAGTTCGACTTCCCACGTCAGTTTTAAACAACAGATAATTTGATTATTTCAATTTTCTATCTTTTTACTCTTCCTAGTCGTGATTACAATTTCAGACATCTCCAAATGATGGAATTCAGTCCATCAATCATCCTCACTCTACTTCCAAATACTTGCTTCAAGATTCAATACCTAAATGCTCATTTCATCAACCTTCACTACTTCCATCCATTACTCACCATCATCTCCTATATTATAACTAAGGAATACTACACTTATAAGATTTAGTTGACTTCAATTGTTTCAAATATTTTACTTACGATTCCACTACTCATAAGCTTCATTCATCTACTATCCTCATTCATTTCGTACTACTTCTTCAAAGGTTACAATACTTGTGGAACTCCGTCCACTACTCATTACTTTTCTTTTACTAATACTCTTACATTGGTGTTACAAGATGGGTATATTCCTCCTATGGTATTTGCATGTCTAATGCCTAGTTACCATAATTACAATATGAATGAGTACTTATGTTTATTTAGCATAATATCCATCATCAATTTGGTTCTCATTTGTGCTATGCACATTATGGTTTATGTGTTTTATTCACAAAACTTACATTAAGCGGTTTTCGCTCTACCCCCCTTAAAAGGGATTACACCCACGTAATCTACCATATTTTATTATTATTAAACTTTGGTTTAATCAGTCTAGGCAAACTGAAGCGTTTAGCTTCACTACCGTATACTATACAATATGCTCTAGTCAAAGGGATCTTAACCATACCAATGGTTTAGTCTTTGAACCAAGAATTCCTATATGAGTTTCTTTAACTCATAATTAATTCGATTCTAGCCTAACCGGCTTCAAGGCATTAATAGCCATTCTATTATACTTACTAGGTATATTGTCTCCTAGGTAGGGCCCACTAGCTTCTGCTGCGCGACCCTGATAGCTTGGGTTACTTACCCTTCGTGTTATCATTAATGTGCTATACATCACCTTTTTATCCGTCTATTATGGGAATAAGGTTTACTAGACAAATGCGGTATTCTTTTACCGTGGTTGAACTCAATGAGTTTAAGATTTATAACCAGCTCTCTGGTAATCTACTGCACATGCTATTCGTGCTTCCACGATTATTCGTTAAGTTCCTCCGACTTATTGTCGAGCGAGGTTAAGCCACTATTTAGTTATAGCGCTTCCTCTGTTGTCAATAGCTCCTGGATTACACCAGTTCTTCTGGTTCAGTACAAGTGTTCTTTACTTGTATGACCTTGCATTTTCTATGCGTTGGTCCTATTGACTTCCTTGTATCTCCTTTCACCTTATATTCCAATGGAATTCACATCTTGTGATTATTAGTGTGTTGTACACTCCTCGTGCTTCTTTGGCCTTAGGCCGCACTGTATGTTGCTAAGCTTGCTTGACTGGCTTATGCCATGTTTGTGGTGAAAGGAAAGATTTAGTACGGTTTACATTCTCCATATCCCTCGCCATCTCATTAGGTCACTAGCTGAACAAGCGCAATGCCAAAACACTCAGTCATACAGAGTGCAGAGGCGTAAACGCTTGATAGTAAGTCGCTTACGTGATAGGAAAGAATATTTCTGTGTGTCATCTCATACTTATACTCCGTGTCATTGCTTAACTACTTCCTCATAGCGGTCGCTTGTTGCGCACCGTATTCTTACTCATTGTACAACATTGTTTTTACTGTTTCTGTTACTGTGATAGTTTCTCTTTACTCATTGCCATTGTCATTGGCACCATTCCCCTATGGTGTGAATACCCCGGGGGTTCCCAATGTTCGTGTGTATGGCGGTTGTCGTAGCATACGACAATCTTATTATCTTCCCAATGTGGAGGTGTTTTATTCCACTTAGGTTTTATGTGTAGGTTAACTTACCTCACATTCTATCATCATTTGTGGTACAATTTACCAAGTATCTTGGTTGACCAAGGATGAAGTGGTTTATCGGGTTACAAGCTATCTTGAGCGTTGGTCATTCATGGTGTGCAATGTGCACTCACATTGATTGTTTTTGACAATTACTGTCCTCTCAAAGCTGAGCATTGGTTATAGGATCTAGCTGTGCGGTTTTATTCTTGTATGTACATCACCGGGACATCCCATGAAGCTTCAAGGGTTTTCTGGTCCCGTTCTCCAATTGAAGAGTACTCTGTCATTGATAAATGAAAGTTCTTGTTGAGGGGTTTGTCTCCACTCATAGGTCTAATGACAAGGTTTGCTATGTTGGTGTTTACACAATGGTCCACCACATGTTTGGGTGCATATGGAGTATGCTTACTCCATTAAGTCGTAATGGTTTGGAAATCTCATTCCCTTATTCCATCACCCCTTGGCAATATCTATTACGTAGTTTTATTGTTATAGTAGATGGAAGCCTTTTCTAAGGTTCACATCATCACCGCATTGGTGGTCTTCGGTTACGAGGGGTACTTTCCCTTGGGTTTCTTGTAGTGTCCAAGTGTGGACTAGGCCAATGTTGGTATTATCATGATTCTCATGCCTCTGTGCTACCATTGCTACAGAAGGCATGACGGTAATTAAGAACTCTGTCAACTGTATACTAGGCTGATGCTCTAGTGACAGTGACATTGAGTTGGCCATTACTCCAAGCCACTCAGGATGTTGGGTTTGAATTTATGGTCCAGTTGTTGATTTCTTGTCGTATGAGGCCATCCCCCTTGCAAGTCTTGTTACCGACGGTGTGGGTTTTGCAACCGTTTGAGTTCATATAACGTATTTGGTTTACGGCTTCTGAGCCATATTGCTGCAAGCTATGCCCCTTGCAAGCTGCTTATACATGTCTCCATTCCATGTATACCGTCATAGGTTGAGATATTATTGGGTTCCATGGTAAGTCGTGACATCACGCTTTCGTTCATAGGAGACCCTTTAGGCAATCTGGTGTTAATAGGTGCCTCTCAGTATTTTAGGGCATTTCCTGTTAAATGCAATCCCTTCGGTGTCCTAACCGAGTGTTCGTTTTAGCTCCCGTGCTCATATCATTACGCTTGTTCAACTGTTGTTAACGCAGACACCCTTCAAGGATCGCTCCTGGGTGTTGGTAGCTGTGCCGTTACATCCCGCTAATGTTTATAACGTGTGTTGTCCTCTATACCGTCTTATGGTATTGTACTTGAGTCATCCTTTTTTTGGGTTATAACGTCTCCCGTTCTTGGGTAGTCTGTTTACACTTGCTCCTAGTATTCTTGACTAGGTTTATATTCCTCTCCAATGATGGATTGTGCTTCGTAGTAATCTTGTGATTGCTCTTGGGAGTTCTGTCCCATTTGCTGAGCATTGTGGTGTTCACGTTAGGCGACTGCCTTACTGTGTTGAGGCTGGGTATACTTTCCAGCTGTCAGGTAGTTTCTTGGATTATTTGAGACATATCCAATGTCTATACTTACTAGTATGTGCTCTTTGCACTTCCTAGTTCTTATTCCTCATCTTCAGATGGATTCTCTGAGTTCCTTGATACTTGGTCGTCTAAGGTGTCCAACTGTTCTGGTTTGAACTCACTCATGGTCCGTAGAACGGAGTAGACTACTTCAGGTGCGTCGCATACTACATGTATACATACGTGGGGTACCATGTTGATACGTTGCCACTTACCCAACTATATGTTGGGCCCGCAAGCTCCTTCGGAGTGCGGTTGTCCCACATCCCGTAACGGGTACACTCGTAGTGTTCGTCACACGCCTAGGTGAAGTATTCTGTTGCCAACTCCTCTTGTATCATTCTTTGATACTCACCATAATCATGTTGGTTCGGTTTTAAAATCCAAGGTTTTTTTTTAAAAAGAAGGTTATGGTTTTGAAAGGAAAATTTTGGGTTTTAAAAACAATGGTTCGGTGTTAAAAGAAATCTCTCATGGCATAGCCATGTTTGAGGTCTTGACCAAGTCTAGCCTCTCGCTGACTGGTATGTTCTAAATACAGTGGTCGGGCCGTTAGGCCTTTTCAAGGTTCCATTCCTTCAGTTTCAAGATTTGTGATCCCATAGTTGCTTCATTGTAGTCACGGTACATTACTATGTACCTGTGGTTTGTTAAAGTTCCTCTACATGTTCCTGTTCTTACTGCACTTGCCGTGGCAAGTGCGTGGTACTGTTGGTTTTTTGGTTAGACCTATACCGGTCTTGGTATGGTTCCCACTTGTTTTTAATAGTCTTGTTGACTCTTCCCTAGATCATATTGATCTATGTTTGGGGTACTCGGTCCCTTTAAGTAGCTTCCCATTGATCTTGACATGGTTGTCTTGGTCGGGGTACTTCTCCAATCCTGGGAGATTCCCACTCTATTTGGTTTAGTGTCGTCCCTTGTGGCTCGTCCCCACACATCTGTGGTGGTTACTGAGCCTTTCTTGTTTAGGCACTACTCTTGTAGTCCTATTGGATTATATTTCATGGTTGTTCTGTAGCTTTGGAGTTAACCACTCCTGACTATGTCCTTAGTCAGTTAGCATACCGTTGGTGGTATTACTTAGCTATTACTGTCCCGTAGACTCGTATCTCGGGCTTGTTCTGTTTCCTTTTTCCGCTCTGTTGCACGCTTAGTGCTTCTTTTCCTGCTGCTGATTGATTAGCCAGGTTTCGCGACTGCTAAGCACGTCGCCCCATGTTGTTGCATGTTGTAGTCTACTTATGGTTGGAGTTCTCATTCTTCCACCATTAAGTGCGGGTATTGTTGTCCAGCCGGGATCCATCTCCATGACTTCCAATTCCTGGAATCTACCATATGTCGGTTCTTTTTTTCCGTGTGATTGCTTCACAACTGCGAGACCGGGTTTTCCCCGAGTGTGAGAAGGCTTTTCTTCTCTCTGGCGTCCTTTCCCAAGTTATACAGTGGGGTTTGCGGCGGGCGGGACTGGTATTGTAGGTATCCGGTACTCACCGGTAGTTCCTAACCAGCATATCTCTAATGCTAACACTCAGCCCTTAGGCCTAAGCTTCTAATTCCTAACTCGGTATTCCTAACCTCGGTATTTCCAGTCATCAGAGCGATACTTCGCTCTGATACCACTTTTTGTAACACCCTTACCATTAATACAGTGCTTACCGTCCAATCTCCTTACACATCAGATACACGCAGCGGATACATACTTACATAATGTGGGTGATACAATGCCGTTAGTCACCCACGTGACTAACAAGGCTACTGCTACGACATACAGCATCGGTCTGATGGACCGGAATTCCGAGTACTACACTTCTACAACACATACTCCATTCATCAAACGAATACTACCATGTTCCATTCAATACTTTACTCCTTCGTAAACCATACAATACCAAATACATAACCGAGTTTACTAGGTTCCCAATTCAATTACAATGCTTCTTCAAAGTTCATGTGTACTCATTAAGAGTCTAACCACTGCCCCTTCCTCACTACTACTTACTTTCTAAGTACAAGGGTGTGCTAATCAGACACCTCTACATTCTACTACTACTATCCAATGTAGTCACCGGTCTCGTGCCTTGACCATATCCTCTTCGGGTACCTGCACACTAAAAACGTTCCCCCGAAGGGGTTAGCTTTCGCCGAGCATGATAACCGTATACCCCGCGTACTAGTGAGGGTACGCTGACCACTTGGTCGAATACATGCGGTTGATTTCATTCAAACATACATGCATACATGCTCTTATACATAATATTACAATACATTACGCAAGACATACACACATACATACACTTCATTACATACAAGAAGTACAACATAAACCATTCAATACATACTTACCTTTTCCGAATTACACACACACATTACATACACAATACACAATTCTTGTTAGCTTCATTGGTCCACCCGGGTTAATCGGGTGGAGATTACTCTTTTACTCGTTACTTCATACATACGCATACATACTCATACATACTTACTTACTCTTACTCTTACTCATGTCAAGTCGTCGGGACCTCCGGCCCTGGGGACTACTCCGTCCCACCTCCGGGATTTACTTGACTCACCAATCCGGGATGCTACCCATTTAAGGGATTTGGGCCGCGGACCAGTTTAAGAGTCAGGAATTGCAGCCGACCTCTTGTGACTCCGCATCCTCACGCGTGGCCAAAGCTATATCGAACTTCTACTCATTCCGGTTTACTCACTTAAGTTAGGAGTTAGGTAGTTAGGAATTAGCAGAAGTCATTCATACCAGCCACATACACAATTACAATGCTCAATACCCATTTATACAAAATACAATACAATACTTAAGTACAATACGAGATTCGAATACAAGTCATCATCATTCATACATTTCATTAATTATACAAACTAGTGCTCAAGGCAATAAATATCAAGAACAACATAAGTCAAGCACAGGTAAGTGCAATATAGTCCGATTCATGCATTTATCTTATTTAGGTGATCAAATAAGCACACAAATCGGGGTAACCAGATTAGGATACAGGGCATGAAGAAATCATACCTTTCACCGTTGTACTTGTATCCCAACGTTCCTCCGGTGTTCACAAATCAAATCCTATTATTTATACATACAGTTGAATGATTAATCTATCTATCATTAACTTAACTCATACTCACTATGTCCTTATACTTCTTACACTTACACATTACTTACTTATTTTTCATTACCTTAAGTTTTACTTTCTTACCTAATGTTGGCATACTTACATACATGTACATATATATATACATGGGTATACATATATATATATCTATATATATATACATATAATTATTATTTAATTCAAATATATTTTTTTTTTACTGGACCGGACTTGCGACCGACCTTGCAAGTCCGGTCCATTCCAGTAGCTATCAGTACGAGAAATTTTCTGGCGCGACCGAACTTGCAAGTCCGGTCACAAGTTTGGTCCATTCCAGTAGCTTGCATTACGGGAATTTGTCTGGCCGACCGAACTTGCAAGTCCGGTCCCAAGTTCGGTCCATTCCAGAAGGTTTCTGACGGGAGAAATTTCTGGTCCGACCGGACTTGCAAGTCCGGTCGCAAGGTCGGTCGACTCCAGAAGGTTTCCCGTCTTGTAAATCTGGGCTCGACCGACCTTGCGAGTTTGGTCCTGACGTCGGTCCGGCCTAGTACTTCAGTTTTAAAATCTGTTTTTGGGTGTTTTCTTTACCCATCGTTCCCCCAATCTTCCTACATGTAATCCCACATGTTTAAACACTACCTAGGCCCTCCAAATTGCCTTAGTTCATCCCTCAAATTCATTACTAAATCCATCAATCAACTTACACAATTTCCTCATTTTTTTGCAACACTTACAATAGTTTTCTTTCCTCTTATGCTATAGATTTTCATACTCCATTCTACCATCCATTACTTCTCAACCAATGCCACCATTAGCATTCCAAATACATTTCCAAGCCATTGCAATACCTATACCCAAGTCCGACACTCTTTTTACCGATTCTTGCACACTACTCTTTCCTAGTTCCACAACGCAATTTGATACCTCTTTGCTACAGATTTTGGTTTCCACTACCATGCTACCGATTTATCACTCAACTTCTAACCTCCATTACTTCCTCAACTAATGCTACTCCTAGCATCCAAAATACATTACTCACAACCTAATTCCTTCCCATTTACAACCTCATATCCAAATCTGTTACAAGCTACTAAACCACTCATTTTAACTTTCCAAAATCTGTTCCAAATGTATCTAAGTCCTCAAATTCCTGGATAAAATTTGACATAGTCTCCCCTATAATTCTTATACACTCTCACCACAATGTTTCCTCACACATTAACATCATCTCACCTGTTCATACACAACATCAATATACAAGCTCCCATACACAAATACCAATACTAAAACACTACTAAAATTCCTGCACTCAACAACCCAATACCCAACTAAGTTTCACTACATTTTACATGTCTTTCATCGGTTTTAAGCACCTAGATTCTCCTACACAATATATTACTGCACAATACCATTTTCATTACACATTTTAAACTTCTAAAAATCTATTACATACATATATATACAAAGTTACACAAAAGAGCATCCTTACCTTGTTTCTCCTTCTAGTTTTCTTTCTTCTTCTTGCCTCTTCCTTCTCCCCCTACTGGTTATAGTACTTCACTCAATCTATCATTATAACCCATACATACACACCATTTCAATACTAAAACTAACCCTAAACATTATTTAAGATTTAATGTAGGTTTTAGGGTTTAGAAAATTGCATTACCTTGCAAGGGTGCAAATGAAGCTTGGAGTGGTTCAAGAACAAGATTTCCAACTCCTTCAACAAGCCAAAATCGGCTAGAGTGCAAAGAAACCAAACAAAGTTTTAGCTTCATTTTTGTTTTGCCCATGAGGCTAGAAAAACAAAGGAGTTTCAAGAAGATTTTTACCTTAAAATGACAAGGAGGAAGAGGTGGTTCTAATGGTGGTCTTGAAACTCCAAATGCTCCATACCCATGGAGATGAAAGTTGTTGTTTTCGATTTTTGAAAAGATAGGATTGTAGCTCTTGATGAGAGGATTCCAATGGTGTAGTTTTTATAATTTTCGGAGGAGGTTTGATAGAGTAACAAGAGGAGAGAAGTGAGGTTTTTAGTGGGTTCTCTCAAGCTTCCATGGAAATCACTTGGGGAAGGAGAAGGAAGAAATGAGAGAGTGAGGGTGGGGGTTCACGTGAGAGAAGAGAATGGGGAGTAGGAGAGAGAGTGTGTGAGTGAGTAAGGTAATAAAGTAGGTTAGTTTACTTTATTAGTTTTGTTGTTTTGTAAATAAGAGAGTGAGTGTGTGAGAGAGTGTGAGAGGGGGAGTCCCCATCGGACACACACAGCACACACATACCACTTTTACTTTTTATTTTCAAAGTGGACACATAAGTTTTGGTTATTTATGTTTCCACCCCACAACTTCCCGTTTTTGACAGTTTTTACTAATTTCTCGTTTTATTGATTTTATTGGTTCTAAAGCTTCACTAATATTTATTAATGATTATTTAGTTGACCAAAATTGTTACGAGTCTATTTGACCCGCTTAAAGTTACGTTTTCTCGGTTACCTCGAAAAACGCGCTTTAAGGTTTGTTAGTGATTTTAACCCGTTTTAAGGATCCGTTTTCTTCGGGATTTGTTCCCATATATTATTTAGGTCTTATTAAACCTTCAAAATCCATATAATACTCTAACCGAGGTCTCATACCTCTTATGGTTATTTAACGCTTATTTAGCGTTTTCCGCTTTTTAAGCGTTTCTTTATTTCTTTTGGATTTATTTTTCCTTACTAGTATTAATTAGGTACCATTAGGTCCTTAAATACATATTAGATTAATTTTAATCCCTATATTTAAGTTCGGGGTATTTCAGTTCAACTCCAATACCATTTAACCTCGGAAGTGTTAACCTTAGTTAACTGAGTCTAGGATCACATGAGAGTTCGGTATTCAGAGTAAACAACCCGAACCATGGGACGTTCTAACCACGGCTATGCGTGTGTTAATTGTGTGATATGTGTATGTGAATGTAGGGATCTCCCTTGTGTGTTTAACCCAGTTGTAATACTGTATGGTGTGTAGATGTGATAGACTCCATAGTGGGGTTCTTGCTAATATCTAAAAGTAAGTATGTACTAACAGTGGTGAGGAATCCGGTTTGGCCGGTCGCGCGTTGTTTGGGAGTGGGTATCCTTCTTAGCCTTACCCTTCTCTCTGTTATGGTTGTTTCCCTCACGGGTTATGATCTCCCATTAGCTTATTCCAAAGCTTAGCTATTCTGACTTATGATCAGTTTAGGGGGAACATGTGTTTGTGTGGTGTGTTCGGGCCACCAAACCCGAACCATCTTAACTTAAGTTACTCGTCCGACTATTAGGACGGTAATGAGTGTTGTTGTTGTTGTATAACGAGCTTACCATGAGGGTGACATCATTCTCTAGGCTCACCAGTGAATTAACTATGTTTGGGTCGGTTCCTAAGAGAACCGTTCCCGTTATGTTATGTGTTGTTGATGTAATGGAATTCCTATTGCGATGTTATTATGTGCACGTTGATACGTGAAAATTGTTGTTATGTGTTGATATGTGATGTATGTTATATGTGTAAATGTGGAGTATGTGGATCATGGATATGAATCCCAGTTTGTGATAAGAGGCGTTTAAGGATAACCCGATTAATGGGTAGTTGTCGTCTATTAAGGAAGTAGCTCCATTAGAGGAGAAACACTCTAGGGATAATGAATACCATGAGTGACTTAACAAATAAGGATGTATTATCCGTTTATGGAGCCCATTGAGGTGAAATGTTGTGTGTTGTGCGTTTACAGTTGCATGCATGATTTAAATATAATCAACCGCATGCTAAGACGACAATTAGTTGTGCGTGGCCCGGTAGCATGTGGGTTGCGGGATTACCATACCAGCAAAGGTGCTGAGCCCCTTGGGGGCCACCCTTTCTCTTCTTTTCCTATTTCAGGTGCAGAGAGCTGGAAGCCGTTCGAGAGTAGGACGGGGTAGATGTTGTGCATGGGTAATCATTTAAATTGTATATGCACTGTAGGTGTAGTAAGACCGAGATTGTTATCGGCATCAGTTTGTAAATACTCGGTACAGTTGGAAGGTAGGTGTATGTTTGTTGTTAATGGAAAGGGATAATAATGTGTAGACGCTCGGGAATCTAGTCCATCAGACCGGTACAATGTTTATGTAATAGCCTTGTTAGCCACGTGGGTGGTTAACGGCGTGTAACACCAACGAGTTAAGTAATGTGAAGTAGTATATTTTCCGCTGCAGAATGTTGTTATGTGTTTGTTGTTGGATGGGGTGTTACAAAAAGTGGTATCAGAGCGAAGTATCGCTCTGATGACTGAATTACTGAGCTTAGGAAGTACCGAGTTAGGATTTTAGTACCTTGGGTTAAGGGTTGAGTGATAGCGTGAGAGATACGCTAGTTAGGAATTACCAGTGTGTACTGGAAACCTACAATATCCATCCCGCCCTCCACAACCCTGTAACACCCCATCCAACAACAATCACATAACAACATTCTGCAGCGGAAAATACACTACTTCACATTACTTAACTCGTTGGCGTTACACGCCGTTAACCACCCACGTGGCTAACAAGGCTATTACATAAACATTGTACCGGTCTGATGGACTAGATTCCCGAGCGACTACACACTACTGAACCTCCATTAACAATAGAAACAACATACACCTTCCCACTGTATATATACAACTTAAACGATTACCCATGTACAACGACTACCCCGTCCTACTCTCGAACGGCTTCCAGCTCTCGGTACCTGAAATAGGAAAAGAAGAGAAAGGGTGGCCCCCAAGGGGCTCAACACCTTTGCTGGTATGGTAATCCCGCAGCCCACATGCTACCGGGCCACACACTACTAATTGTCGTCTTAGCATGCGATTGATTTTATTTGAATCATGCATGTAACTTAAAACACACAACACAAATCATTCCGCCTCAATGGGCTCAACAACAGATGACATATCCACACTTGATAAGTCACTCATGGTATTTATTACCCCTAGAGTGTTTCTCCTCTAATGGAGCTACTTCCTTAATAGACAACAACTACCCATTAATCGGGTTATCCTTAAACGCCTCTTATCACAAACTGGGATTCATATCCATGATCCACATACTCCACATTTTACAACATATAACATGCATCCCACAACAACACATAACAACACTTTCACGTTTCAACGTGCACATAATAACATCGCAATAGAAATTGCATTACAACAACATCACATAACATAACGGGAATGGTTCTCTTAGGAACCGACCCAAACATTGTTAATTCACTGGTGAGCCTAGAAAATGATGTCACCCTCATGATAAGCTCGTTATACAACAACAACAACACTCATTACCGTCCTAATAGTCGGACGAGTAACTTAAGTTAAGATGGTTCGGGTTTGGTGGCCCGAACACACCACACAAACACATGTTCCCCCTAAACCGATCATAAGTCAGAATAGCTAAGCTTTGGAATAAGCTAATGGGAGATCATAACCCGTGAGGGAAACAACCATAACAAAGAGAAGGGTAAGGCTAAGAAGGATACCCACTCCCAAACAACGCGCTACCGGCCGAACCGGATTCCTCACCACTGTTAGTACATACTTACCTTCAAATATTAGTTAGAACCCCACTATGGAGTCTATCACTCTACACCATACAGTATTACAACTGGGTTAAACATACAAGAGAGGTCCTTACATACACGCACACAAATATTACATAATTTACACACGCATAGCCGTGGTTAGAACGTCCCATGGTTCGGGTCGTTTAATCCGAATATAAAACTCTCATGTGATCCTAGACTCAGTTAACTAAGGTTAACACTTCCGAGGTTAAATGGTATCGGAGTTGAACACGCCACATAAATGAATTACTGTAAACTCATTACATGTTTTATCTTACAACGTGGCAAACATACAGAAAAATACATTGGCATACAAGCCAGTGTAATCCGGTAGGACACAGGTTGCAAGAAAACCATACCTGTCACCGGAGTCCACTTTATCGTGTCCACTTATGTTCCTCGAGCAATCCTCGAACAACTGATAACATTACATGTATTTTTTATTAACATCGGGGTATCATGATTGTTTAAAGTCTAATGCTTATAACTTTTCCCCGTTAACTTAGTTACATAACTTCACTTTTTAACTTGTTTTACTTTTACATTTTAATACATCTTTTCCCCCACTAAATTGTCATTATAACTCACCTAACATGTCTTAAACAACCTTATAACATCATTACTAATCAATCCCCATCATTACATATCATTTTATAACCTTAAGCAATGTTTTTGGTCCGACCGACCTTACACAAGGTCGGTCCATTCCAGAACACTTTACCGTCAAAATTTCTACTTTGACCGACCTTGTAAGTTCGGTCGCATGTTCGGTCCATTCCCGAGAGTTTCTTCCCTTTGAAAATTCAGGCCCGACCGAACTTGCCAAGTCCGGTCCCATGTTCGGTCGATTCCAGAAACTTAATTCGTACACAAAATACAAGCCCGACCGACCTTGCAAGTCCGGTCCCCAAGGTCGGTCCGTTCCAGAAACTAATTCTCGCAGGGTAATCTGGGCTCGACCGACCTTGGCAAGTTCGGTCGCAAGGTCGGTCTACTCCAGACCCTTATTTTTCCATTGCCCATTTAACTCCAAACTTCACCTCATATATCCTAATATGTCCTAACCTCATTTGGGCACTTCAAACACATCTTTAGCCATGTACTAAATTCCTTAAATCACCCATCAAAACTATCTTTATCATTCCACAAACTCCTTACAAAATCTCTTAATACTTGTACATTTTTTTTCATTAGGTTTTCTAAGTGGTATTTCACCTATAATGACCACTATACCAAGATGTTTCCTCTACACCTTAGCATCATCTCTCAACATCTTTTCTTACTACTAAATCTCCTTGTACACATCTTACCTAAACATCATTTATTCCTTGAATATCAACACTACCTAAACCTTAAACAAACTTCTCCAAGACTTTATTACATCCCAAAAACACTCATTGAATTCCTAGAACTTCCAAGATAATACCAAAGTCCTTGTATCACTCTAAATCACCTTAATACATGCTTTCTTCCCTAGTAAAACACTTGTTCACCTTTAACACTTCCTAGTTCACCAAAACTTGTTTAAATCACTTAGAACTTCTTATACATTTCCTAAATTTTGCCATGGGTTCTCTTAGCACATCATCATTCCAAAACTCATGGTCACCATTAAACATTCAAGAACACTTAATCACTTAATGCACATTCCTTACACACAAACATATTGTTTTTCCTTCATTAACCATCCAAGACACTCATCTTCACAAAGAATGTTCTTTACACACATCTCAATCCTTAAACTACACTACATCACAATATAGTGCATAAACTTAATTGCTTGGCAATTATGCCCTTAAATAACATGGCTCTTAGGCCCTTAAATAACATAAACCTTAAACACTGAATTTCCCACATAAATAATGCCTTTGACCTGCAAATACACCCAACAATACATATGCCCTTAATAAACTCCTTGAGAGCATTTTACTAGCTCATTTGCCATTGGCTCCTTAGGTATTTTATTAAGCAAATCAAGCTCATTTTCCTAAGGCATAAATTACATTAGGTTAGCACATTTACCTCTTTTCTTCAAGATTTTTACTTGAACACTCTTGTTCTTCCTTGTTTGGAAATCGGCAAGAGGACTTGGTTACTTGTCAATGTTCTAATCAATATACAAGTAACACCAATGAGCATTCAAGCTTCAAGCTTAAGCTCATTTACAAACCCTAGGTTATATATATTGTCTTAACACATTAAGGTAATTGTTTTACCATGGAATTGGAAGAGAGCTTGAATAAGTATCAAGAGAGGACTCCTCCTAGCCCTTGGAAGATTCAAATGAAGCTAAAACAAAGCAAGGTAAATACACCTTTAGTGGTGATTTTCGGTCAACCTAAAAACATGGAGGAAACATGGATTTTCTTTGAGTTTCCTTACCTTGAAGCAGAGGAAAACAACAAGGTGTGAAAAGATGAAGCCAAGCTCCATCAATGGTGAATCTCCTTGGCACCGAAATGGGGCTTTTGAAGATTTGAAAAGATAGAAGTGTGGAGCTTTCTCCAACTAGAAGAATGGTGGTCTTGAAATTGAATTTGGACCATGGAGCTAGAAGGTACAAGAGATCAAAGCTTGAAGATGGTGCTTGAGCTGTAGCATCACCAAAGGAAAGGGAGAAGAGAGGTTGGAGACCGTGTGAAAAGAAGGGAAATGAGAGAATGAAGATAGGTTCTACTTTTGGAAGATATTATGTAATAAAGCAAATAGTAAGTTGCTTTAGTATTTGTTATTTGTTTTGTTAACTTACAAGGTGATGACTCACCTCATAAAAACCGGCCCCCATTAGTAGTCTAGGGGTGTTTTGGTCTTTGTTGACCAATTAACTTACTTATAATAACATATGTTACAAACTAGCTTATAAAAGTTACTATTCACTAAAACAAGGCACATAGATGTGAAATTTTTGATTTCCCCTTGATATAGACTTCCAAATGTGATACTATATAGTACACATGTTAATTAAAGAGTAATGATGGACATCTAGCCATTCAAAACTCATTTACAAGACAATTTTTCAAAAACGTGCTTTAAGACTCCTTAAAGCACTTTTTGTGTTTTAACTTGTTTTCAAGCTTGGTTTTCGTTGGTAATTGGTTTTATATGTTCATTAACATATTTACAAGGTATAGGTATGACCTTTAGGTCTTATACAAATTTATCCCAAGCTTAGAGCACATTTTTGCTCTTATTGACTTTAAAGTATATTCTTGTGTTTTGTTTGGTTTAACTGTCTACCAAGGTTTCCTAAGGACTTAATTAGCCTTATTAAATCATAATTTAATATTATTAAGTCTTGGTAGGTTCTTTGGGTCCTAACCAAGTTCACTCCAAGCTTAAAGCATGTTTTTGCTCAAACTGTATCTTAGTGCTTTATTGCATTTTACTATGGTTTAAATTGTTCACTGATGTTTCTAAGGCACTTTTTAGCCTTTACATACCATAGTTTAATATTTAAACCACATATCAAGGTTTGGGGTATTTCATTGTTTTATAACTCAGGAACAACGCTAGAGAGATGGAAGTCCTCTCTTACTCGGGAATATCCGATCTGGCTGTTATTAAATACCACTGTGGGTATGGAGAACCTGTCATACGGTAGATCCTGAAAACTGGGAATCCCGGAGACGGTTCCCATCTAAACAATGTTAACCGCAATTCATAGCGAAGGATGCAGAATTTTGTGTATAAGAGAATAGAATTTCCGGTAACCTGGGTCGACATGCCAAGCAGTCGAGGATAACCAGCTTGCAACGCACTGACCGTGCAACTGGAAAGAAGTGTATTAATAAAACCCGAGACGAGTGTCTACGGGACCACAGTTGATAAATAATACACCAACGGGATACCAACCGATAAAGGAACTACAACGTAGTGCCCAAACAAGAGACAAGTCTCAGTAACCGCGACAAATACGTGTAACGGGCTACGAAGAGGAAACAATACTAAGTAAGAAAAGGGGGTCTCCCAGAATGGGAAACACCCTAGTTAATGATTATCATGTGAAGACAGTGAGAAGTCACCTAGAGGAGTTATTATCAAGACAGTAAGATCAGTGAGGGCCAACAAGGCCACTGATGACAGTGCGGGTAAGAACAATACCGCAACCGGTATGTGTTAAACCGATAGCCAGTTAGCATGGCGCACTTGCCATAGCAAGTGCTGCTATAACAGGGCTGTTCGGGGAAACTTTAACAAATACGAAGTACTTAGTAAAGTACCATGAAGTTAAGTGGGATCATCATAACCGTGGAAGGGCTGGATAGCCTAACCACTATAATTGGATGTACACCAGTCAGCAAGAAGCTAGATTTGGTTAAGGCAAGAAGATGTTGTGAACCATGAGAATTTTTCTTTAAACCCAGATTTATTCAAACTCTTTTCTTTTCAAAACCAAATTTTCTTTCAAGCCAACACTTCTTTCTAACCTTCTTCTAAACCAAACCAGTAAACCCGAGGGTAGTTGATAAAGATACAACAGTGGAGAGATTTTCCCTTGATTAAATTCAGGAATCATGGGACAATATAAGGGAGTTGACAACAGAATACTTCACCTAGGCGTGTGACGGACACCACGAGTGTACCAACTGTAATGTGGGACGACCGCACTCCGATAGGAGCTTGTGGGCCTGACAGACCTATTTATGGGTTAGTTGGGCAAGTAGCAATGTATCAGTATGGTACCCCACATATGTATACGAGTAGAGTCCGGAACACGGGAAGTAGTCGACTCCGTTCTACGGTCAGCAGTATAAGTTAAACGACAGCTAAGGATTACCATGAATGGTTGAAGTTAAGGAACTCAGTTAAGTTAACGAGACTGAAGGAATTAGTGAATTCCTTTCAAGGAAATGTTTAAGAGTCAGGAGGTGCGAAGTGCACTAACTGTAATATAAAGACAGCGTATATGTCTTAAGGATCCTCAGGGATAAACATAATAGCTGGAACGGTGACCCAGCCTGTACATGGCAAGCAGATGCCTAATGTGGACACATTAATGTGCAATGAACGGGATGAAACTCCCAGAATGATACCTACCCTACCAGGAAATGTTGATCTTCACAAACGGCGTGGCTAACTGAATATACCAATAAGTGCAAGCCAGATGTAATGACATAACTTAGTAACACCCAGGAGCAATCCTTGAAGGGTGTTCGCATCAACAATTGTAGAACGAAATGCATGACAGAAGCACAAGGGTTGAAACTAACACCCAGTTTAGACATAAGTTGTCAGGAGACGGACTGACAATCCTAAGGGGCATTCCATGAAAGGAGACGGAATGCAACGACCTTGTCATGGAGCTCAATATAATACCCAAACCATATAATGTTGTACAGAGAAGTACATGTGTGTGGACAGCCTACAATGAGCGCAACTCAAGGCAAATAAGGCTTATAAGCCACAAGCAAGATATGTTATATAAATTTGATTGATTGCAGGCGTTTATGTTGTATGAGTGAATAGAGCGGTGAACAAACCACTGCATTAAGAGTGGGGATACCTCTCGATACTGTGAAACCGCTGGAGCGGTAGTTACGTGAATCAAGTTCAACAAATATGTCAAGGATGGACGATATTATTATCGAAAGAGAGCAGTTAGTTTAGTAATATGTGTGTATAAAGTGAAGCACCGAGCTAAATAACGTCGGTTTGAGACTCGAGCGAGCAACGCTCAAGGAGCATTCAGTAGTCATCCAAATGGATGGCGAACCATAATACGAGTGACGTAAGTATATGTGTGGAAGTTAGAATGACAGTAAATACCATATAGGTTAATGTTATGCAATGAGTAAGAGCACGGTTCGCAGCTGGCGACCGTTGTATCAATGTTATTGAGTAACAGTGTGACAGATAAGACCAGTTATGAGTTAAACTCAGTGGAGATGCAAGGTAAGCGATGTTAAACAAACTAGGCAGTAAGCCAGTGGCCAGTATTACGAAATCGGAATCTCAATGAAACACAGTGTGAATTCTATGGTGAATTGCATAAGAGATTTACTGTCAAGAGTTTACGCCTTTGCACTCTGTATGACTGAGTGTTTTGGAATTGCACTTGCGCAGTAATGATCGAGTGGGATAGCTAGGAATTGGAAACATGTTAATTGTGGAGGAATAATGTTATAATGGCCGATGCATAGGAAATGCAAGGCCGCACCAATAAAAGAGTACTTGTACAAAACCAAATGTGGAGACATCATTAACAGTAGGTGACTACAGTAGCACTAACTGCCAAATATCGGTATGGAATATACCCCAAATGTTGTAAATAGCTGAGAGAGCACTACACACTAGGTAGTAGCTCAATCTCAACCGACAGTAAGTCGGAAGGGAACAAGTCAATCATTGCGAAATACATAACTATATACACAGTAAATTGTTATGGAAGTGGATAGAAAGTTTATAACTCACCGAATTCGCTCACGGTAAGAGATACCACGCGTCGGTTGAGAAACCATTGTTACCAAGATGAAGGTGACAATTGGGGATGTACAATACAGTAAGAATAACAAAAAGGGGCGATTAAGCTCTACAGTTACTAGAGTTCGCAGTAGAAACTAGTGAGCCAGTGATTCAAGTGTTGAATGTACATGGTGAACATGAGTGAATGGCTAATTATTAACGCCTAGAAGCCTAGCAGGCCAGAATCGAAACCAACTAAGAGGTTAAACAAACTCCAATGAGAATTCTTGGTTTAGGGACTAAACCGCCAATATGGTTAAGATCCTCTAATCAGAATCCATTGTATAATAGACCGCGTGGAAGTTAAAACACTTCACGACGGCAGAACATTTTAAGCCAATGTTTAGTGATTGATTACGTGGGCGTAATCCCTTTTAAGGGGGGTAGAGCGCAAAACCACTTAGTGTGTATTACCGTACAAGTGTACGTGATTTATGTTGTGCATAGCACAAAATAATTTGTTTTGATGATTGGTGTGTGTGTGTGTTATGTAAACATACGCATTCATTCATGGTTTAATTGTGGTAATTGCGCACAGAGGATGCGAATACCATTGTGATAAGTGTGTGTATTTGTTAACAATTGTGTGTGATAGTACAAGTGTGGGAGTAGAGAAACTCCCGGGGAACAAAAGCCCCGACAGTGTATAAACGTGAAACTTTGTGTTGTATTTTGATAAAATATATGTGTATATATATATTATATAGTGATTCATGAAAGGGCATGATACCGACATAGAACCTAGTGAGAATAAGATTCCCTAGGTAACAACATTAAAGTGAATGGAAATAACTGATAGATGAAGTTCTATCCCTTGGAGATGTTATGATTATGATTAGAATGATTAAAAAGATAGAAAATTGGAAATGAGTGATTTATTTAATGCTTGAAAATGAAGTGGGAAGTGGAACTTGATTTGCATGCGATCAAGGAAAGCCAAACACAAATTGGAGTGGAAGGATAGTTCAACACTGATGCTGATCACATCAGGGTTGGATAATTCTTGAAGCTCCCTATAAGTGGTCACAAATAACCACGCTAAGAAAAGAAGCAAAGAGCAAAAGTTGGACTTGGAGTTGTATGTGTTTTCAAAAACGATTTTGAATTGGTATTTATAAAAACGTCGATAGATACTTTACATAGTTAAAGTTCTCTTACTTAACCTCACAGAAAAAAAAATTTCAAATTTAAGTGATTGTTTTGATCTCCCAAAGGCACGGGGACGGAAGGTGTCCATCGCGACCGGGTTCTGCGGGATCACAGTGTATATCAAAGATATTTTTGATTGTTATACATGCTATGACATGTTGTGTGGTATGTGTAATAAATGTTATTTTGACTTTGATCTCCTAAAGTGTATGCTACTAAGACCTATGTGTCTAAGTGTTGTTATGTTACCCAAGACCAGAGAGTCTAAGGGTTGTTATGTATGTGTAAGTGTTGTTAAGATACCCGGAACATTGAGTCCGAGGTTATCATGTAAGTATGTTATGTTATGTTATGTTATGCATGGATGTGAATGTGTTACCCGGACCATTAAGTCCGAGGTTGTGATGTAAAGTGTGTTTGGTTATGGAAGTTTTATTTCTATAAGTAATCCCCGTATTCTAATCCAAGATGTGTGGGAAGTGTAAACTTCGAGGACAAAGTTCTTTTAAGGGGGGTAGATTGAAATACCCCAAACCTTAATATGTGGTTTAAATATTAAACTATGGTATGTAAAGGCTAAAAAGTGCCTTAGAAACATCAGTGAACAATTTAAACCATAGTAAAATGCAATAAAGCACTAAGATACAGTTTGAGCAAAAACATGCTCTAAGCTTGGAGTGAACTTGGTTAGGACCCAAAGAGCCTACCAAGACTTAATAATATTCAATTATGATTTAACAAGGCAAATTAAGTCCTTAGGAAACTTTGGTAGACAGTTAAACCAAATAAAACACAAGAATATACCTTAAAGTCAATAAGGGCCAAAATGTGCTCTAAGCTTGGGTAAGACCTAATGAGCTTACCAAGACCTTATTTATATACTAATGAACATATTAAACCAATTACCAAAGAAAACCAAGCTTGAAAACAAGTTAAAACACAAAAAGTGCTTTAAGGAGACTTAAAGCACGTTTTTTTAAAAAATTGTCTTGTAAATGAGTTTTGAATGGCTAAATGTCCATCATTACTCTTTAATTAACATGTGTACTATATAGTATCACATTTGGAGGTCTATATCAATGGGAAATCAAAAATTTCACATCTATGTGCCTTGTTTTAGTGAATAGTAACTTTAATAAGCTAGTTTGTAACATATGTTGTTATAATTAATTTAATTGGTCAACTAAGACCAAAACACCCCTAAGTAAATGATGGGGGCCGGTTTTATCATGGTGAGTCACCAACATGTAAAAGAAATCAATTTAAGAAAGGAAGGAAAAGTAAGTAAAAGATGAAAGTCACTTTATAGCATAAATATCTTCCAAAAGCAACTTAGAACTCATTCTCTCATTCCTCTCTTGTTCCCACCGTCTTCTACCTCTCTTCTTGCTCTCTTCTATGGTTTGCAATAGTACCACACCAAACTCCATCTTTGATCTCTTGTAACTCCTAGCTCCATGGTCCAAATTCAATTTCAAGACCACCATTCTTCTAGTTGGAGCAAGCTCTACACTTCTATCTTTTCAAATCTTCAAAAGCCTCATTTCGGTGCCAAGGAGATTCACCATTGATGGAGCTTTAGTTCATCTTTTCACATATTGTTGTTCTCCTTTGCTTCAAGGTAAGGAAACTCAAAGAAAATCCATGTTTCCTCCATGTTTTCATGTTGACCGAAAATCACCACTAAAGGTGTATTTACCTTTCTTTGTTCTAGCTACATTCTAATCCTTCAAGGGCTAGGAGGAGTCCTCTCTTGATACTTATTCAAGCTCTCTTCCAATTCCAAGGTAAAACAATTACCTTAATGTGTTAAGACAATATATGTGCCTAGGGTTTACAATGAGATGAAGCATAATGCTTGAATACTCATTCAATTATTTGTACATTGTTTAGAAGTTGACAAACAACCAAACATCCTTACCGGTTTTACAAGGAAACAAGAAAGACGTTTGTGAGGAAAAGAGGTAAATATGCTATCTCAATGTAGTTTAAATGCCTTAGGAAAATGAGCTTGACTTGCTTAATAAAATACCTAAGGAGCCAATGGTAAATGAGCTAGTGAAATACTCTCAAGGAGTTTATTAAAGGGCATATGTGTTGTTGTATGTAATTGCAGGTTAAAGGCAATATATATGTGGGAGATTCAGTGTTTAAGTTTAATGTTATTTAAGGGCCTAAGTGCCAAGCAATTTAAGTTTATGCACTATATTGTGATGTAGTGTGAAATTTGGTGAAGTTTTGTGTGTGAGGAAGTTATTGATGGATTTTAGGTCTTCTTGAATGAAATAAGGTAAAAACCTAAGTGTTTGGATGTGAGAATATACAAGAGAAGCTATGGCAAAATTTGGAAAATGTATAAGGAGTTCTAAGTGTTTTAAATGAGTTTTGGTGAACTAGAAGTGTTGGAAATGCCTAAGCATTTTGAATGAGGAGAAATAATGTCTTAAGATGTTCTAGGTAAACAAAAGGACTTAGACATCAACTAGGGTTTAGGTTGGTAAGAAATGATGCTTGGGAGATGATGTTAAAATGAGGAGTAAGCATTATGGACATAGTGGTTATCATAGGCATGAAACACCACTTGGAAAACTAAGGAGGAAATAACATAAGTGTTAGGAATTTCGGTATGAAATGAGTGAGTGCTTAAGGTGATAGATAATGGGTTTCATGGATGTTGTATGAGGATATAAGTGTACCAAATGATGTTAGAAAACATTAGGAGGCCTTAGGAGAAGTTTGGAGTTAAATGGGCAATGGGAAAATAAGGGTCTGGAGCAGACCGACCTTGCGACCGAACTTGCCAAGGTCGGTCGAGCCCAGTTTACCCTGCGAGAATTAGTTTCTGGAACGTACCGACCTTGGGGACCGGACTTGCAAGGTCGGTCGGGCTTGTATTTTGTGTACGAATTAAGTTTCTGGAATCGACCGAACATGGGACCGGACTTGGCAAGTTCGGTCGGGCCTGAATTTTCAAAGGGAAGAAACTCTCGGGAATGGACCGAACATGCGACCGAACTTACAAGGTCGGTCGGAGTAGAAAATTTTAACGGTAATGTGTTCTGGAATGGACCGACCTTGTGCAAGGTCGGTCGGTAAGGTCGGTCGGACCAAAAACATTGTTTAAGGTTATAAAATGATATGTAATGATGGGGATTGATTAGTAATGATGTTATAAGGTTGTTTAAGACATGTTAGGTGAGTTATAATGACAATTTAGTGGGGGAAAGATGTATTAAAATGTAAAAGTAAAACAAGTTAAAAAGTGAAGTTATGCAACTAAGTTAACGGGGATAAGTTATAAGCATTAGACTTTAAATAACCATGTTACCCCGATGTTAATAAAAGTACATGTAATGTTATCAGTTGTTCGAGAATTTCTCGAGGAACATAAGTGGACATGATAAAGTGGACTCCGGTGATAGGTATGGTTTTCTTGCAACCTGTGTCCTACCGGATTACAACGGCTTGTATGCCAATGTGTTTTTCTGTGTGTTTGCCACGTTGTAAGATAAAACATGTAATGAGTTTACAGTAATTCATTTATGTGGCGTGTTCAACTCCATTACCATTTAACCTCGGAAGTGTTAACCTTAGTTAACTGAGTCTATGATCACATGAGAGTTCGTTATTCGGAGTAAACGACCCGAACCATGGGACGTTCTAACCACGGCTATGCGTGTGTTAATTGTGTGATATGTGTATGTGAATGTAGGGATCTCCCTTGTGTGTTTAACCCAGTTGTAATACTGTATGGTGTGTAGATGTGATAGACTCCATAGTGGGGTTCTAGCTAATATCTAAAAGTAAGTATGTACTAACAGTGGTGAGGAATCCGGTTTGGCCGGTCGCGCGTTGTTTGGGAGTGGGTATCCTTCTTAGCCTTACCCTTCTCTCTGTTATGGTTGTTTCCCTCACGGGTTATGATCTCCCATTAGCTTATTCCAAAGCTTAGCTATTCTGACTTATGATCGGTTTAGGGGGAACATGTGTTTGTGTGGTGTGTTCGGGCCACCAAACCCGAACCATCTTAACTTAAGTTACTCGTCCGACTATTAGGACGGTAATGAGTGTTGTTGTTGTTGTATAACGAGCTTACCATGAGGGTGACATCATTCTCTAGGCTCACCAGTGAATTAACTATGTTTGGGTCGGTTCCTAAGAGAACTGTTCCCGTTATGTTATGTGTTGTTGATGTAATGCAATTCCTATTGCGATGTTATTATGTGCACGTTGATACGTGAAAATTGTTGTTATGTGTTGATATGTGATGTATGTTATATGTGTAAATGTGGAGTATGTGGATCATGGATATGAATCCCAGTTTGTGATAAGAGGCGTTTAAGGATAACCCGATTAATGGGTAGTTGTCGTCTATTAAGGAAGTAGCTCCATTAGAGGAGAAACACTCTAGGGATAATGAATACCATGAGTGACTTAACAAATAAGGATGTATTATCCGTTTATGGAGCCCATTGAGGTGAAATGTTGTGTGTTGTGCGTTTACAGTTGCATGCATGTTTTAAATATAATCAACCGCATGCTAAGACGACAATTAGTTGTGCGTAGCCCGGTAGCATGTGGGCTGCGGGATTACCATACCAGCAAAGGTGCTGAGCCCCTTGGGGGCCACCCTTTCTCTTCTTTTCCTATTTCAGGTGCAGAGAGCTGGAAGCCGTTCGAGAGTAGGACGGGGTAGATGTTGTACATGGGTAATCATTTAAATTGTATATGTACTGTAGGTGTAGTAAGACCGAGATTGTTATCGGCATCAGTTTGTAAATACTCGGTACAGTTGGAAGGTAGGTGTATGTTTGTTGTTAATGGAAAGGGATAATAATGTGTAGACGCTCGGGAATCTAGTCCATTAGACCGGTACAATGTTTATGTAATAGCCTTGTTAGCCACGTGGGTGGTTAACGGCGTGTAACACCAACGAGTTAGGTAATGTGAAGTAGTATATTTTCCGCTGCAGAATGTTGTTATGTGTTTGTTGTTGGATGGGGTGTTACAAGAGTGGACCTCGGTGACAGGTATGGTTTTCTTGCAACCTGTGTTCTACCGGATTACACTGGCTTGTATGCCAATGTGTTTTTCTGAATGTTTGCCACCTTTTAAGATAAAAACATGTAATGAGTTTACAGTTGTTTAATTATGTGGCTTGCGTAGTTCCGATAACGTTTAACTTTAATTATGTGCCAAACTTAACTAACCGACTCTAGGATTACATAATAGATCGGTATTCGGAATTAACGACCCAAACCATGGGAACGTTTTAACCACGGCTATGCGTGAGTTAGTTATGTGTTGTTTGTGCGTGTTAGTATGTTCACTACCCTTGTGTGTGACTAACTAGACCTAACCACCTATTTGTGAATTACTGTACTAAGTCCAATAATAAGACTTCTAACAAGTGCTAACCGGGGAGTGAGGAGTCCGGAGTGTTCCGGCCATGCGTGTGTAGTATGGGGGTCGTTGTCATATCAGGTTCGATCCTCTATATATGTTATGGTTGTTTTCCTTTTTGGTTTCCAACCTTCCCTTTAGCTTAACCAAGGCTATTTTACTGACTCACGTCGGGCTCAGGGGCATACTATGTTTGTTCGGTGTGCTTGGATTACTATATCCGACGCACCTTGGGATTAAGTTATCCGTTCATCTAACAGGACGGTAACGAGTTATGTAACGAGCTTATCATGAGTTTGGCAGCATTCTCTAGGCTCTACAAGTGAACTAACTATGTATGGGTCGGTTCCTAAAGAGAACCGTTCCCGTTATGTTATGTGTTATTGTTTTACTGCAATTCTTATTGCGATGTTATGTTGTATGTACGTTGAAACGTGAAATGAGTTGTCATGTGGAGTATGCGGATCATGGATATGAACCCAGGTTATTATAAGACGAATTTGAGTATAACCCGTCTAGTGGGTAGTGTCGTCTGTTAAGGAAATAGCTCCATTAGAAGAGAAACCCTCTAGGGTTAAAGGACACAATGAGTGACTTAACAAGTATAGATGTGTTGACTGTTTTGTTGAGCCCCGTTGTTGTGGGTATGAATGTGTTATGTGTTTATAGATCACATGCATGATTTAAATATAATCCACCGCATGCTTAGATGACAATTAGTTGTGCGTGGCCCGGTAGTATGCGGGTTGCACGATTACCATACCAGCAAAGGTGCTGAGCCCCCTGGGGGGCCACCCTTTCTTTTCTTTCCTACTTTAGGTACAAGGAGCTGGAAGCCGTTCGAGAGTATGACGGGGTAGTTGTTGGTACATGGGTAGCCATTTAAATTGTGTATGTATTGTAGGTGTAGTAAGACTGAAATTGTTATCGGCATTAGGTTGTAAATACTCGTACAGTTGGAATGTATATGTATATCGGTTGTTGTTAATAGAAAGGGATAGAAATGTGTAGTTGCTCGGGAATCTAGTCCATCAGACAGATACAATGTATATGTATTAGCCTTGTTAGCCACGTGGGTGGTTAATGGCGTGTAACACCATTGAGTTAAGTAATGTGATGAGTTAAATTATCCACTGCAATTTGTTGTTAAGTGTATGGTTGTAGTTGGGGTGTTACACCTTCTATTTGTAATCTCTCATCGGAGCTACCAGATAGACCTACTTAAACTCTCAACTGAAGCTAACAAGCTAGGCGTTTATATGTTTAATGTTCGCAACGTTTGCGTAAATAATCAGAAATAGGGTAAGAACACTCTATCTGTTCTCCCTTTCCTATTCGCCATAACTAATGCGAACTAAAATATATATATATATGTTCAGACATATAATACATCACAATATTACATCAAGTAATATAATACAATCATAAGACTTGTACTCTATGTACAACAATCCTTTGCAGCATGTGTACCATGCGCTACGTACTCCTACGTACGGTAATTTTTAAATGCGTGAAATCGCTCTACCCCCCTTAAAAATGATTACGGCCACGTAATCTACGAATATATCATGTTGAAGTAATAAGTTCAAGATGTTCCACTCCAGTGGAATTATTCGTGCACTAATGTGCTATATATTACATTACCCCTTTTCTCTAGGGTCGGGCTTTAGCCCCTCAGGCTATACTGCCTATCTCAGTTAGGTGTATGTATGTTCATATGCGGTTTGATCGGGAGATGTAAACACATCATTGTTTCCCCAACCTGCTAGGTATTTCGACTAACTTTTTATTCAGTCACACTAACCTCTATACATGCTCATGTTATATTCCCAAGAGTTCATGCCACCTTACCGAACTAACCTTCGGTGTAAGGGTTGTTGAGCTATGCTCTAGCACCTAGTGCTTGCAGTAGTTGTCTCTAAAATGTCAAGACGGGTCTGATATGCGCAACTAACTGGCGCCTCATGACTCCAAGTTATTTTTCTATGGGATGAGTTTGTTTCATAGGTACCTTGTAGGTCCTCTTTTGCTGGTGTGAACTCGTATCCCTCGTGTGCTGGTATTTTACTACACACACACATATATGGTTCATCCCTAATCTCAATTAGGGGAATCCATTGGTTTATCTGATCTTCCACGTTCTACTTCTCACCAACATAATTGGGTTAACAGCTATTATAATGGTCGCTTTGTTGCACACCATGTACCAGTCAATTAGACGGTTATCCGCTATTGCGGTTTGCATGGAGTATCCAATCTCCAGCTTAGAGTATCTCTTATAATGCTCACCTTTGCCCTTCGTCTGTTGTAAACATACAATACGACTGTGGGTTTTAACTTGGCATTCGTTTTCTGCTCAACCCTAATTGGTACTAACGTACTAACGTTTTATGGCTTGAGCATGTGGTTATTATTATTTAATGCGACACCATCGCCGCGCCCTCAGCGCATGATATAACTCTTCCTGTGCTCCCTTTTGGGGAGCATCTATGATATTACAAAGGTTTCTCTAATATAACTTCCTAAGATACCACACTTCATCTTCTCATTCATGGGTTCTCCTTGCCTTTACCATTCAATTGGCCTTGGCTTCCTCGTTTACTAAAATCTCCAAAACTTGTGTTCTAACTTATCCACTGTGGAGTTGTGACCTTATGTCGTTTTATTATCAAGTTATTCTTGATTTTTCCTAACCTTGTTAGTTTGACTGAGATCTCTCTCGTCAATTCATGGTTTACCTAGTCAGGATTCCATTCACTGACTTAGACACAGAGTTGATTACCTCCAGGGTCCTTACACTACTCGTTTACATACATGAGGTACCATACTGATACATTACTACTTACCCAACAAACTTAAAGTATGTTTTGTCAGGCCCACAAGCTCCAAGGAGTGTGGTCGTCCCATGTCTCGTTTAGTGCACTCGTAGTGTTCGTACCCGGTGGTTTTCGCACTCTTAGTCCCGGTAATTTATGTTGAAGTAACTAGGCTGCCTATTCTTAACCCTTAGTGTTAGAATGGCCCTAGAGGGTTCTCTGGGTTCTATGGGTTCCTTTATGAATGTGTATATTCCTTACCTTCTCTAAGATAGGTGTTTGCGACCTAGCGCCCTAATATTGGTTTTCTCATGCTCGTCATCTGGTATCTATGAGTGGGGATTAGTATCCGCTTACTATCTCTCACTAGTAGAAAAAGACCCTACCGCAGCGGTTGTTTGGTACCTATGGTAGCGGTTGAAAACCGCTGCGATGGGTGCCGCTGCGGTAGGTACTCTATCTCAGCGGTTCTTATAAACAACCGCTGCGGTAGACCTATTTTTTTTTAAAAAAAAACCACCTATTGCAGCGGTTGTTAATAAGAACCGCTGCGATAGACCTATTTTTTTTAAAAAAAAACACCTATCGCAGCGGTTCTTATTAAGAACCGCTGCAATAGGTTTTTTTTTTTTGTTTTTTCCATTCCACCCTACAATTCTACCACACACACCCCAAAATCAATCAAACCTGTTAAGATATAGCAATTAACAATGCCACCACAGTGGGGCATTAGATCAACCATTTCACCATTTAAATAGCCACCAAACCTATCTACGGGCAATAATCCACTTACATTTACAAATTTGAGCAAATTAATCAAACATCAACAAAATCTTTACAGAAACGACAATTGTTTCATGAGAATTTCAAAATCATCCTACTCAATCCTACCAAACCCTAGAAGCAACCTACATTAACGCTCATGAATTCTGCCCATTCTTCGAGCACCTCGGTTATATGTCCTTCGTTGTAACCGTCTACCAACTCTTCAAAAGCCTTGGAATTAACACAAAAAGAAATATGATTAGTTGCTAATAATACTTTGAGTTTAAGAATCAATGTTAAAAATTATCTACAAAACCAAAATATTTCGAGAATGCTACTTACCAGGTCTAGAGACTTCTCTGGCAAGAGTCTCGGTCCCGCTATCAAGTCACTCATAAACCGAATGACATAGTAGCCACATTCCGAACCTCCCGGCTGCTGTGGACACTGCACATGTATATACGTACATATTCAAAATCGATTTAACACATAATTATAATACTGTTCCTATTTTAAAACTAATGAACATATTACAAAATTTGAATAAGGACTAAAAAATACCTTGACTACATTCCACGGAATCTTCTTAAATCTCTCTCCTCGGACATGCGTCATTACAGATACAAAGGCACTAGAATTCATACGCACAGATAAAGTAAAAGTTATCAACCGGATGATTAAGAAATAACTAAAAATTGATAATTAATCAAGTTAAGTAAATTCATCACCTCATCAACATGTTATATATAACTGGCCTCTTGGGACGCAGAGATGCTGAGTCAAGCTGCAGGACTCTTGGGCTTTTTATACATAGAACGAGCAAAGACCAGTGTCGGCTGTTCATAGATTACAATACAGGCAGAACTTAATTCAATCAATTACATAATACAAATATCATAATTTTAAACTAACTTAACATTAGATAAAATTCTTACCCTTGATGAAGAGGCAGCATTATGTAAGATTTATCTGCAACTGCACACGCATGTATCACATTCGACAAGTACTGGACCAACGCTTGGGGGTCAGATCCCATATTAGCTTCGGAACAGTAGTCAGGGCATAGGAACCCGAAACTACTATTCTCATGTACTTGGACCGCCTTGTCATCAATAAACCCTGCACAATATAAAGAAACCAATATTATGAATTTAATTTTCAAATATACAGAGTAAAATGTGTACAACGTATGCTAATTACTCACATGCAAGCCGATTTGAGAATCGACGCACTCAACCAATCCTTCGTGAACAACTCCACAAAATCAGTAAGATAGATTTCAAAACTCGGAGCGCCTGTATAGTGAAAAAGATCCGGTCTTGGTTCCATTGTAACCGAATCTCTTCCTGGCGGCGTCATCAATAGTGTGGAGTGCAACAGTTTCAGCATGGGGGTAAGGCATTCAGAACCGCCGGTTGTAGCAAATTCGATCTCATCACAACTCTAGTCGCGGATGCCATCGAAGGATTAGCTGGTGCAACAACAACTCTCTTTCCTTTTGCCTTATCAGAATTTGATTGAATGTGTTCCTAATATATTAATTTAATAAGTATATGTTTTACTCTAGGATATGTTAAAGATAAGTTTTTTCATGGGGTTACCTGCTGCTCCCCAAGCCTAATCAATCTACAGGGCCACTGTACTGTATTGGATTCAGCTTGACGAAGGGTGGATATGTCTGCACTGGGCACCGGTATCTGACAATCCGCGTAAGCAGGCGCGTAACCTTCAACAAGCACCCGGGCATGGTACTCTCGGAGCGCTGTATTCCTCACGGTGTCTCCAGCACAAGACTTGAAAAGTTTTCCCCACCCTACTTCGACTTCGTCAACGCCAATCACTTGGAACAATGTGCAGTCAATTGGTTGCTAAATTTTCAAAATTAAAGATTTTAGATGCACATAAACAAGTGTATAATTTGTTTTTTTTTTGTATTTGTAGTTAACATGTTGTTCTAACCTTGAGAGATGAATATGGAAATGGGTTGACGGAGTGAACACTACTGGGAGGCACTGCTGCGGGCTCTGATGCTTGTGCCTGATCTGGCGGTCTAGAAACCTCCTGACTCATCCTCTCAGAACGCATCATCTCCATAGCTTGAGCGATTGACTGCTGAAATTCATTTCGTAGTCGCTGCTCGAGCTCCGCATTCTGGCGTAAGTGCTCCTCATATGTAATGCTCCCTCCAGCACAGTGTCTCGACCCAGGATTACCGAAGGCTTGGCGTATACCGACATGACCACCAAAGCCTACTGCACGACCCGGATGATCCTTCTTCCCGAGAGCGCGGGAAAGTGGATCATCCTGCCTAACGGGCTGCCAAGTGCCCTGGGTGATCTGGGAGCTTAACTCTTCCTGTTATGGAGTTTAATAAGTCAATAAGGATACTTCGGTTTATTTAACTGCTATTGTTACTCTATAAATATAATAAACATTTTTTAAACTAAAAATCACTTACCATTTGGTTGATGACTTCTCTCGTGGCGTCATCATACTCAGTAGGTGCCGCCGGATTTGAAGGTTTCTTCCGTCGACTTAAGTCCCAAACCTTCATCCTTCGTTCGCTGACATTCGAGCCAGCTGGCAGCAACCCCTCTTTCTCCCACTGCGGCACACGCTGAGCAATACTTGTGCTCCCCATGTGATGGGGGTAACGATTTTTTTTTGCATTTTGTTGTTGTTTCTCACGATAGCCTACATATATGTATGAAAAGACAAATTATGCAAATAATATATGAAAAAGACGAATGAACCAAATGAACTCTAAGGACACTTTAAACATTTATCATACAAAGAGAACAACTACTAGTGTGTGAAACTCACCTTGAACTCAGGGGTCAAACGCTTCGCCACAAACTCATTCCACGCTCTTCAGTAATACCATCATATTTTTGCCACGGTGGTCTCCGATCATCCCACATCTTCACCTTCTGCCTCCTCTATCTCTGCGGGCTCCACAGTAAATGTACTGCCTCGTGAGCAGAGAGAGAACTGAAGTCTTTGAACTGTGTGGCAATCCCTTTATCACTCATCCTTCAGAGAATGATATATACAGAATCGGTCCTATATGCACAAAAAAAAATGGATTAGTGTAAAAAAGTAACTATATAAATCTTAAAACAAACTATAAGTGTAACAAATACCTTGAGACATTCAAATATCTGCTCCTTCAACGACTGAGGCACTTGCTTCCAATTGTGGTTTAATTGAAATATGTACTCACAAATGCCTGGGCAGAGCGTGAAATCATTTTTCCAAGTACCCAGTCGGCTGATTAAACTCATTGAAACTCCAAAGGCTTTGTCGGGGGCCTCTATTTGCTTTCAGCCCACGGGTGCCCCTCGTTTTTGGGTTTCTTGAGAGGTGGAGGAGCAAACTTGATCTCTTGTCCTTCCTGTGAAGGCCCTGCTGTCTCGGTCTTGCTGTGGGGTGGTCTCTACGTCTGCTTTCTTTGATTTCTTTTTACCACCTAGTGGGGTGCGTTTTTTACCGGTCTACTATCCCCGTGAGTGCAGCTGTCTATAGGATCATCAATAGGATCATCATCCACTGAGGAAAAAAACACACACACCATTAGATCATATTCATGGACGATGTACAATAAAGAATTTATATAATGTAATTTCAACCAATGGTGTTACCTAGACATAGAACATATATCATGATCTGTTTCTACCCAAACCCCCTCATTATGGTGATCGAGGTAGATGGTCGAACATCATCATTTTGTAAATCATCAGTTGAATATGCAACCCTGTATGCAACGATACAGTTTATCTATCATCTCATTATCTCATCGTCGTTGTTTTCATCCTCAAACAAAACGGTTTTCTCCCTGGAAGAACAACATGCCATCTACGAGCTTTGGGTCTTCAACATAAACACCTGGTCACAGTCTTTACCCAACACAAATGATCTTCCTTATAGTTGTAACACGTGAAAGATCAACCAAAAATAAGTCCTTTATCATTGTGGAGTCCATGTCGGGTTGTCCACTAATTGCAGCAGAACAATAGAAACGAAATCAATGTGATAGTTTAGTTCCCATATGTCCTCTATCACATCATAATACATACTACTGCTCATTGGTTGAACCTGGTTACCTAGACCATATTCAGTCACCGAGCTTCAATTTTACCCCACTGTCTGATGTATTGTTTAGCATCTTGGCGTGCAGTGTAGATGTGCATCCATTAATGTCATACCCTTCAAACGATAGAACATCTGTTCCAGAACCCAACAGCTAGACATCTGATTCTTCACTAACATCTTTGGGGTTTCAATGAAGCTTGCTCAAACACATATTCCTTAAACCATTGGACGAATACTCGATTTTGTTCTTTTTTAAGCCAGATACTGTTTTGGTAGGGTTTGTGTCGATCAACTCAGCAATGTGAATATCGAAGTAGGGTTCAACAACCTCAAGGTGTTGTAGTACAAACAAATGTGCATGATTAATAAGATCACGAGAGATACGAACAACCTTTTTGCCAATAACTCCTTACCCTCAAATCTACCATGGTGACGTGGTTGGGAAGACCAATTGATCTGCATCGCTCAAATAACTTGTTACGAATTCTGTGACTTCCTCAGTCACTGTTGCTTCGATGATACTGCCTTCCGGTCTATATCTTTTTTTCATTCTACCCTTAGAATCCCCATATATCGTTCGAAAGGATACATGTAACGTAAGTAAACCGGACCACAATATTTGATCTCTCGGACAATATGCACTACTAAATGCACCATTATGTCAAAGAACGATGGTGGGAAATAAATTCAAGCTGGCATATTGTCACAACAATTTCATGTTGCAGATCATCGAGGGTGTCTGAGTCAATTGCCTTGCAGCAGACAACGTTGAAGAAGAAACATAATCAAGTTAGAGCATTTCTGTCATTTTCTGGTAATATCTCTAGTATTGCAACTGGAAGAAGATGCAACATTAACACATGATAATCATGAGATTTCATGCCTAGAAGTTTCAAATCCTTCATAGAAAACTAGGTTCTTCCAGTTTGAAGAGTACCAGATGGTACCTTCAATGTGTGCAAAACACTTGCAAAAACTTAATTTTTCACTCTTAGAGAGGGTATAACATGCAGGAGGTAGATATGTTCGTTTCATCCTCTATTAGGTAGTTCTTTCGTATGCGCAACTCTTGCATATCTCTCCTCACCTTTAATCCGTCTTTCGTCTTCCGGGTATGTTGAGCAAAGTACCACACACTGCCTCACCGGCGTTCTTCACAATGTGCAGGATATCCAAACAATGTCGAACAGGCAGATGCCGCCAATACGGTAGATCCCAAAAAATGGAACGTTTTTTCCAAATGTTCTTCGGCGGCTTGGATGCGTTTCTAAATACATTTTCAATGTCTTTTACCTTTGCATACACTTCCTCTGATTTCAAAAGCAAGGGAGCCACACGAGTCTCGGGCTCATTGTTGAACAGCTTTCGCTTTCTCGAACGGTAAGGATGGTTTACTAGAAGAAACCGTCGATGACACATATAAACATTTTTGCCGCAGTGCTTCAGACGATCTGAACATGTGTCATCCTCACATACCGGACACGCTTTGACCCTTTCACCGAGTATCCTGACAACGTTCCATAGGCAGGAAAGTTGTAACAGTACAGAACAACATCGCCTTCAGTGTGAAATTTTCTTTCGCATGAGCATCATATACCACTGTCCCTTCATTCCATAACAAGTCATATCATCGATCAGTGGTGCAAGATATACGTCATGTTATGACCAGTTGCTTGCTTTGGACCAGAAATTAGGAGTGATAACATAATGTATTTTCGTATTCACCCCTATAAGCACACAGTTATTTGGGAAGCATGAATCTTTTTATATTCAACTCCATTGGACACATCCATTTCTTTGCCTCGTAGGTGGATGTAGGAAACCATTCTCATCAGGAAGCATATCATGTATCAGCTCTAGAAATGACGTGAAAACACTTGTCACCAACTCCATATTTCCCCTTAAGTTGAACAAATTAAGTACAGCAGTCAATTTTGGTATTTAACGCACGAAGGGTACAAGGTGTCTTTGACACGTCCAACAATCTTTGATACTCTTCCGGCTTATCGACAAAAGTCCGCAAACATTTTCTAACATTTCATCATTTGCTCATCATGGTGAGTGGTCTCGCTGTCATCGAATCCTGAATCACTTAACGGTACTGACTCATTGATGGTATTGAAGGTGTGGGCGGTTACTGCGTAGCGTGGATCATGAGCACTTGATGATGTTGAAGCACTAGCTGCAACAGTTTCTCCATGAAAATTCCATCTTTTGTAATGTGGCATGAATCCACGGGACTTAAGATGAAATCTAATTTCCTCAATGTCTTCATATTCCTTACGACCCCACAGTCAACACAAGGACATGAATATTGTCCGCCTTTGTTATGTCCTTGTGTTGCACTGCCGCTTTGAGAAACTCTTTCAGCTTCTCATCAAAATAGTGATCCCTCGATCACCGTACATCCAGTCACGCTCCATTCTATATGTGAAAACAAAACTATGTTAAGATTGATTTGTCTTTCAGTTTCGTCTGCATTGTATATGGAGCATGTTTCTACTGGATGTACGGTTGCAACCAAACTCAGCACTACTCTATGGTTACAACCTAACTAACGTAGCCTAAGTACTCTAACTTTCCAACGTAACTAATCTAGCCTTATTCTAACAATTCTAACACTTTAATTTAACTTCAACAAATCATTGCATTATTAAAACAAAAAATAAAGTTTAATTACTACTTGTTTAAGGTTGTACAGAGGGGGAAGCTAGGACACTGCTTTGGTGATGGGCTGAGAAAGTACTGGTACAAATCCAATAGCAGATTCAGAAGACCTGACAAAGAAAAGTAAAGATTGTTATACACAAATAACAAATAAAATTAATTATTAATAAGACTAATACGATTCTAGAAAAATTTGGCATGACCTTGCGTAATCGTGTTAATCCCATGCTTATCATTAAGCATTCACCAACATTTTACTTACCACGACAAATAAATTCAACAATTGGCAGCAACCATCCTATTCACAATCACTCAATATTAACCACAACCACTTTTTCGCAATAATTAATTAAACACACAAAGACAAAAGATAGATGAAGATGTTACCTTTTCACTCTTAGTCCACAGCAGAATAAATAAGGAAGAAGAAGTAGAGGACCACCCCAATTACTGCAGACAGCGGGGGAAGCAAGGAAATAATATTAGGGGGGGCAAGAAATCCATTATTATAAGCATTATCATATTAAGAAATAAAAAAGAGAAAAAAGATAGATGAAGATGTTACCTTTCAGCTCATGCTGCACACAGAAGCAATGAGAGAGAAGAAAGAGACACAGAGACCACCCCAATTACTGCAGACAGCGGTGAAGCAAGGTAATAATATTAGGGGGGGCAAGAAATCCATTACTATAAGCATTATCATATTAAGCACGTATATGAGGAAAAAATGTATCATCGTTTTGTCTCCATGATGGTCGTATAAAATACATTATTAATTTAATGAGATTAGAGAGTGTGACTGAATTGGTGACTGTAAAAATATAGTCACCGCAAATTCCATAAAAATAATTAAGAGAACTTATAGCTATAAACTAACTAATAAAAAGTATAAATTAATAAAAACTATTTTTAAAAAAATTATATTTTAAAAAAATTAATTAAGATGATTTATTATTAACTTAAAATTAAACTAATAAAAAATATCTTTTAAAAAAATTAACTTTTTATAAAAATTATTTAAGATAATTTATTATTAGTTACTAAAAAAGAATATTTTTAATGAGTGTAAATTTTAGAAAATAATTACAAATTCTAAAAAACTAACTTCATATTTACGACGAACATAATAACTATCAACTAAAAATCTGAGTGTAAAAACGAACACGCTAACAGTGTTATTTATTCAACTTAATATGGTTACAATCATTAAATTAAGAGAGAAGTAGATCAATGCTCCAGAATTAAAAATTATTCCTAATAAAAAAAGAACACAAGTTAACATAACCTGTAAATAACATATCACATCTTATCGGAATCTGAGTTTAATTGATAAAAAACGTATGGTTGGGCAACATCCACTTACATATAGCACGTACAGTTGACAAGTACTATAATACTATAAAATATCAAGTAACTTCCTTATCGAACATTAGTAGTTTTTCCAAAAATAATCTCTAGTAATATATTACTGAAGAAACAAGGATGCATTATCACTAGCATCATTGTAATAGTGACGCAATATTCCCGTACCGTTTTTTACAACTTTGGGTTGTATGCAGAGGGCACAAACAGCAAAAATATCAACTCAGGCATTTTATCGAAACACCTTATATGCACAAACTATTTATACTTGTTCAATAATCTATCTATATTCAAATTATGCACACCACTAAACTAACAATCAATACTACATTACAACTAGTAATTCAATCAACAAGACAATAATTAACATATTTCGAAGTTAAAACCAGAATTCGAACCTAGGGTTCCCTCTAGAACCAACGATCGACGCCTGCGACCAGTTCCTCTGTTGCGACGGCGACGGCAACTGCGGCGGCGAACGATGGAGGCGCGCGCGGAAGGTGAAGGTGGCGGTGGTGGTGGCGGAGTCGCAGGCGTCGAGAGGTCGAAATCGCCGTCGCCTTCTTCGTTCTCGCGATATTACAGAAGAAATGAAGAGGAAAACGAAGTGGAGCCGATTTGGGGGAAAACAACCCTATCGCAGCGGTTCCTACTAAGAACCGCTGAGATAGGTCTGTAAAAAAGACCTATCTCAGCGGTTCTTAGTAGGAACCGCTGTGATAGAGTTGTTTTTTTAACGACCCTAGCGCAGCGGTTGTTACTTACAACCGCTGAGATAGATGTGCGGGTTTTTTAAAATCGGCCTATCTCAGCGGTTGTTTTTACAACCGCTGCGGTAGGGGCGCTGCGATAGACCATTTCTGTACTAGTGTCTCCCATTCACTCCTAGGCTATTAATGCCGTTTAGATCTGAGTCTTCAGTTCTTAAACTCCACCCAATTCATTGGGTTACACCCTCTGGTGTAGTCTGGACTCCATGCTAAGGGTTGACACTTCGTGTTTTCCCTGTCTTATGGTAGTCCCTCTTTAGTCTGATATTAATCAGTATTTGTGATTCATCACCTTTGCTCTCCTAGATTTGGGTCATTTTGGTGGTACTAAAGGTATCCTTCCGTAGGCCTATGCCATACGATATTCAGGCTCAGTGCTTATTCTGATAGTTAAATCCTAGTTGGTTCTAATACTTTATCCTAAGGTTTACAATTGGATACCCGCAACTTAGTGGGTTACGCTTATCATCGCTCTTCATTGTGTAGTCCTTACTCTTATTCAACTCGTATTTCCTCCATCCTCTTCGAGGTAACGGTATCTTCCGTCCTCAGGCAAATTCAGTGCTCAGTTAATATCCACTGCCCTCCGTACGGGAGTCTAGCAGCATAATGGATTCACAACACCCCCGGTGTGTGTGGTGCGGGCATAACATTGGCCCCTGCATTGTATGTTTGCATCTTCCTATTCTTCCCTTACAACCACTAGTGCAAAAAGGGTCTTTTTCGGCGGTTTTTTTATGCCTTTTTCATCGAAAATGCTACCGCCGAAAAAGGGTCTTCCCTTATTTTCGGCGGTTTCACAACCGCTGAAAAAAGTAACTATTTTCGGTGGTTCCTAAGGCAAAAACCGCCGAAAAAGACCTATTTCAGAGGCAAAATTAACATGAAAACATTGTATGATTTTCGGCGGTTTCTACTTGGAACCGCCGAAAATCCTCCATTTTTTTTGGTTTTTCTCGTTTTCGTTTATAATCCCACATATATCACAAAACCTGTTAATATGCATCCAAATATGTCCACATATCTCTCTACATCACATGGTAGAGGATCTCATCACTCTTTGTAAGTAAATTGTCAAAAAATCCCAAAAATAATGACACGGCTTACAAATGACCATACACACCACATTTAAATGGTCACAAATGACCATACACCACAATTCACATAGTCACAAATGACCATATACATACACAATTGATCAAATGTTCACTAATATACTCATAGTGGTCATTTTTTACAATCTATCTAACCATAAAAGTCTAACGAAAGTTCTCAATAACAATTCGAGAACAAAAAGCAAAAATCAAACCAAATTCATGGACACGAAATCCCCCAATCCTCTAGCATCCTGTTGATTGTTTCTGTGTTATATTCTCCAACATTAGGAAAAACCTTTGAAAAAAAAACAAGACAAAATTGGTTAATCATCAAACAATTATATTAGTAATTGAAAAATAAATATAACTTCGATATACCTTTTCTAACTGATCATCCATCTCACCAAATAGGGTGATTATGTCATGCATATACCTCATGACATAATACCCACACTCTAAACCTCCGGGTTGACGTGAACACTTAAACACAGGAAGAACAAAACTAATTATATAAGACATTTATTTGTGATTACAACCAATCAATAATAAACAAGTAACTGATGACGCATTTACCTTCACTGAAGTCCATTGGATGGAATTTTATGACCTTACACCAAGCTCTGAAATCAAAACACTTTGATACACACTGCATAATTATTATCTTCAACATACATTAATTAAATTAGGATATCCATTCATAATAAAAATAAATTAAAGGAGTTGAAATACATAAAGAATTGCTTCATAATGTACTTACACGCAAAGGTGTGGCTTTATCTTGATGTCTCTTGGATTTCCGGTTTGCAGCAGATCAAGAATAGTATCCACGAACGATCCAGACACAACACAAGTAAAACCCAATGGCCACTGTGTAATACCAAAACACTCACATGTCATTATAATGCATGTGTGCACAGATAACTACAACACTTATTCAAATTAAAATGATAAACAGAAGTTAATACTTTTGATGATAAGGTAGCATAAGATATTTCTTCCTCTCTCTCATGTTGTTAACCATCGCACGCTATATGTACACCTTACATGCTTCTGTATCGCACTTCAGAGCAGTGAATGATGCTCTTTCAGGACACAAAAATCCATACTTGGTAAGGGAAAAAGATTGCATTTTGTCATTCAAAAACCTGTTCATAAATAAAAAGACATAAAATTAATTAACATTGTTTCAGAACATCAATTTATAACTTAATTATAAAACAAAACTAATACTTACAGAATAAATGAATGCATCACTGCAACAGGCACCCAATCAAATCGTAGGATGTCCGTAACATCAGTCGTCCACATGTCGATTTCTACAGTTCGTCCATAGTGAAGAAGGTCATCGTCAAAACTGAGTAGGATAGAATTTCTACCATCTGGGAAGTCGCGGATTAGATCATGCAAACATTTCATGTTTGGCCCCAAGCGTGCATATACGGAATCGTCCACCAAATTTTCTCTTTCTACAACATTGGTGGATGCTCTGTATTCAGAGGATCCAATCTTTGACTTCTTTTTCTCAGGAGATACAGATTTCTTTCTTAATGCCTATTTACAACTGACATTCAATACTAGTCATGAACTGAGCATCCACACATACTATATTCATGTAATGAACAATAATAACTACACTAGTGGTTAGTATTAGACATACCTTCACACACTTCTGAATCAGACGAATGGGCCACTGAACGAATGCACCCTTTGCAGACCGAACTGCGCTGTACTTCTCCGTAGGTACAGGGAGTGGTAGATCAGGAACCTCATAAATCGGTTCGTCCACAGAGACTTTCCCGTGATACGGCTTCAGTGGTATTCCATGGGTCACGTCATTAGGGCCTGATTGGTACACCCTTCCTTCCGTGACATATATTTCTTCATTACTGTATGGAAGCAGGAGGTTACAGTTCCACGGGTCCTACAATTTCATCAGATTAGTAGATGTTGAACTAAAAATATGTAATAAAAGATATGACAACTAATAGAAAGGTTAAAGGTATAAAAAATTACATATACATAAGCATAAGGATACTGGTCATTGGAATCCACACTTGTGTACACTCCAGCAGGAGTAGGATCAGAAGGAGGAACATATGGCTGGGATGCATGACTACCTTGATGTATTTCATCAAAGACCTCCTTCTTCCACTGCTCTCTCATTTCATTAATGGCACGCATGTGCTGCTCGTAAGAAATTGTTTGTCCTTGAGTACTCCCTTTCCTTGACCCGGGGTTACCAAAAAGTTTTCTTATCCCTATGTTAAAACCCCCTAACCCCACAGCTCGGCCTGGATGATCTTTCTTTCCAAGTGCACGAGACAACTGGTCATCATGTCGATCAGGTACCCATGTCCCTTGGGTAACTTGTTCATTCAGCTCATCCTTTATAATTAAATGTAGAAAGCAGTTAATTATAATTTTTAAGTTGATAAAAATAAATTTGTCAAAAAATTTGAAAGTAAAGAAAAGTACTTACCATCTTATCAACGATTTCCTTCGTCTTCTCGAAGGGATATAAACGCTCTCCAGTTTTTGGGTCTTTCTTAGTACGTGAAAGCTTCCAAAACGTACCCCGTAGCTGGTGCTCATCAAGAGTGCTCATATCTGATGGCAACTCTCCTTCTGCCACCCATTCAGGCACTCTTCTATTAAACCCCTTTCGCACCTAACACATGATGATATTCATTCTTCTTCGCATTCGCGGATTGGGCTTCGCGGTACTCCTGTTAACAAATAAACATACAATTAAGATGACCAAAAATATACATATGTAAATTTAAATACCTCAAAAATATATATATTTATATAATATTTAATTATTTAAAAGTTATTACATACCTTTGTCTCCATCTTCATATCATAGAACTCCTGCCACTTCCTTTGGTTATTAGTGTGTAAATTCCCAAGGCTGGCGTGTGTCGCCGTCCGGCCTCTTAAGCTTCTTGCTGATAAACCACTTAACCAGATCATGCTTATGATCTACAAATTTCTTGTGCATCATTGATTTGACCATGGAGTAGTACTCACTTTCTACAGGTATTTGATATCGTTTCTGCATATTACCATAAATGAAACAAATGTTAGTGATGGATACCTACAAATTGTACAAAAATATTACTTTTACTATTGTTTATTTACCTGTACGATCTCAAACATCTGTTTCTTTAGTCCTTCGTCAACTTGAGGCCAGGTGAGAGTAATATCACAATACTCATCGAACATTAATTCATCATCATCAACATCTTGATCAGCATTAATGTTGACAAATCTTTTCCCTGGTAATACAACTAACCACCTGGAATCGATGGGATCTTCTATGTAAAATACTAGTTCACAATCCTTGGGAAATATGAACGGATCTTGTGTATGACCAAGGCGTGATAAATCAACAAAATTAAACCCATCGTGAACCCGATAATCGTTTCTATTATCCACCTATTTGCATTGAAAAATAACAAACTTTTGAAACTGATAATCAAGCTCCCAAATATCTGCAATGAATCCATAATACAACCTCGAGGTTGAAATCGTTGAAGCTGGATCACCTCTGATATACTCAGTTGTTGTTGCTTCTACTTTAACCCTGTTATTCTGGTTTAAACATCTATCATCTTGCCGTTTTGTCCAGTAGGTGAACCCATTGATGTCATACCCTTCATAAGATATACAAGTGGAACCAGGTCCCAAGGCTAACCAACGGAGCTCTTCACTTACATTATCAGACGCTAGTGATGCAATCTTCATGACATGATCTCTAAACCATGAACAAAAGGTCTTGTTTTGCTCCTTTATCAACCAAATAATATTCCTCCCAGGATATTGAGCTCATAGTGCAGTCATGTGTTTCTCAAAAAATGGCTCAATAATCTCAAGGTGATGTAATACGAATAGATGTGCAGACTCCATTGAGGATGAATCAATTGCCACAATTTTTTTCCCAATAACACCTTGATCTTCTGTCCCTCCTACGTCTCTCAGTTGTGGCACTCCAATAGCTACAGCTCCTTTCAAGTATTCAGTACAAAATTCTGTCACTTCTTCGGTTATTGTCCTTTCTATGATACTCCCTTCAGGTCGATATCTATTCTTCATCCTTCCCTTCAAGATTCCCATGTATATCTCAAATGGATACATGTCTCTTAAATATATAGGACCGCATAATTTGATTTCTCTTACAATGTGAACAACCAAGTGGACCATGATGTTAAAAAACGAGGGTGGAAAATACATTTCAAGTTGACACATCGTAACAACAACATCACGTTGCAGACTGTCTAGTGTATCAACATCCACGACTTTATTGCACGCTGCATTTAAAAAGAAACATAGTCTTGTAATTGCATTCCGCACATCTTTCAGCGATATACCCCGAATGGCAACAAGAAGTAGATGCAACATCAGAATGTGATAATCATGAGACTTCAACACGATCAACTTCAAGTCCTTCATTGACACAAGACTTTTCCACTTAGATGAGTAACCCGTAGGAACCTTAAGGGAATGAATACATTTACAAAAGCTGTTCTTCTCATTCTTACACAAAGTGTAACATGCTGGAGGTAAAAATGTTCGTTTGCCTCTTTCTTGGGGATGCAACTCCTCGCGTATGCCATAGCTTGATTCTTTTCGAACCTTTATTCCGTCTTTTGTTTTCCCAGGTATGTTAAGCAAAGTCCCAACAACAGCGTCACCAACATTTTTCACAATATGCATGAAATCAAGACAATGCCTAACAGATAAATGTTTCCAATACGAAAGTTCCCAAAATGTTGAACATTTTTTCCAGATGTTTTTTGGGTAGACTTGGACGGAACACCGAAAACATTGTCAATGTCATTCACCTTTTGATAAATCTCTTCAGAACTCAGAGGTATACGAGCAACACGTGACTCAGTCTTTCCGTTGATAACTTCCTCTTTTACGGTACGGGTGAGCTGATGGCAATAATCTACGATGACAATGTAGACGTTTTTTTCCACAAAACTGTAGACGATCAGAACAAGTGTCGTCCTCACATATTGGGCAAGCAATGCGCCTTTTACTGTGTATCCAGATAAGTTCCCGTACGCTGGAAAGTCATTCATTGTGCAAAAAGCATGGCACGAAGTGTAAAGTTTTGTCTGGCGTAACTGTCTAAAACCACTGTCCCCTGATTCCATAGCAATTTCAAATCGTCAATCAGTGGTGCAAGGTATACATCGATGTTATGTCCTGGTTGTTAGGTCCAGAAATAACAATGATAACATTATGTATTTCCGCTTTATACACAGCCACAAGGGAAGATTGTAGATCACCAATAGAACAGGCCAAGTGCTGTGCTGACTACTTAGACTGCCATAAGGATTCATCCCATCCGTACATAACCCGAGTCTCTCAGTGGTGGTAGTCCAGGTAGCTCCTCTAGAAAAACGTCGGGGTACTCCGACACTATGGGAACATCGCACTGGAACTTCGGATCGTCCTCAGATCCTGGGCATAACAGTAGTAGGCGGTAGCGCCCCTGACACCTCCTTCATCAGGGATAAAGCCGATACAACCTTCAAAGTCGGCTATTTAGGTTGCATTCGGTATGACACTGTGATCCCAGTAGCTGACTTCAGGAGGAGACGGTTGATAAGTGTCCAAATGAGCATGTTTTATAGGTGTAATTCATATATAATATTAGCACTTTTCTTGCCCATTTCTCCACTTCGGTTAGTTTTCCTCTAGTTTGTGTTTTATTGTTATCTCACAAAATTATTGGTTTAACATGAGGAAAACCAAGCTGGGAGTGAAGTAGATTAAGAGACGAACGCATAGACGCAAACGGCTCAGAAAACGGAGTCCAAACGAAGAAGCTAGAGTAAGTCAATGTAACACCCCTAAAACCGGCCTAAGAGTTAAGGGTATTACACGCCGCGTATTACTACCAATAACGCAAGGCTCTAAACGATCAAAAACAATAAAGGCCCAAAACAGAGTTCACTTAACATTGTAAACCAAAGTATCAAATACAGCGGAAGTAAACGGATTCAAATACATATCCGAAACAGAAACTCAAAGCAGAGGAAGGCCCGAAGGCTACAACGTCATAACAAAAGTTTAAACAGTCAAATGAGCTAAACACTACAGCTCCAGAACTCAAGATGATCCTCGCTGATCAATCTGCAAAAAGTTAGAAGTAGGGGAATGAGCACACAACTATGCCCAGTAAGCAGCGACCGTCATCAGCAAGGTCGCTCAAAACAATTGAAATCAGAAGAAGAGAAGATAAACATCTTATACACAATTCTCAAATAGTCAGAAGCTTTCAGAAACAGAAGCAGAGTGGAACTCAAGGGGTTCCCATTTCAGAAACAGCCAGAGCACTTAAACAGAAGGGGACAAAACACAATGCACACACTCAGAAGGGTCGAAGACCCATAGACCATACCAGGCCTCTCGGCAACGCAGAAATGACTCGAAAGAGTCAAAGGGTTCGTCAACCCCACAGAACAGAAAGGGAATGACCCACACTCAGAACGACGTCTACATGGTATACCACGGAATAGCTCGACCCAGCCATTCACGGCTCAGAAACAAGGTGCAATGTCCCAAAACAGAAAGGTTGCTTAATCAGAAGCAAAGTTGCATTTAAATATGCCAAAACGCTCATAAATCAGTAGCACAGATCATAAGGAAACCAATGCCGCAGACGGCACTCAAATCGGAGTTCAACGAAGAAGTTATGTTGAAAACAGAGGTGTGTCCGAACTTGTGTCCGGACATCGAAGTTCGGACACAAGTCGAGACTCAGAAACCAGAGAAAGCCAAATGTCCGAACTTGTGTCCGGACATCAATGTTCGGACACAAGTCGAGTTGAAATCAGATAGAGGAATTCAGCATGTCCGAACATCCAAGTTCGGACGGATGTTCGGACAGGTTTTACGGGAAAACACGCGGAGGGTCCGACCTTGTGTCCGGACTTCAAAGTTCGGACACAGGTCGAACTTTAAACCAGAGGGAAAACCTGAGGGTGTGTCCGAACATCTATGTTCGGACAGATGTTCGGACATACCCCGAACTCGCAAATCAGAAAGGCAGAAACGCACTGTCCGAACTTCAAAGCTCGGACGGAAGTTCGGACAGTGCGAAAAATGCAGTTTCCAGAAGACGAACAGACAGAGAACAAGCAGAAAAACAACAAATCAAAGCCTTAAAATGCCAATTAAGTACACACACCAAATCAGACATTAAAACAGGAAACCATGGGGTTTTAACCATTCCAAAACGCAACCAAACAGACATCACAAACAGAATTCACACACAAAACAGAATCCGTTGCAATCCCCATGGCTGAACTTCCAAACCGAATCGAGTAACCACCTACCTCAATTAGCAGAAGAAGAACAACGATCTGAACCGCAGGCACAATCCACGCAGAGCAACAATCCGATACAGACCAACAGCCACTGAATTCCACAATCAAGCCCAGAAATCAGAAAACATTCGAAGGAAACCTAGACTTGGAAACTCCCAAAACTGTATAACTTTCTGCATCACAAACCTGGAATCGAGACCGGACGAATTACTCTGCAGAAGAATCCCAACTTACACGCAACCAACGGCCACTGATTCGAACACAAACAAAAACCCTCAATCAGAAACTGGAATCAAGAACAGAGGATACAACGGAGACCGGTTCTGCAATACCAACCTGAAAACGAAGAGGAAACCACACTGCAACGGAGATCACCAATCTGATTGCAGCAGTAGAACCAGAATCTTCAACAGAGGGAAAGATCGAGAGAGAAGGAAAAGAGAGAGAAACTGCTTAGCACCACGATAGAGAACGCTCCTCACGATTAGACTGAATTGAACTGTCGTGATGAAAATAATTAGAAGATGTAAGGGAAAATAAGGAACCCTTCTCCTTATAAATCAGATAATTAATTACCTTAATTAATTAACCGAATGACCTCGCCCTTGACAATTAAAACAATACCGTCGGAGTCCAACTGATAGCAAGGAATAGATAATCCAACTTAGAACAATATTACAACTGATATAACATAAGGTATGAATTATGCGGGTTATAACATCACCTCCCCCTTAAAAGAATCTCGTCCTCGAGATTAACTCACCTTACTGCTCGAACAGAGAGGGATACTTGACACGCAGCTCATCTTCGAGTTCCCAAGTCGCTTCACTCTCTAGCTGATCTGACCACTGGACCTTCACCATAGGCAGGGTCTTACTACGAAGCTGGCGGACGTCCCTGGCTAAAATGCGAGTAGGCACCGCCTCGAAACTGCAATCCTCTCTCAGCTGAAGCTGGCTGTAGTCGATCACGTGAGACGGATCATGCAGATACTTCCTCAACATAGACACGTGGAAAACTCCGTGGACAGCAGACAAAGCAGGTGGCAAAGCCAAACGGTAAGCCACAGGGCCAATCCTCTCCAGAATCTCAAACGGTCCAACGAACCTTGGGCTAAGCTTTCCACGCTTCCCAAACCGGACCACACCTCTGACCGGCGACACTCGCAGATAGACATGATCACCAACATCGAACTCAAGCGGCCTGCGCCTCTGATCTGCATAGCACTTCTGTCTGCTCTGAGCAACCAGCAAACGTTCCCGAATCGTCCTGATCTTCTCTACTGCTCCCTGCACAAGCTCGGGTCCAACCAAGACCCTCTCCTTCAGGTCATCCCAACAGATGGGTGACCTGCACCTCCTACCGTACAACGCTTCAAACGGAGCCATACCAATGCTCGCCTGAAAGCTGTTGTTGTAGGCGAACTCAATCAGAGTCACATGCTGCTCCCAGCTACCACCAAAGTCCAGGACACATGCACGAAGCATGTCCTCCAAAATCTGATTAGTCCTCTCCGTCTGGCCATCCGACTGAGGATGGTAAGCTGAACTGAACGCTAAATTCGTACCCAAGGCCTTATGCAAACTGCGCCAAAATCTCGAAACAAAACGAGGGTCACGATCAGACACAATAGTAGAAGGCACACCGTGAAGCCTCACTATCTCATCGAGATATAAACGAGCTAGGCGCTCCAGACTGAAGGTCTTCTTCACCGGCAGAAAATGAGCAGACTTCGTCAGACGATCAACTATCACCCAAACAGCATCACAACCCGAAGGAGTCCTGGGCAAACCCATGACGAAATCCATCCCCACACTCTCCCACTTCCACTCAGGAATGGGAAGGGGCTGAAGCAAACCCGCTGGCCTCTGATGCTCAGCCTTAATCTGCTGACAGGTCTGACACTTCGAGACAAACTCTGAGATATCACGCTTCATCCCAGACCACCAGAATGACTCTCTGAGGTCTCGATACATCTTCACCCCTCCTGGGTGAACTGAATATGGCGCTCCATGAGCCTCCTGAAGGATCTCTCTGCGCAGCACTGCATCGTCTGGCACACAAACACGGCCTCTGAAACGCAGACACCCATCACTGGAGACACTGAAGTCTGAACTCTGTCTGAAGACAGCCCCTCTCTGATCCGACACAAAGCTGAATCTGCCTCCTGACCAACCCGGATCCTGTCGACCAACGAAGACTGCACCTGAAGCGCTGCTATCACACTGGCACTGGCTGGTCTGACTACCCAAACACCCATACGCTGCAGCTCTAAGGTGGACCTCTGAACTCCTGACAAGGCACAAGCTACACCCGAAGCACCTCTCCGGCTCAAGGCATCTGCCACAACATTCGCTCTACCCGGGTGGTAGAGGATCTCTAAATCATAGTCATGAAGTAGCTCCAACCACCTCCTCTGTCTCAAGTTCAGCTCCTTCTGAGTGAACAAATACTTGAGGCTCTTGTGGTCAGTGTAAACCTTACACGACGCTCCATATAAATAATGTCTCCAAATCTTCAGCGCGAACACTACAGCTGCCAGCTCCAGATCGTGGGTAGGGTAGTTCTTCTCATAGGGCTTAAGCTGTCGGGAGCCATAAGCCACTACCTTACCCTGCTGCATCAAAACACATCCCAGTCCCTTATGGGACGCATCACAGAAGACTTCGAATCCCTCAGTCCCAGAAGGCAATGTCAGAATCGGTGCCGTCGTCAATCTCTTCTTAATCTCCTGGAAACTCTGCTCGCAAGCCTCGCTCCACTCATACTTGATCTCCTTCCTCAACAGACGGGTCAGCGGGGATACGATCTTAGAGAACCCCTCAACGAACTTCCTGTAGTACCCAGCTAACCCAAGGAAACTGCGAATCTCAGCAACATTCGTGGGCCTCGCCCACTCCATCACAGCTCTAACCTTCTCAGGATCCACTGAGATACCGTCCTTCGAGACCACATGTCCCAAGAATACTACGCGGTCAAGCCAGAAGTCACACTTCTTCAACTTAGCATACAGCTCACGATCCTTCAGCGTCTGCAAAACAATCCTCAGATGCTCCTCATGCTCCTCTGCGCTCCTGGAGTACACCAAGATATCATCTATGAAGACCACTACGAACTGATCCAAATAGGGTTTGAAAACCCGGTTCATCATGTCCATGAATACTGATGGAGCATTAGTCAAACCAAACGGCATGACTAGGAACTCGTAATGACCATAACGAGTCCTAAAAGCGGACTTAGGCACATCCTCGGCCTTAATCCTCAACTGATGGTAGCCTGAACGAAGATCTATCTTCGAGAACACTGTAGCCCCCGCCAACTGGTCAAACAAATCGTCGATGCGCGGAAGGGGATAGCGATTCTTGATGGTCACCTTGTTCAGCTCCCTGTAGTCGATGCATAAACGGAAGGTCCCATCCTTCTTCTTCACAAACAGCACTGGCGCTCCCCAAGGCGAAACACTAGGGCGTATGAAGCCCTTATCCAACAGCTCCTGAAGCTGGACCTTTAGCTCCTTCAACTCCGCCGGACTCATACGGTAAGGGGCCCTAGAGATGGGCTGAGTCTCTGGCGCTAAATCGATGGTGAACTCCACCTCTCGCACTGGTGGGAGTCCGGGCACGTCGTCCTGGAAGACCTCAGGAAACTCTCTGACAATCGGGATGCTCTCCAAGCTAGATCCCTCACGCACCTCTGGCAGATAACATAAGAAGCCCTGGCAGCCCTTCCTCAAGAAACTGGCTGCCTGCATCGCTGACACAATCACCGGCGCACATGGAACTGCATTCCCAGAGAAAGCAAAACGAGACCCGTCTGGCAAGTCGAACACCACCCTCTTCGCTGCACAATCTATATGGGCATGGTGCTCTGCTAGCCAATCCATGCCCAGAATCACATCAAAACAGGTCATCCGCATCGGGATGAGGTCAGCAAAGAAAGTCTTGTCCCTAACTACTATGGGACAAGCCTTACACACAGAATCCAGCACACAAGGGGCAACCCCACCTAATGGACTACTCACACACAAGTCTATCTCACTAGGCACAGCAGTCAGTCCAAGATCATCCAACAAATCATGGCAGACAAAGGAATGCGTAGCTCCAGAATCAAACAGACAAAACACATCTCGAGAATGGATCTGGAGAATACCTGAGATGACGCGATCACCCGCTCGATCACGCTCTCCAGCCATAGCATAAACCCGGGCCTGAGTCTGAGGCTTCTTCTGATCGGACCTCGCCCCTGAATCTGAGCCGGTACCTCTATCCCCTGAGCCTCTACTGGACGCCTGAGGGCACTGAGCAATCCGGTGCTCCATCGACCCGCACTTAAAGCAAGCACCGGTCTTCTTGTAGCACTCCCTACCAGGATGGGAGCGACCACAAGACCCACACTTCGTCCCAGCTGACGAAGATGAAGAAGCTCCCCGGCGATCTCCATAGGTCTGCTTCTTCTGAGGAGGAGCAGCCTCCTTCTTCTGAGGCTCCTCAGCACGCCTCTTCCCTTTATGGTCCTTACCAGCCTGTCTGCCCCTGATGTCCGCCTCTACCAGCAAGGCGACATCCGCCACATCTCTGAAGGTCCGGTGACGAAGAGGTGTCACCGCCGACCTGATGTCTGGCCTCAATCCGCTCTCGAACTTACGAGCCTTCCTGTGCTCATCCGGCTCTGGAGCATACTTCGACAGCGTCACAAACTTCCTCACATACTCCTCTACAGACATATCTCTCCCCTGGCGCAGCCGGTTATACTCGTTGATCTTCTGGTCTTTGTACACATCCGGATAGAACTGCTTGTTGAACTCCAAGCAGAACTGATCCCAGGTCCAAGGGGGGTGCCTACCCATCACCATGCGCCACCACTCCTTCGCCTCCCCCTTAAAGAGGAACGTAGCGAAGTCCACCTTCTGGTCATCCTCCGACCCCATCACTCTCAGCAGGTCCTCGACCTCTGTAATCCAGTGGCTCGCCTCCTGAGGGTCACCACAGCCATCAAAGGATGGAGGCTTAAGCTTCATGAACTCCTGGAGAGCTCGGACTCGGCCTCCCACAGCATTCGCTCCTGCTGGGCCAGCACCACCAGCTCCTCCACCAGCTCCCCCAGCAGCTGCAGCCATCGTCTGCATCAACTGCGCCACAAACTGCTGCACTACATCCGCAGCATCTCCCTGAGGGGTCACTGGTGTCCTACGAGGAGCCATTCTGAGATACACAAATCCAAAACTTGTCAGAACTGACTCAGACTTCAAACAACTGTCACAACTGAACCTCGCACAAGCAAACACACCCACAGACACCAAAGAAAGCCAAACCTGGCTCTGATACCACTAAATGTAACACCCCTAAAACCGGCCTAAGAGTTAAGGGTATTACACGCCGCGTATTACTACCAATAACGCAAGGCTCTAAACGATCAAAACAATAAAGGCCCAAACAGAGTTCACTTAACATTGTAAACCAAAGTATCCAAATACAGCGGAAAAAGTAAACGGATTCCAAATACATATCCGAAACAGAAACTCAAAGCAGAGGAAGGCCCGAAGGCTACAACGTCATAACAAAAGTTTAAACAGTCAAATGAGCTAAACACTACAGCTCCAGAACTCAAGATGATCCTCGCTGATCAATCTGCAAAAAGTTAGAAGTAGGGGAATGAGCACACAACTATGCCCAGTAAGCAGCGACCGTCATCAGCAAGGTCGCTCAAAACAATTGAAATCAGAAGAAGAGAAGATAAACATCTTATACACAATTCTCAAATAGTCAGAAGCTTTCAGAAACAGAAGCAGAGTGGAACTCAAGGGGTTCCCATTTCAGAAACAGCCAGAGCACTTAAACAGAAGGGGACAAAACACAATGCACACACTCAGAAGGGTCGAAGACCCATAGACCATACCAGGCCTCTCGGCAACGCAGAAATGACTCGAAAGAGTCAAAGGGTTCGTCAACCCCACAGAACAGAAAGGGAATGACCCACACTCAGAACGACGTCTACATGGTATACCACGGAATAGCTCGACCCAGCCATTCACGGCTCAGAAACAAGGTGCAATGTCCCAAAACAGAAAGGTTGCTTAATCAGAAGCAAAGTTGCATTTAAATATGCCAAAACGCTCATAAATCAGTAGCACAGATCATAAGGAAACCAATGCCGCAGACGGCACTCAAATCGGAGTTCAAACGAAGAAGTTATGTTGAAAACAGAGGTGTGTCCGAACTTGTGTCCGGACATCGAAGTTCGGACACAAGTCGAGACTCAGAAACCAGAGAAAGCCAAATGTCCGAACTTGTGTCCGGACATCAATGTTCGGACACAAGTCGAGTTGAAATCAGATAGAGGAATTCAGCATGTCCGAACATCCAAGTTCGGACGGATGTTCGGACAGGTTTAACGGGAAAACACGCGGAGGGTCCGACCTTGTGTCCGGACTTCAAAGTTCGGACACAGGTCGAACTTTAAACCAGAGGGAAAACCTGAGGGTGTGTCCGAACATCTATGTTCGGACAGATGTTCGGACATACCCCGAACTCGCAAATCAGAAAGGCAGAAACGCACTGTCCGAACTTCAAAGCTCGGACGGAAGTTCGGACAGTGCGAAAAATGCAGTTTCCAGAAGACGAACAGAGCAGAAAAACAACACAAATCAAAGCCTTAAAATGCCAATTAAGTACACACACCAAATCAGACATTAAAACAGGAAACCATGGGGTTTTAACCATTCCAAAACGCAACCAAACAGACATCACAAACAGAATTCACACAAAACAGAATCCGTTGCAATCCCCATGGCTGAACTTCCAAACCGAATCGAGTAACCACCTACCTCAATTAGCAGAAGAAGAACAACGATCTGAACCGCAGGCACAATCCACGCAGAGCAACAATCCGATACAGACCAACAGCCACTGAATTCCACAATCAAGCCCAGAAATCAGAAAACATTCGAAGGAAACCTAGACTTGGAAACTCCCAAAACTGTATAACTTTCTGCATCACAAACCTGGAATCGAGACCGGACGAATTACTCTGCAGAAGAATCCCAACTTACACGCAACCAACGGCCACTGATTCGAACACAAACAAAAACCCTCAATCAGAAACTGGAATCAAGAACAGAGGATACAACGGAGACCGGTTCTGCAATACCAACCTGAAAACGAAGAGGAAACCACACTGCAACGGAGATCACCAATCTGATTGCAGCAGTAGAACCAGAATCTTCAACAGAGGAGAAAGATCGAGAGAGAAGGAAAAGAGAGAGAAACTGCTTAGCACCACGATAGAGAACGCTCCTCACGATTAGACTGAATTGAACTGTCGTGATGAAAATAATTAGAAGATGTAAGGGAAAATAAGGAACCCTTCTCCTTATAAATCAGATAATTAATTACCTTAATTAATTAACCGAATGACCTCCTCGCCCTTGACAATTAAAACAATACCGTCGGAGTCCAACTGATAGCAAGGAATAGATAATCCAACTTAGAACAATATTACAACTGATATAACATAAGGTATGAATTATGCGGGTTATAACAGTCAAAGTTGAGGAAATTAAGTCACGACCACAAGCTGATGCAGGCGGACGTGCATGCCTTGCAACCGCCCAAGAGGAGGCGGACCTCTCAAGGGCAACCGCCTGGCGGACAAGGAAGGGGCAACCGCCCCCTAAGTGGCGGACAAGAGGGCATGGAACCGCCTGGTTCAGTGGCGGACAGGAGAGGAGGAGACCGCCTCCTAAATGGGCGGTTCCTCAGGCGGTCAGGGAGGCGGTTGTGAAGCCGCCCCGGTTTTCTTCTGCGCCCGTCGTCTCTGCAACTTGCCTCCGCGCCGACTGTCCACTGTCTGCAACATATCTATCTACTCCGCACCGTCTACCTTAATTTCCTCACGCGTGAGCTCTGTCCCCTGCGCAATCAATGAAGCAATCAATGCTCTTCTTCATCTGCAATCAAATTCGTACGGATCCAAACCTCTATATAAACCCATGCCCTCTGCTCAAATAAAATCATCCCTTCCTCTCAATCCAAATTAGAATTAGACCACCGTTACAATCGACCACGACCACCACCATTCACCTCTTATCCTCCACTTCTCCATTTTAGTTTTATTCTTCATTCCACCACGAAGCAGAAACACGATAAGAAGAACAGAAGAAAAAGGAGCTGGAGCAGAAGCGAATCGCAGTCCAGTCTCCGCCGGCAGTCTCCAAATTAATGGCTATTTCTGTTTCCTTTTTATTACTGTTAATGTCTGAGTGATTTTATTCGTATCCTAGGGTGGGGTTTGACCCTAAATAATTCAGACTTATTATTAATACCAAGTTTGCTTATAAATATTTGTTTTGTCTCTCTAAATTATTAAATGCTTAACAACTGATCATTTTTATGCATTTACGGTTTCTCTTATTTCAATGATTTTGTAAATCTGAGAATAGACCACAAAGAGAGAAAAACGCTATATATTATCTCCTTGATTAGCAGATAAAATCCATCGCTGTTATTAAAAGAATTCTTGCTTAAAGCTAATTAATTATTTTAGACTTTTTCTGATTGTAAAAAGTCTATCGAATTAATTAAGAGTTGTCCTTATCTATGATTTAGGAAGGCCACAAGATTAATTCTTAAACAGACAAATAAGAGCAAATTAGGATTATAATTATTGTCTGTACTTAAATAAATATTTATCACCTGTTTCACTTATTAAACTTGTTTTAATTCCTTTCAGCAAATATTGTTAAATGCTTAGCGTGACAAACTACTGCATTTATTTGGTAACTATCAACATATGATTTTGAGATAGTCAAAGTACCACAAGGGAATTAATCTTGGTACTTACACTCCGGATTGAGCAGGAAAATACTAAGGCTATTAATAGGAGTTCGTAACTGGCAATTATTAACTCTAATAGACAATAAATATTTGAGACAGGATTATAAAATTGTTTAAGTAATTTAGGAAATTCCCCCGCTATCCTAGGATACCTTTTTCCATCCATTTACTTTATTTTACTGTTTTTATTATTTCTGTACTAATCCTAAAACCAAGCTTGCCTCCGGCTAAACCCCAATTTACTTTTTATGCACTTTAATTTATCTTTTTGTACATTTACTAAACTGAATAATTAATTAGACAGTTGCGAAGTCTCTGTGGATACGACCTTGTTGTACTACAAAGATTGGGTTCACTGCCCATAATTAGGAAGATAGTTTAACTACTATTTTGCCCAACAAGTTTTTGGCGCCGTTGCCGGGGACTTCGGTCCAACTATTTGGTTAATTATCTGTTTAGTTTTTCTTTTATTTCTGTTATTTGCCTTTTTTGTATAAATTTTTATTTCTTTTTTTGAGGTACTTAATTCTGATGGATGGTCACTACGATCAAGCAGGAAGTCGGTATGGTTACCCCTATGGCGCAGAGGACTACAATCAATGGAGTGTCTGTCAAAGGTGCGGAGAGTACCATGAAAACCCCCAATGTTCAGACCCAAATGCTGAATTAAGAGCTCTCTTGGAGGATTACAAGTCATCTCTCAAACCTATCCCCATCTTTGTGTGCCAAGAGTGTGGAGGAGACCATGGAAGTTCCCATTGTCCTATGGTTGCAATAGAGAGAGACAACGCCATTTTAAGGGAAATGATGGCAAATTTTACCTCAGAGTTTGAAAGGATCCAGCAAAGAACGCTAGATCAGATCGAACGCATGGAACAACCGCTTCAACAACTAAATGAAGTGGTTCATGAGGAGGAACAACCTGCTAAGGACATAAGCCACTTTCCACCTCCTCCACTATTCGAATTAGAGAATCCATCACCAAACAACCATCATCTTGATTATGAAGACAACCCCTCAGAAGAGAGTTTCTCCATAGACTTCATGGAGTTTCCTCCCTCTGAAGTCAACTACTATTTCCCCTCCTTCTCTGTGCTCTATCCAGAAGATGAGGATATTTATATCCTCGAAAATGAAGAGAAGGAATTGCCACTAACTCCCGCCAAGATATCCAAACAAAACACCGGTATCACCTTCGAAGAATTAACTTTCTCTGAGGATGATATCGAGCGTTCTTTCTATAAGCCTCACCTACAAGAGGAGGATATTTACATCTTCCAAGTTGAGGAAGAAAAATCATCACCGCCGGTTCTTCTGTTAGAACTACGTTACCGGCATTACCTCCTTAAACACCAGGTTTTGTGGAGTATTCATTTTCCTATTATATTTGCCGAAGTAACGTTTTGTTTTGATCCAGGTGGTTTGCTTTTAATTACTGCCAACTTCATTTTCCTGGCAGAGCTATTATCTACTTATATTTTTGATCCAGGATAACGAAGCAGGCGTCTAGCCAAAGACGTTAAAGAAGGGCAGCTTCCCGGGAGGCAACCCGGACGAACTTATCTTTTATATGCTTTTATGCTATTTTTAATTATCAGGTTCTCTTTAAATTTTATTTTTGCTAACTCTTAACCCCGTTTATAGCATGGTTGCTTCTAGTGTCTTATACAGGTGCAACTTCATGTCTACACCGCAACCAAGCTACGCTACTTGAGGCTGAAGCTCAAGTGTGGGGGAAGTCCAATACACGCCAGCAAAACTAAATATCAGGGGAGTACCAGTTTCTTGAATTACGCTTTTATTTAAATAAAATATACAGAGGAGAGTTTATATGCTTCAATGAATACTCGTGAGCTTCGTGTTCTCTCTATTTTATCTACTTACCGAAAAGGTCTTTTGAAACTTCCCTTGTTTTTCTGGTGAACAATGAGGACATTGTCCAATTTAAGTGTGGGGGAGTGTGCCCTTTTCGGTGGAATTTTGTGCTTAAATGCTTAATCTCTCTGCTTATCTTGCGTTTGTTCAAATTCAATATCGTGGACCCTTTTTATGTGGGTTGTTCTCTTTAAGAATAAATATTGTTATGAATTGTGGGATAAATGGTACAAATTTTAAAATTTTGATTACTTTTGAGGAGCATTTTATATGCGGTGTGACCAAATAATCTGCAAATGGTTGGATTTTATTGCTCAGGGTTTCTTTCTGTCTTCTCTCTTAGGGATTGCTAAGGGGTACTTCTCTGTTAAAAACAAAAAAAAAAGATACAAAATAATAAGGGACTAGCGAGACACCATTGGTAACAACAAAGAGAGTTGAGTGTTCTTAAAAACAAAGGCGTTATGCCTACATTTTCTCATCTCTTATGCAAAAGTGAAACAAATGCATAAATCTATTTTTCCTTTTGTTTTCTCCTCAATGCCCATTCTTGAGAGAAGTTGGCCATGGTAAAAGTTCTCAGAGCCACCTAAAAAGAAACATTGGAGTACCTTAGATCATACCCCGAAACTCTATATTTTATTTTCACCCTGAGCACACCTATGCCACCAGCAGTTAATTTTTCACACTCCTCAATAAGTTAAAAGATCATGTTTATCCTACCCTTCATAATAATATTTGTTAGTATTGAGCATTCCCTACTTACTTGGGTACGTGGTTTTGCTTGAGGACAAGCAAAAAGATAAGTGTGGGGGTGTGATAAGTGTCCAAATGAGCATGTTTTATAGGTGTAATTCATATATAATATTAGCACTTTTCTTGCCCATTTCTCCACTTCGGTTAGTTTTCCTCTAGTTTGTGTTTTATTGTTATCTCACAAAATTATTGGTTTAACATGAGGAAAACCAAGCTGGGAGTGAAGTAGATTAAGAGACGAACGCATAGACGCAAACGGCTCAGAAAACGGAGTCCAAACGAAGAAGCTAGAGTCAGTCAAAGTTTGAGGAAATTAAGTCACGACCACAAGCTGATGCAGGCGGACGTGCATGCCTTGCAACCGCCCAAGAGGAGGCGGACCTCTCAAGGGCAACCGCCTGGCGGACAAGGAAGGGGCAACCGCCCCCTAAGTGGCGGACAAGAGGGCATGGAACCGCCTGGTTCAGTGGCGGACAGGAGAGGAGGAGACCGCCTCCTAAATGGGCGGTTCCTCAGGCGGTCAGGGAGGCGGTTGTGAAGCCGCCCCGGTTTTCTTCTGCGCCCGTCGTCTCTGCAACTTGCCTCCGCGCCGACTGTCCACTGTCTGCAACATATCTATCTACTCCGCACCGTCTACCTTAATTTCCTCACGCGTGAGCTCTGTCCCCTGCGCAATCAATGAAGCAATCTTCTTCATCTGCAATCAAATTCGTACGGATCCAAACCTCTATATAAACCCACGCCCTCTGCTCAAATAAAATCATCCCTTCCTCTCAATCCAAATTAGAATTAGACCACCGTTACAATCGACCACGACCACCACCATTCACCTCTTATCCTCCACTTCTCCATTTTAGTTTTATTCTTCATTCCACCACGAAGCAGAAACATGATAAGAAGAACAGAAGAAAAAGGAGCTGGAGCAGAAGCGAATCGCAGTCCAGTCTCCGCCGGCAGTCTCCAAATTAATGGCTATTTCTGTTTCCTTTTTATTACTGTTAATGTCTGAGTGATTTTATTCGTATCCTAGGGTGGGGTTTGACCCTAAATAATTCAGACTTATTATTAATACCAAGTTTGCTTATAAATATTTGTTTTGTCTCTCTAAATTATTAAATGCTTAACAACTGATCATTTTTATGCATTTACGGTTTCTCTTATTTCAATGATTTTGTAAATCTGAGAATAGACCACAAAGAGAGAAAAACGCTAGATATTATCTCCTTGATTAGCAGATAAAATCCATCGCTGTTATTAAAAGAATTCTCGCTTAAAGCTAATTAATTATTTTAGACTTTTTCTGATTGTAAAAAGTCTATCGAATTAATTAAGAGTTGTCCTTATCTATGATTTAGGAAGGCCACGAGATTAATTCTTAAACAGACAAATAAGAGCAAATTAGGATTATAATTATTGTCTGTACTTAATAAATATTTATCACCTGTTTCACTTATTAAACTTGTTTTAATTCCTTTCAGCAAATATTGTTAAATGCTTAGCGTGACAAACTACTGCATTTATTTGGTAACTATCAACATATGATTTTGAGATAGTCAAAGTACCACAAGGGATTAATCTTGGTACTTACACTCCGGATTGAGCAGGAAAATACTAAGGCTATTAATAGGAGTTCGTAACTGGCAATTATTAACTCTAATAGACAATAAATATTTGAGACAGGATTATAAAATTGTTTAAGTAATTTAGGAAATTCCCCCGCTATCCTAGGATACCTTTTTCCATCCATTTACTTTATTTTACTGTTTTTATATTTCTGTACTAATCCTAAACCAAGCTTGCCTCCGGCTAAACCCCAATTTACTTTTTATGCACTTTAATTTATCTTTTTGTACATTTACTAAAGTGAATAATTAATTAGACAGTTGCGAAGTCTCTGTGGATACGACCTTGTTGTACTACAAAGATTGGGTTCACTGCCCATAATTAGGAAGATAGTTTAACTACTATTTTGCCCAACAACGGTGCTCTGCACACAGTGTAGTCTACCTCGGTACCGCTGTAGCGTGTTCATGCCCACAATTATGTCGAACCCCATGCCAGGGAAAACTATGGCATCCAGAAGGAATTCTGCTCCCTTGATAAGTATGCTCAAATTCTTGCACTGCTTACTGCACTTGATCAGCTCTCTGGACGGCAGCAAGACTGAGCAGTCATGGATATCCTCTGTGGGAGCTTTAATTTTAGCATGAAACGCTTGTGATATGAAGGAGTGGGAGGCACCAGAATCAAACAGGACTGCGGCCTCCACTCCATTAACTAGGAACATGCCTGAAATTATAGGATAGATTTTTAAGATTCTGGGTAAACGTTCCACGGTAATTACTCAGGGTTAATGTTTATACCTGTGATGACCATTCCATTGCTCTTTGCTTGAGCCTGGTTCAACACATTCAACCTGATCCCTGAGTTTCCAACCCCTACAATGAAGCAATAAAATTCTTAGAATTTCCCATTCTTATTGAAAGCTTCATGAGCAACTTAAAATTTACAATGCTGAAACCGTCAAATATAAGGCTAGGTCTGTCTAAAAGTTAGGTTTAGACGACCCGGTTTCATATGGGTCTGGTTAATGATGGGTGTTGGGGCTGTGTTGGGCTTGATTCTCTTCACCCCATGGTAGATGAGTCTAGCTGCCCCACCAAAGATCAGTACATCACCCGACTTCAGGAGGATCTTGGTAGCAAGGTCCATCCTCCTTTGATCACCAAATAGGAACTCCGCGTCGTCTCCAAGTGATATGGACACTACTGGAACTCCTCTAGTGACGGACTCTGGCGATTCGTCCATGTCTTGGTGCATCCCTAGCTTACCCTCCTTTCCATAGAAGTTGATGATGCATATGTCGGAGGTTAGGTCTGGGACGGGCTCATCCTCCAATTCTTGTGCTGCCTTAACTGCATCTCTAATGATGGTCTGCAGTTCCTCCGGGATTGGTGGCACCTCCACCTCTTCATAACTCTTGGTGGTGTGGTTCCACTTCTTACCTAGGCACATGATCTTCACCTTCATGGTTGAACCATTCTTGAAGGTAGGGGTGTAAAAATTTCCTTCCTTCACACCTAACTCCCTGATCTTGAGGATCAATGCATACTGGACTGCTAGGGTCAGGTACTCTCGTAGTAAGATCATCCCGGGTCTCAAGACCTCACACTTCTCTGGTGGGTGTGGTTTGGCTTCAAAAGGGATGTTGGGTGTGGAATATGGCAAAATAGGAAAGCAAATATCGAAAGCTGAACAACAATTGCCATTAAATAAATAAGTCAAGGTTCACAACTGGTAAAGAAAGGTTCGAAACGAAACAAAATAAAGGGTTTGTAGTTCATCCCTTTTACATTGGAAAAGAAAACTAGCCAATGAAATGTGAAGAAAGTAAAAGTCTAAGCCTCTTCGTGAGGGATGTAGTCCTCACCAGGTGAACTCGGGTCATCACTTGCTGCCTCGACGCGGTCCACCATGTTAAGGACCGGTGCCTTGCCCGGCCTCTGGGGGTAGTTCTGTCGGCTCAGGGCAGGGTGGCTGGTAGATGGTCCAGCACCTCCTGTGCCACCTCGACCTCCTCCAATAGTAGTTGCAACTGGGGCTCTAGCAGTGGTCCCGGTGTGTGGCTTGTAGTTCCTGGAATCCCGGTTCAGGAAGCATTCGAACGATTTGTGCCCCTTCTTACCGCAGTGGTTGCAATCCATCAGGTTTCCTTACAATCCTTGCCCGGGTGGTCCTTCTTGCACCACTTTCAGAAGTACTTCCTCACAGGTTGGTTCCTTGTTTCAGTTTCAAGGTTAGTAATTGGGATAACAAAATGTAACCACATTGGAGATTCTAATTTATCTCACCCTTAAATGGCTGGGAGCGGAGTGGCTCAGCATTAGTATATGAGGGGACCATGGTCTTCTCGTTCCTCCCCTTGTAGAACTTTCCCTTCCTCTCGTAGTTCTGGGGAAAGTTCCCTCCATTTCCTTTTTCTCCATCCCCCTTCCTCTTGCCTAGCACAGAGTCCTGGTAGGCAATGGTGGTCTCGCAGTCATTCGTGTCATCCGCTAGCTCCTGTGGTGACAATATATGTTAGTGGGGAAACCTTTGCGTACCAGAAATTCTAAATCATGTTCCATACCTGTAGGGTCATCCCTCTGGTGGAACCGATCATAGTTATGATCCTGAAGTTCAAGCCGGTGTGGAATTTATCCACCAGATACCTCGGAGCGTAAGCTCCCTCTCCAATAACAGCGAGCAGCTCCACAAATTTATTATAGTACTCAGCAACAGAGGAAGTTCCTTGCTTCAGCTGCTCGAACTCGCTCCTCATCCTCTTCTGCAGGTAGGATGGATAGAACTTGGATCTCAGGGCCACTAAGAAGGCTGGGAAGCCGAAGTCCGCCTGGGCAGTCAGCACAGCTCTGGCGGTCTGCCACCATCGATGCGTGGGTCCTTGGAGAAAGTAGGCCGCTATGTCCACCTGGTGACCTGTTGGAACGTGTAGAGTGGTGAAGGCCTTTTGCATCTCGTCGATGTATCTCTCTAAGGTATTCGGTTCTGGCTGGCCTTCGTAGACTGGGGGACGAAGGTCGTTGACTGCCTTCAACCAGTTGAACTCCCGGGGACCATTAGGTGGTGGCGGTGGTGGCTGTGGGATCTGAGCCTGCTGCTGAGCTAATGCAGCTGTCACAATCTGCGCTATGACCTCTGGGGTGACAACGTCGGGTCCATAGCCTCCTGAGGGACCAGCTCCTCCTCTTCGAGACATCTAGCTGGTATGACGGTTTTGTTACTCAGAAGGCGTATTGTTGAGTCTAAATATCTATGTAGTAATATATGAAATATTTATAACGTCCTAAGGACGGTTCGTAGGTACGTGAAGTAAGTAAGTATGGGGTAAGGGTCACGCGCCTTTCTGGAATTCTCACTTCCCAATTCTACCCCAGTTCCCCAGTTTTAAGTGCACCTATAATCTAAGTATTTCACTCGGATTGTTTTCTCGGGTTCAGAGCGTAACTACGCTCTGATACCAATTTCTGTAACGCCCGTATTTAACATATTTATAGCGGAAATAAAATACTAAAGGCGTACAGACCATCGGGTTCCAAACACCCGGCACCAAACCTCACCAATTACAACTTAAAGATTACAATTGTCACGGCCTGAACCTCGAGAAAACTTAACAAAATAAAGCAGTAATAAAACACATAAACTCTCCACAACACCTAATCCCATCCCGATCACTCGTTCTCTTCGTGGCCACCTGTAAAATAACTCGTACCTGTAAGATAAAACCAAGCAGCCCACCCCGAGAGGGGTGGGTCAGTTCCCTGGAATGGAACTGGTACGATCCTCCAAAAACAAACTCATAATACAACTCTTAAATAAATAATAGCGTGAATACAATCACTTAAACCACACAGAGGAACAAGGCATTTCACAAATCACCAAATCAAGATAACACGTTAAGAATAAAGATAAATAACAGAAAGGTAAAGTTAGTGGAACAAAACCACACCATGTGTTAGTGAACATCCAATGCCTTAGTTAAATCCCATTTCCAGTTAGGAGTAGAAAGACCCAAATAGTCACAAAGGACTAGGAATGAAAGGATAGATCCAAGAACCAATAATTCAAGAGTGGAAACAAATCAACTGCGAGAGATAGCCCCCACCGCCAAGTACGTCCTTTTAGGACAGGGGATATACAGCCCCTCACTGTCTACTACGTCCCTATGGGACAGGGGATATACAGCCCCTCACTGTCTACTACGTCCCTTTTGGGACAGGGGATATACATCCCCTCACTGTTACCATTGAAGACGCGCGCACGTCGAGACAACAAGATCCAGCTCATGGATGAAACGATATCCAGAGTCAAAAGAAGAATTTACCAAAATTGACCTTCTCCACATTCCCACTAGATCACTAACTACCCAGAGCAATACCAAAACACTCAGTCCTACAAAGTGCAGAAACGTGAACCCTAGGCAGTTAATGTCTAACGGAGTAACCAAATAGAAGGAACCAATACCCATGTAAGTTTCACATTCAAGGCTCAGTTAGTCACACAAGCTGAGTTAGTCTTACAACCATTTCCTTTTAGAAATTCCTCTTAAACTCAGTTAGCGTTTTTTGAAAACGTCTCATAAGTCAATCAGAAAAAGTAACGGAGTACGAGAAATCATACCTGGTATGTGAAGAACAATAAATAACTCGAATGAGTGATTCCCCAATAGTAACCTATAATTAAGGTGTTCCAAGTGTCGATTAGTTAAGGGACCTATAAACCAAACAACCTCTTATTCTTACTGATCTGTAGTTCCAGGTTTAGCATTATTCTCTCACAAAGGTTTGGGCTCGTTTTTGTTAATTAAATCCTTTGTTAGGCCCATTTCGTTTAATTTGGAATGATTTAGGATTTAGCCCTGAGAGTGGCCCAAACTCTCTATGAATTGTTTAAGTGGGCTTTTGGAGTTCATAAACTTGGGCTCATTAGGTTGGCCCAAGACCGTGTTACGTTTATGTAGCGTAATTAAACCCTTAAGTTATTAATGACTATATAATTACACACCGACTAAAATCCTAAGGTTTTATATATATATTCTTCTTATTATAACTATCACAAGGAATGTTATTTCCCTCGCCTATTTTAATGTATTTATTTACATATATATACATCTGTATGTATTAAGATCTATCCATAATATTTTTAAGAAATTTTATTGTATTTAATTATGTTTAATAACTTTTAAGCATAACCACAACCGATATACGGTTTATAAAATAAAGTGTTTCCCTTTATTTATTTAATATATATATATAGGCATACCTGTAGTAGAACTTAATTAAGACATCCCCTATGTAGCTTATTGTATTTAAATTATCTTATTACCTCAACATTAATCTGCATTCCATGTATGTTTCAAAAAGTATTTCTTTTACTATATCTTAGGATACCAGCTCTTATAATATTGAGCTAATATAAGTGTTAATTTATTAGCTCCCTATTTTACCCTAGGTTACTATTTTATTTCCTTTAATATATGTGTAAATATATATACTTCCCTTAGTTTTGATTAAAATACTAACCCCCATATAATATAATAAATAAGATGTAGAATAATTAAATTCCTTGATTTAACATAAGTTTCTATTTTAAATTCTTCCATATAAGTATATATACATATATGTAAATAATTTCACCCCTCTTAAAAGCTATTACCCAAAACATTTATAAACATACTGTTATAAAAATGTTAATTTAGTTTTCCTTATCTTACCCAGCTTAAAAGTTTATTAACAAACCATACTTTAATTTTTGGTTACATTAAAAACCATATATGATAAGTTATTCTTATGAAAAACTCATAAACACAATTTTTAAACCCACTTACCATTGTCCAAAAATTCCCAAATTTAATATACAGTAACTATAACATTTTATACATATAATAAAATTTTTACTTCATAAAAATATCTTTTTAAATTAACCAAATAATTCCAGAAATCCCGTAACTTGCAAAAATCATAGCTTACGTTTAAAAACTCCAAAACCATAACAATTTACATCAAAATAAACTAGATTTAATAAGGAATCTATGGTTAAAATTTCAAGTCAAAATACATTCGGGAAGGCCATTAACTAAATTCAACAAGCTAGAGTTAAAACCTGAAATATTATAAAACTGAAAATACTCTTTATAATCCACGATCTAATCTCAACTGTCCAATTCTTTAAAACCCGATCGGACGGTCCCTGAACCTCTAGTTCATCAGCGAGTTCCATTCTATACCCGAGTACTAATTCGATAATTTCTCCTAATCCACAGAACGAAATTGAGTGATTCTTGTTTCTATGGTTTCAAAATTCGATTCCGGTTTTAATGATACCAAATTCGCTAGCTAACATGCGGGATTCATCGGTTTTCGATTCTGGTTCGAGGTTAGGGTTTAGTTAGGGTTCCAAATACAAATCTCACCAATTCACTCAATCTAACGCTCAATTAATGCAATTGGAACATGGTTTTGACCGATAATGTAATATAGATTAGCAAGGACGAAGGAATTTGAAGAAAAACTTACAGGAATTGCTCGAATCGAAAGGATTCGACTTCGGTTTTCTAGGAAAAGTTTTGAACTTGTCTGTTCAGGGTGCCAACTTTGCAACGCTATAATTTCTAGTACAGAACGAGTTAGAACTAGTTCTTGGGCTTAATCTAAAGAGGAAACTTAACTCTACACACTGATGGCAAGAACTCACTTTAACTTGCACTACACAGAAAGAAATCGGAGCAGAAAGTTACGAGTTTATACCTTGCGTTTTCTGGAAAAATCTATGATTTTATGTGGTGACAAATCCGAACCTTTAGACACCTTTCTCTTCCAAACGGTTGGGAATTGGCTTTGGTCATCAACATGAAAGTTGTAGAGGGATTAGAGCTCTTCAAAACGAGCTAAAGAACACGAAATTTGGCTGAGAAACGAAGAAGTTATGGCGAGACGAATCTTACCTGAAATCGAAGGAAAACTGGAATCTGTAGTTTCGGTTTCGCAGGGTGGCTACTTTGGATCGAATTTCCGGTTGATTTAGGACGAACTAGGTTTAGTGTGAGTTATGGTTGTAAAGAGGAAGTGTAGGAGAAGACAACAAAGAAGACGGCACTCAAAACTTCCAAAAGATGAGAAAGTTATGAAGGTCACAAGTTAGGGCAAAAACTGGTTACGGTTTCCGGAAAAATAGGAGATAAAATTGACTAAGTGTTGGGCGCGTATCCCGAGGCACGCGGGTGAGTCAGCAGACTTGCCACATCAGCATTTTTTCAAAATTTTGGCTCTAAACTTCATTTGATCATAACTTTGGCTAGGATGATCCGTTTTTGACGTTCTTTTTATCGATCTTCATGGTTTTCTATAACCTATTTATTGGTATAGGTTTCATGGGCTGGTTTGACCATTCTCAAAAAGTCAACCCTAGCAAGGCTTGAGAAGCTTTAGGGTTTTTAGAATTTTATATTGACTTTTATGTAACAAAACAATGTTCCAACTCTTTCTAAAATCTTTATAATATACTTGGAGTGTTTATAAATTTTTCCAAGATTTATTGACTTATAAATCTTATTATTAAATTCTTAATACTATATAATAATATATGGTAATCCAATATTTAATAGTTTTCTTTAGGATTAAATGGGAGAAATCCCATGATTTAATTTTCATAACTCCATATAGGGATATAATGATTTATTATTCACCATTCCATACTATAATATAATAATTAATGGTATTATTTATGGTTTTAATAAAAGAAATCCTCTAAATTAATTTAAATTAATTTAGGGGTATTTCAGTATATCCCCCTTAAAAGAAACTTCACCTCGAAGTTTAAACCTCAACTATACCAATCCAAACCTCCTTAACTACCATCCATTCCATTTCAATATTCCACCCGAGATTACTCAGAATCAAATCAAACTGAATCAAAATATAAACTGAATCAAAATATACCAAGATACTAAATCAAACGTCACATACTACTGTGACATAATGTAAGACTACGTACATACATACACCTCTCACTCTACTAATAATGTTCTCCCTCTACTAATAATGCAACAGGGCATAAACCGGATGAGATAACGAAGGAGGAGTATGCCAGTATATCCCCCTTAAAAGAGCTAAGGTACGCCCTCGTACCACTACTAATGTGAACCACAGTAGGATAGCAGAATATCATGTAAATAGGTGTGGGTACTTTACTCTCATGGAGTCCTCAGTCTCCCAAGTAGCTTCCTTAACCCCATGATGCTCCCAAAGAACTTTCACCAATTTGACTGATTTGTCTCTAGTTTCTTGGACCTTCGTGTCCAAGATCCGAATAGGAGTCTCCTCATACCTCAGTGTAGGCTCACTCTCCAGTCTCTTTGGCTGCAGTACATGAGAAGGGTCAGGCATATACTTCTTCAACTGAGATACATGAAACACATCGTGTACCTTCCCTAACTCCGCTGGTAGCTCTAGTCTGTAAGCAACTGGGCCCACTCACTCCGTAATCCTGTACGGACCGACATACTTAGGGCTTAGTTTCCCCCTCATCCCAAATCTGAATATCCCTCTCATTGGAGACACCCGCAAGAAAACCATGTCACCCAACTGAAACTCGAGCTCTCTAGTGCGCTGATCCCCATAGGATTTCTGTCTAGACTGTGCTGCCCTAATGTGCTGCTGGATAACTCTGATGTCATCCTGCAGTGTCTGAACATACTCGGGCCCAATCAGGACTACCTCGGTAGGGTCACTCCACAATAAGGGGGTCCGGCACGGCCTGCCATACAGAGCCTGGAATGGTGCCATGCCGAAAGACGAGTGGTAGGAGTTATTACAGGAGAACTCCACCAGGTGTAGACGCTCTACCCAACTCCCCTGATAGTCTAGAGCAACTACTCTTAGCATATCCTCTAGCGTTTGAATCATCCTCTCGGTCTACCCATCAGTCTGAGGGTGAAAGTCTGTGCTAAGGCGTAACTGAGTAACAAACGCCTCTTGCACTTGACGCCAAAATCTACTGAGGAAACGTGTGTCACGATCGGAGACAATCGTCTTCGGTACCCCATGGTACCGGATGTGCTCTGTGGTGAACACCTCAGCCAGCTTGGGCACCTTCTATGTGTCATTGATAGGTATAAACCTGGTTGTCTTGGTCAACCTATCGACTATCACCCAAATAGAATTCAGCCCGCCTCTAGCTGGAGGAAGACCGACCACAAAGTCCATGCTGATGTCATCAAACTTCCAGCACGGTACTGGTAATGACTGAATCTGGCCTCCTGGTCGACGATGCTCAAACTTCACCTTCTGACAGGTGAGGCGTTGGGAGACAAAGTCTGCTACATCCCTCTTCATCCCGCTCCACCAAAATAACTGCTTCAAATCCTTGTACATCTTGGTGGCTCCAGGGTGTACTGATAATGTAGAGGAATGAGCCTCAGAGAGAATCCTGGTCTGAAGTTCTGTCGCATCCTGAGGAACGCAGAGTCTGCCTCTGACTCGAAGGTGTCCCTCGCTGTCTAGCTCGTACTCATACTTCAGACCATCAGTCATACCGTCTGCTAACTTCTGCCTGACGCCCTGCAGGTATGCATCACTATCCTGGGCTGCGTATATCTCTTCAGCTATCGTGGTCGTCCTTGTCAAAGCTAGGAGTGAGTACACTCTCCTGCTCAAAGCGTCTGCCACGACATTCCCTTTACCTTCAGTGTACTGAAGGTTGATGTCATAATCAGCCAGTAGCTCGACCCATCGTCGTTGTATCAGGTTCAGCTCCTTCTGGGTCCAGAAGTACTTCAGACTCTTATGGTCTGTCATAATCCGGACTGTGGCTCCATACAAGTAATGTCGCCAGATCTTCAAGGCGAAGACTAGATAGGAGGAGCTCAAGGTCGTGTGTGGGGTAATTTTCTTCGTGCTTCTTCAGCTATCGAGAAGCGTACGCTACCACTCTGCCATTCTGCATCAGTACCCCACCAATCCCTCTGCCCGAAGCATCACAATACACCTCGTATCCCTCGTTCCCCTCAGGGATCACTAATACTGGAGCTGTGGTCAAGGCGTCCTTCAACGCCTGGAAGGAGACCTCACAAGCCTCTGTCCATACAAACGGGCTGTCCTTCTTCATCAGAGAGGTCAAGGGCTTGGCTAGCCTGGAGAAGTCCTTCACAAAGCGTCTATAGTAGCCAGCCAACCCAAGGAAACTCCTCACCTCTGTCACGGTAAGAGGTCTATGCCAGCTCTTCACTGCCTCAATCTTAGCTGGGTCTACTGAAACTCCCTCAGCTGAGATCACATGTCCAAGAAATGACACCTTGTCCAGCCAGAATTCACACTTGCTGAACTTGGCATATAGCTTCTTCTCTCTCAGAGTCTCCAAGGCTGTCCTCAAATGCTGCTCGTGTTCCTCCCGACTCTTGGAGAATACCAAGATGTCGTCTATGAACACGACTACTGACTTATCCAACTGGGCTTGGAAGACTCTCTGCATCAGATCCATGAATCTCGCGGGTGCATTGGTCAGTCCAAACGGCATCACTGTGAACTCGTAGTGGCCGTATCTGGTCCGGAAGGCTGTCTTCTCTATATCTGACTCAGCTACAGCTATCTGATGATATCTGGAACGCAGATCAATCTTGGAGAACACCTTAGCTCCCCTCAGCTGGTCGAACAAGTCATCGATCCTGGGCAGTGGGTACTTGTTCTTGATCGTGACATTGTTCAGCTCTCTGTAGTCGATGCAGAGTCTCATGCTTCCGTCCTTCTTCTTGACGAAAAGCACTGGAGCACCCCAAGGTGAGACACTGGGTCTGATGAAACCCTTATCTAGTAGCTCCTGCAGCTGCTTCTTCAACTCAACCATCTCTGCAGGGCCCATCCGGTAGGGAGCCTTAGCAATCGGTCCCGTGCCAGGTATGAGGTCGATGTTGAATTCAACCTCTCTCAGTGGTGGTAGTCCAGGTAGCTCCTCTGGAAAAACGTCGGGGTACTCCGACACTATGGGAACATCGCTCTGGAACTTCGGATCCGTCCTCAGATCCTGGGCATAACAGTAGTAGGCGGTAGCGCCCCTGGACACCTCCTTCATCAGGGATAAAGCCGATACAACCTTCACAGTCGGCTGTTTAGGTTGCATTCGGTATGACACTGTGATCCCTGTAGCTGACTTCAGGAGGAGACGGTGCTCTGCACAGTGTAGTCTACCTCGGTACCGTTGTAGCGTGTCCATGCCCACAATTATGTCGAACCCCATGCCAGGGAAGACTATGGCATCCAGAAGGAATTCTGCTCCCTTGATGTGTATGCTCAAATTCTTGCACTGCTTACTGCACTTGATCAGCTCTCTGGAGGCAGCAAGACTGAGCAGTCATGGATATCCCTTGGGAAGCATTGATCTTAGCATGAAACGCTTGTGATATGAAGGAGTGGGAGGCACCAGAATCAAACAGGACTGCAGCCTCCACTTCATTAACTAGGAATGTGCCTGAAATTATAGGATATATTTTTAAGATTCTGGGTAAACGTTCCACGGTAATTACTCAGGGTTAATGTTTATACCTGTGATGACCATTCCATTGCTCTTTGCTTGAGCCTGGTTCAACACATTCAACCTGATCCCTGAGTTTCCAACCCCTACAATGAAGCAATAAAATTCTTAGAATTTCCATTCTTATTGAAAGCTTCATGAGCAACTTAAAATTTACAATGCTGAAACGTAAAGTACAAGGCTAGGTCTGTCTAAAAGTTAGGTTTAGACGGCCCGGTTTCATATGGGTCTGGTTAATGATGGGTGTGGGGGCTGTGTTGGGCTTGATTCTCTTCACCCCATGGTAGATGAGTCTAGCTGCCCCACCAAAGATCAGTACATCACCCGACTTCAGGAGGATCTTGGTAGCAAGGTCCATCCTCCTTTGATCACCAAATAGGAACTGCGTCGTCTCCAAGTGATATGGACACTGGAACTCCTCTAGTGACGGACTCTGGCGATTCGTCCTTGTCTTGGTGCATCCCTAGCTTACCCTCCTTTCCATAGAAGTTGATGATGCACACGTCGGAGGTTAGGTCTGGGACGGGCTCATCCTCCAATTCTTGTGCTGCCTTAACTGCAGCTCTAATGATGGTCTGCAGTTCCTCCGGGATTGGTGGCACCTCCACCTCTTCATAGCTCTTGGTGGTGTGGTTCCACTTCTTACCTAGGCACATGATCTTCACCTTCATGGTTGAACCATTCTTGAAGGTAGGGGTGTAAAAATTTCCTTCCTTCACACCTAACTCCCTGATCTTGAGGATCAATGCATACTGGACTGCTGGGGTCAGGTACTCTCGTAGTAAGATCATCCCGGGTCTCAAGACCTCACACTTCTCTGGTGGGTGTGGTTTGGCTTCAAAAGGGATGTTGGGTGTGGAATATGGCAAAATAGGAAAGCAAATATCGAAAGCTGAACAACAATTGCCATTAAATAAATAAGTCAAGGTTCACAACTGGTAAAGAAAGGTTCGAAACAAAAATAAAGGGTTTATAGTTCATCCCTTTTACATTGGAAAAGAAAACTAGCCAATGAAATGTGAAGAAAGTAAAAGTCTAAGCCTCTTCGTGAGGGATGTAGTCCTCACCAGGTGAACTCGGGTCATCACTCGCTGCCTCGACGTGGTCCACCATGTTAAGGACCGGTGCCTTGCCCGGCCTCTGGGGGTAGTTCTGTCGGCTCGGGGCAGGGCGGCTGGTAGATGGTCCAGCACCTCCTGTGCCACCTCGACCTCCTCCAGTAGTAGTAGCAAATGGGGCTCTAGCAGTGGTCCCGGTGCGTGGCTTGTAGTTCCTGGAATCCGGGTTCAGGAAGCATTCGAACGATCTGTGCCCCTTCTTACCGCAGTGGTTGCAATCCACCAGGTTCCCCTTACAATCCTTGCCCGGGTGGTCCTTCTTGCACCACTTGCAGAAGTACTTCCTCGCAGGTTGGTTCCCTGTTTCAGTTTCAAGGTTAGTAATTGGGATAACAAAATGTAACCACATTGGAGATTCTAATTTATCTCACCCTTAAATGGCTGGGAGCGGAGTGGCTCAGCATTAGTATATGAGGGGACCATGGCCTTCTCGTTCCTCCCCTTGTAGAACTTTCCCTTCCTCTCGTAGTTCTGGGAAAAGTTCCCTCCATTTCCTTTTTCTCCATCCCCCTTCCTCTTGCCTAGCACAGAGTCCTGGTAGGCAATGGTGGTCTCGCAGTCATTCGCGTCATCCGCTAGCTCCTGTGGTGACAATATATGTTAGTGGGGAAACCTTTGCGTACCAGAAATTCTAAATCATGTTCCATACCTGTAGGGTCATCCCTCTGGTGGAACCGATCATAGTCATGATCCTGAAGTTCAAGCCGGTGTGGAATTTATCCACCAGATACCTCGGAGCGTAAGCTCCCTCTCCAATAACAGCGAGCAGCTCCACAAATTTATTATAGTACTCAGCAACAGAGGAAGTTCCTTGCTTCAGCTGCTCGAACTCGCTCCTCATCCTCTTCTGCAGGTAGGATGGATAGAACTTGGCTCTCAGGGCCACTAAGAAGGCTGGGAAGCGAAGTCCGCCTGGGCAGTCAGCTCAGCTCTGGCGGTCTGCCACTATCGATGCGTGGGTCCCTGGAGAAAGTAGGCCGCTATGTCCACCTGGCGACCTGCTGGAACGTGCAGAGAGGTGAAGGCCTTATGCATCTCGTCGATGTATCTCTCTAAGGTATTCGGCTCTGGCTGGCCTTCGTAGACTGGGGGACGAAGGTCGTTGACTGCCTTCAGCCAGTTGAACTCCCGGGGACCATTAGGTGGTGGCGGTGGTGGCTGTGGGATCTGAGCCTGCTGAGCTAATGCAGCTGTCACAATCTGCGCTATGACCTCGGGGTGACAGCGTCGGGTCCATAGCCTCCTGAGGGACCAGCTCCTCCTCTTCCTCCTCTTCGAGACATCTAGCTGGTATGACGGTTTTGTTACTCAGAAGGCGTATTGTTGAGTCTAAATATCTATGTAGTAATATATGAAATATTTATAACGTCCTAAGGACGGTTCGTAGGTACGTGAAGTAAGTATGGGGTAAGGGTCACGCGCCATTCTGGAATTCTCACTTCCCAATTCTACCCCAGTTCCCCAGTTTTAAGTGCACCTATAATCTAAGTATTTCACTCGGCTTGTTTTCTCGGGTTCAGAGCGTAACTACGCTCTGATACCAATTTTTGTAACGCCCCTATTTAACATATTTATAGCGGAAATAAAATACTAAAGGCGTACAGACCATCGGGTTCCAAACACCCGACACCAAACCTCACCAATTACAACTTAAAGATTACAATTGTCACGGCCTGAACCTCGAGAAAACTTAACAAAAATAAAGCAGTAATAAAACACATAAACTCTCCACAACACCTAATCCCATCCCGATCACTCGTTCTCTTCGTGGCCACCTGTAAAATAACTCGTACCTGCAAGATAAAACCAAGCAGCCCACCCCGAGAGGGGTGGGTCAGTTCCCTGGAATGGAACTGGTACGATCCTCCAAAAACAAACTTATAATACAACTCTTAAATAAATAATAGCGTGAATAAAATCACTTAAACCACACAGAGGAACAAGGCATTTCACAAATCACCAAATCAAGATAACACGTTAAGAATAAAGATAAATAACAGAAAGGTAAAGTTAGTGGAACAAAACCACACCATGTGTTAGTGAACATCCAATGCCTTAGTTAAATCCATTTCCAGTTAGGAGTAGAAAGACCCAGATAGTCACAAAGGACTAGGAATGAAAGGATAGATCCAAGAACTAATAACTCAAGAGTGGAAACAAATCAACTGGGAGAGATGGCCCCAACTGCCATGTACGTCCTTTTAGGACAGGGGATATACAGCCCCTCACTGTCTACTACGTCCCTTTTGGGACAGGGGATATACAGCCCCTCACTGTTACCATTGAAGACGCGCGCACGTCGAGACAACAAGATCCAACTCATGGATGAAACGATATCCAGAGTCAAAGGAAAAATTTACCAAAATTGACCTTCTCCACATTCCCACTAGATCACTAACTACCCAGAGCAAAACCAAAAGACTCAGTCCTACAGAGTGCAGAAGCGTGAACCCTAGGCAGTTAATGTCTAACAACAAAAAAGTAAGAGTAACCAAATAGAAGAACCAATACCCATGTAAGTTTCATATTCAAGGCTCGGTTAGTCACACAAGCTGAGTTAGTCACACAACCATTTCCTTTTAGAAATTCCTCTTAAACTCAGTTAGCGTTTTTCGAAAACGTCTCATAAGTCAATCAGCAAAAGTAACGGAGTACGAGAAATCGTACCTAGTATGTGAAGAACAATAAATAACTCGAATGAGTGATTCCCCAATAGTAACCTATAATTAAGGTGTTCCAAGTGTCGATTAGTTAAGGGACCTATAAACCAAACAACCTCCTATTCTTACTGATCTGTAGTTCCAGGTTTAGCATTATTCTCTCACAAAGGTTTGGGCTCGTTTTTGTAAATTAAATCCTTTGTTAGGCCCATTTCATTTAATTTGGAATGATTTAGGATTTAGCCCTGAGAGTGGCCCAAACTCTCTTTGAATTGTTTAAGTGGGCTTTTGGAGTTCATAAACTTGGGCTCATTAGGTTGGCCCAAGACTGTGTTACGTTTATGCTGCGTAATTAAACCCTTAAGTTATTAATGACTATTTAATTACACACCGACTAAAATCCTAAGGTTTTATATATATATTCTTCTTATTATAACTATCACAAGCAATGTTATTTCCCTCACCTATTTTAATGTATTTATTTACGTATATATACATCTGTATGTATTAAGATCTATCCATAACATTTTTAAGAAATTTTATTGTATTTAATTATGTTTAATAACTTTTAAGCATAACCACAACCGATATACGGTTTATAAAATAAAGTGTTTCCCTTTATTTATTTAATATATATATATATATATATATATATATATATATATATATTATACGTATACCTGTAGTAGAACTTAATTAAGACATCCCCTATGTAGCTTATTGTATTTAAATTATCTTATTACCTCAACATTATTCTGCATTCCATGTATGTTTCAAAAAGTATTTCTTTTACTATATCTTAGGATACTAGCTCTTATAATATTTAGCTAATATAAGTGTTAATTTATTAGCTCCCTGTTTTTCCCTATGTTACTATTTTATTTCCTTTAATATATGTGTAAATATATATACTTCCCTTAGTTTTGATTAAAATACTAACCCCCATATAATATAATAAATAAGATGTAGAATAATTAAATTCCTTGATTTAACATTAGTTTCTATTTTAAATTCTTCCATATAAGTATATATACATATATGTAAATAATTTCACCCCTCTTAAACGCTATTACCCAAAACATTTATAAACATACTGTTATAAAAATGTTAATTTAGTTTTCCTTATCTTACCCAGCTTAAAAGTTTATTAACAAACCATACTTTAATTTTTGGTTACATTAAAAGCCATATATGATAAGTTATTCTTATGAAAAACTCATAAACACAATTTTTAAACCCACTTACCATTGTCCAAAAATTCCCAAATTTAATATACAGTAACTATAACATTTTATACATATAATAAAATTTTCATTTCATAAAAATATCTTTTTAAATTAACCAAATAATTCCAGAAAACCCATAACTTGCAAAAATCATAGCTTACGTTTAAAAACTCCAAAACCATAATAATTTACATCAAAATAAACTAGATTTAATAAGGAATCTATGGTTAAAATTTCAAGTCAATATACAGTCGGGAAGGCCATTAACTAAATTCAACAAGTTAGAGTTAAAACCTAAAATAATATAAAACTGAAAATACTCTTTATAATCCACGATCTAATCTCGACCGTCCAATTCTTTAAAACCCGATCGGACGGTCCCTGAACCTCTAGTTCATCAGCGAGTTCCATTCTATACCAGAGTACTAATTCGACAATTTCTCCTAATCCATAGAACGAAATTGAGTGATTCTTGTTTCTATGGTTTCAAAATTCGATTCCGGTTTTAATGATACCAAATTCGCTAGCTAACATGCGGGATTCATCGGTTTTCGATTCTGGTTCGAGGTTAGGGTTTAGTTAGGGTTCCAAATACAAATCTCACCAATTCACTCAATCTAACGCTGAATTGATGCAATTGGAACATGGTTTTGACCGATAATGTAATATAGATTAGCAAGGATGAAGGAATTTGAAGAAAAACTTAGAGGAATTGCTCGAATCGAAAGGATTCGATTTCGGTTTTCTGGGAAAAGTTTCGAACTTGTCTGTTCAGGGTGCCAACTTTGCAACGCTATAATTTCCAGTACAGAACGAGTTAGAACTAGTTCTTGGGCTTAATCTAAACAGGAAACTTAACTCTACACACTGATATCAAGAACTCACCCTAACTTGCACTACACGGAAAGAAATCGGAGCTGAAAGTTACGAGTTTATACCTTGCGTTTTCTGGAAAAATTTATGATTTTATGTGGTGACGAATCCGAAACTTTAGACACCTCGCTCTTCCAAACGGTTGGGAATTGGCTTTGGTCATCAACATGAAAGTTTTATAGGGATTAGAGCTCTTCAAAACGAGCTAAAGAGCACGAAATTTGGCTGAGAAATGATGAAGTTATGGCGAGACGAATCTTACCTGAAATCGAAGGAAAACTGGAATCTACAGTTTCGGTTTCGTAGGGTGGCTACTTTGGATCGAATTTCCGGTTGATTTTGGACGAACTAGGTTTAGTGTGAGTTATGGTTGTAAAGAGGAAGTGTAGGAGAAGACAACAAAGAAGACGACACTCAAAAATTCCAAAAGATGAGAAAGTTATGAAGGTCACAAGTTAAGGCAAAAACTGGTTATGGTTTCTGGAAAAATAGGAGATAAAATTGACTAAGTGTTGGGCGCATATCCCTAGGTGAGCGGGTGAGTCAGCAGACTTGCCACATCAGCATTTTTTCAAAATTTTGGCTCTAAACTTCATTTGATCATAACTTTGGCTAGGATGATCCGTTTTTGACGTTCTTTTTATCGATCTTCATAGTTTTCCATAACCTATTTATTGGTATAGGTTTCATGGGCTGGTTTGACCATTTTCAAAAAGTCAACCCTAACAAGGCTTGAGAAGCTTTGGGGTTTTTAGAATTTTATATTGACTTTTATGTTACAAAACAATGTTCCAACTCTTTCTAAAATCTTTATAATATACTTGAAGTGTTTATAAATTTTTCCAAGATTTATTGACTTATAAATCTTATTATTAAATTCATAATACTATATAATAATATATGGTAATCCAATTTTTAATGGCTTCGTTCGGTTGTGGTCTATTTATGTTTGTTTTGTGGCATTTGTGTATTTGGCAGTTTTGGCAAAGATGCCAATACTACCCTTTGACTGTTCGGTTGACGAAGTTTCTAGGTTTTGTTGGAGATGAGCATAATTGGATGCTGAAACTCGTTCGCGCCGCTCATCTTCTACCTCCGTTGTTCTCTGTTCTCCCTTGTCGACCTTGCTTGTCGATTTGTAAATGTCTCACTAAAGCCCGTAGCTGCCCGGGCGTGTCGTCTTGTACCTCCCTTTCTCCTTTCTTTTCTTGTGCTACTTCCGTTTTTGGGTGTTTGATCTCGGATCGCCGGCTCACCGCACACAGGTAAGTGAAGCGTTGTGCACTTCGTTTCTTCCCCTTCCCCTTTATCTTCTACCTCCGACACTCACCGGTGGTTCAATGGCTTCACCGGTTCTTCTCTGAGCACTTTCTCCCTGAATATTCTTCGACATCTTCGTCGCTTTCTGTTTTGGTCCTGGCTTTCAAGCTTGGTAAGTTGCCCTGCTTCCGATTTGCTTCTGATTTGAGAAGAAAGAAAAAAAACAGGTTGAGACCCTAACACCCGGCTTGCAAGTTGCATTTGTGTGCTGCTTCGGGTGTTTTTTGTTTTCTGATCTGCTTCTCGCTTGGTTTGTTTAGCTATCTGGTTGGTTCATGCGCCGCTCCCTTTACTCCTTCTCTCGCTTCGGTCGTACCATCTACTTCTCCAAGGTACACGCCTCACCATTTACGGCATTTAAATCTTTATGCATGTGTTTGAACATCCATGCTCTGCTGCGGATTCGAATCTAGCCTGTGGAATGTTTCTGGAATTGTGGTTATTTGGTTTGAAATCAGTTGGAGCATTAGTTCTGGAATGTTTCTGGAATTTGTGGTTATTAGGGTTGAAATCGGTTGGAGCATTTGTTCTGGAATGTTGGTGGAATTTGTGGTTATTTCGGTTGAAATCCGTTGGAGCATTTCTTCTTGAATTGTTTCTGGAATTGTGGTTATTTGGGTTGAAATCGGTTGGAGAATTTGTTGTGGCATTCCTTACTTATCTGGTTATTTCGGATGAAATCTATTGGAGCATTTCTTCTTGAATTGTTTCTGGAATTGTGGTTATTTGGGTTGAAATCGGTTGGAGAATTTGTTGTGGCATTCCTTGCTTATCTGGTGGTATTCACTGGTTTAATTACCGCATCTGTTGGAAAATCAATTGTTGTTCCTATTTGGTTAGCTTCGTTCTAATTAGATGGTGGTGATCCAGGAACTGAAAATAATGTTGACATTAATAAAATTGCCCACAAAATTGCGGACAAGTGTACGACACCCGTCATTTGTCCTAAACTGGAACTCATGCTTATAACGGCCGCCCCACATTAGGATGTACCCGAAACACCTTGGCCCGATTCCGAAAAATTTGATTCGAACGGATACTAAATTATTTGGGTTAGTTGGTGGGGTTGGGTAGTTATAAGTACAGTTGTTCCTTTAGTTGGCAATTGGGTGTTGAGTGTCTACACTTGTTTGCTCAGCGATGATGAGGACAAACAAACTCTGAGCTGAATAGTCCCGACAATAAAATGAAGCGATGACGAGGACAAAATAACTCTGAGCTTAATTGGTAGAACAACATCATTCGTGATCAGTTGATGGTCGGTGACGTGATGAAGCAACCAAATGGCATCGAGAGTACTCCACCAATCTGCAGAGAAGACGCAACAATGATGGAGCGGCAGCAGATGGCTATCAATTAGGATGTTAGCGAATATTAGTAGCACAACTTTATTGAATTGTTGTACATTCTCAGACTAAGTAATTGTACATTCGTTGTTATAACGTTGTATTAATTACAATTGTGTTTTGAAATTCAAAATAAATTTCTGAAAGCATAGTTCATGCATATATAAGTATTAAAATTGTCCAATAACAATTGACCACACATTGGTAGTTGATACTAAATTGAATTCCAATTTTATCTACTTATAGATGGCCACTGAACAACACAAAAAAACATCTAAGGGAAAGAAGGGAAAGGCAATAGATGGTGGTGAAAGTAGCCGTACCAATGTCACGTGGGACGATCAACAAACAAGTTGCCTGATTACACTAATGGGTCGACACTATGCAAACTCTCTTGGACGAAATGGAGAGGTAGTAAGCAGAACCGTTAAATGGCCAAATGTTTTGAAGGAATTCAATGCCATCTTCAAGAAGGAATACACTTACGCCAATTTCAAGTCCAAAAGGGATGGAATTAGACATCAGTGGGTGGATTGGAAAAGGCTGAAGGGTTCAGGCACTACGGGCATTGGGTGGTCAGCTAGCAAGCGTACCATTGACGCTCCCGATGAGTGGTGGGACGCTAAAATAGCGGTACACACAATTCATTAGTTAACATTCTAAATTGTTTTTTTTCATTTGAACATGACTAATTGTTTTTATATTCCGTAGGAGGATAGCTCATTCTTGCGCTTCCGGACCAGGGGCTTCAGCCCTGAAGAAGAGGACTACCTCCAGCTAGTATTCGGTGACTGTGACGCGAAGGGAAAGAACAAGTTCAGCATGGGCACTCCTATCCCGACGTCAGACGTCGGCGATACTGAAGGAGAGCTCGATGGTTATCGGCCTTCGTTCCACCATGACTACACCGACGGGAGCGAGTCCTTCATCAACAACATGGGGGCGATCAACTTGGACGATGAGTTCGTCCCCATGCCAGCTTACGATGGCACAGAGACTCCGACACCTACTTCTACCCCTACCGGGCCAGCTGCGTCATCTCTTCTAGGAAAAAGGTCTTCTGAGTCTGATGATTCTTGAAATACCCCTAATTAATTAAACATTGACTAAACATTGCATCAGTTTAATTAAGGCCTAAACATGCCTTAAAATCAATTTAAAAACAACAATGGTCAACATAAAGCAATTATTGCACCCTTTGACCATTTAGGGTAAATATATACCCAAATGAACTCTTTAGGACCTAAAATTTTGTCCTAAGCATATTAACACATAAAAGAACGTACTAAAATTATTGGACAGCACTCCAACATAAAGAACAAGCATTAACATGCTTAAAGGTCACTTAGTGTGAAATGTGCTCTAAACAAGCTTTAAAGGGTCATATGACCTCCGTTTGATTCCAAATCAAATTCTTAAGTTTAATAATCATGTAATGGAAATAATAAAACCATTACCAAAGAAAGCCAAGCTTAAAAACAAGCTTTAACATAAAATGTGTCTTAAAACACCTTAAAGCACATTTTTGCGTATAACTAAAAAAGTATTGGTTTTATGCCACTTTAAGGACCATATTACATTCTTTATAACATTAATGTGTCATGATAGACTATATTATAAAGTCTAAATCAAAGTCTTAAAATAAAATTAAAATGAGTGATTTTGGGTGAATAGTACCCAAAATGCCACCTAAATTCCTAAAGTAAATCATGGTCAATGGCCATCCTTTAACCTTGACCATGATATGCCATTAAATGGGATTGTTTCCCTTACCATCTAGTCGGCCACAATTATTTACACCCATGACTCATAAATAACCTCTTTTCATAAAGTAAAACAAGTACCCTTTATTTAATTAAACTAATCCATCATTATCCTTATACATTGGCAACTTTTCTTTTCGGTGGCTTAATACTTTTCCCCACGCTTGAGTAACCCAGCAAAATATCTTCCCACCTAATGACTCATAGTAAGCTATTGGATAATATGACCTTATCTTACTTAAAAGGCAAAACCGACACTTTTCTTTCATTTCTTTCTTTCTTTCCAGTCGAGAACCGTACCAGCACAAACCCTCGGCTCAAACCCTCTCTTCCTTCTCCTTCCAAACCGAGAGAAGAGCAGCAGCTTCAATGGAGAGCACAGCTCGACATGGGTGAGCTCTTAAGCCATTAATATGCTCACTTTCTTCCTCCTTTTTCCCTCTTTCCATACAGCTAAACCATGTTCACCTCCATGCATTTTCCAGTCCGAGATGGTTTTTAAACCATGGAGGATTCACGGCTGGATATTGAGAAGAAGAAGGAAGGAAGCTTAAAGTTACTTCTTTGATGGTAAAACATGCATTAGACTTGTCCTTCATCTTCTTCTCTAGTACCGAAGATCTTCCTTGAATTCTCCAGCTTATTTCCTTCTCCTTGACGTGAGCTTTCAGTGGAGAAATCAGCTCCTTAAGTGCCTAGTTCGTATGGTGATAAAAGCCACGTAAAAGTCGTTTTGGAATGGTAAGTCACTAACTTCTGATGCCTTATATTACCGGTTCTGTGTTGGTTAAAATTGGTGTGGTTAACACCTTATTCTACTCTAATTTACAGGCGCAAGCAGCCCCTTTTAATCCTAGTATAATCAAGGTAAAGTCATGACATTACTAAGCTTAAATTATGGCTTAATTAGTCATTAATACTACAAGCCTAACACATGATGTTTTCTCTGCATAATAATGGTGGCGTGAGTGCTGAAGCCTTGGAAAAAAATTCTGCACAAATTATGGAAATCAAATCTAAGCATAAGTTTAGCAAGTAAGCTAGTTGCTACCTTAATTAAATGCTAAATAAATGTATGTGTGGTATAATGTTCAAAAACTAATTTAAATGTATGTGTGTGTATACAGCCGTGACCATGGAGTGTTGGTTGGCTGTTTGATTTGCTTATAAATCAAGTAAGTGTACTACACTTTTATATTATAATGTTTTCATGTCATTATGTTACCTTTACAATGAAACCGTGGGTGTATAATGTCTAAATGACTTATTTAGGTGTTTAAATATTAATTAACACTCTTGGCTAGGTTAATATATATTAGGATGGCTTATAATGTCATGGGAATAATTTGGGTGGTTAAAATACAATTTATGAAAATGTATGGGTGGGAGTAATAAAAACCGTAACCTATAAGGGATTAAATGATCAAACTATATATTAAAATGTTTTATAACATGTTTGGTAAGTTTACCTAATGTTTATGTGACATATAATGTCATAGAAGTAATTAAATGTTTAAAACACAATTTATAAAATAATATACAATTATATATACCAAAACCGTGAACCATCATGTCCTTTATAACATTCATAAGTGATTTGTATTATATATTAAGGTTTGTAATAAGGCAATATATTTTAGGTTATTTAGTTTTACGTTTTTATTAAGTTTTAAGTAGATTATAAGTTAAAAATGAATTTAAGATAAAAATAAGTAATTACCGCAAGGTTTGGGGTTACTTTGCAATGAAAATGAATTTTTGAGGCTGAACATTAATTAAGGCCAAAAACTATATCTTAAAAGGTTATTAAATGAATTTTATAAAGTTTTGCAAAAAAAATGGGGTCAAAATGTAATTTCTGGAAATATAGGGTCATAACCGAAATAAAGAGATCTTGTGGTCAAACTGGTAGTAAATGGGTCAACATTGACCAAGTTAAAAGCCTTGACCAAAATTTAAAACATAAGTAATTGATTTATAAGCTTATGGAAACCTATTAAGTTAAATGTTAAATTTATAAAACTATTGGGGTATATATGGTGATTACCGAAAATGAGGGGTTAATATGGTTAATATAATAGTTTATATCATTGGTATAAAGTTTGGTGATTTTTGGAATTAAATAAAAGGCTATACATTAAGATAAGTATATAATATAAGGTTTTAATGATATTAAAAGTAAAGGTTATAAAACTGGGTGAGATTTGCAAATATGCAAAATTAGTGGGGCGGAAAGAGGATTTAAAAAAAACCCTTGTGGTATGTTTGGAAATTAACAATATAAAAACTATAGGTTATATAAATAATACATGATAAAACCATATAATATAACCTATATGTAGCATTATATAATATGTGTGGTAATTGTGTAAATATAGAAAGTATATGGTGCTGGAAAAATAAAACCAAAACAGACCAAGGGTCTATTCGGTATTTTCAAAATGTATATACCATGGGTTATAATGAAAAAAAGGGATAAAATGTCATAATGTAAAGAAGGTATGACATTATATAATATATGTGGTAAGATTGTAATTATAAGAATGTACAATGTGCTGAAATGAAATTTAAAACAAGACCAAAGGTCTCTTTGAAATTTTCGGAAATTATAAGAACTATACGATATAATTATTATAATGTTTAAATGATATAAAGTAAGGTAAAATTAACATGGTATAATAATGTGTGGCTACATTGTAATAAATGAAAACTAGGGAAAGTGAAGAATTAATAAGTATATAACATATGTGCCTTGCGGCAATTAATATGGGATTTTCAAAACTATATGTTATAATGATAAATGAGATATAAAAATATCATATCATATAGTATAAGGTATAAGTGTAACATGGTATGATTTTATGCGGTCAAAACATAGTTATTAAACTATATGTTAAAAACCGCATGTATAAACATTTAAGACTGAATTTATAAACTATAGTTCACAATGATATAAATACTATAGATACCATATAGTATTAATGTGATTAAGTGAGATAATTATCATTAATAATATTCACATGGAATAATGTGACAATTAATGAAGAAATAGAATTTATAAACTAAGGTTGGTATTTAAATAAACCTTAGGAAACTATAATACATGTAATGAAATGTTACATAATATTAAGATAAAGTTCTTAATATAACTCGCATAATATAATGCAACAAATGAAAATAATCATCTTACATAAGATGATAATAATGTGACATATAAAATAAGTGTATAACTTAAGAAATGTAAATTTATAAATGTATACATGTGTTCCGAAATCATATATTAATAATATATACATAATAAGTATATAGTATAGTTGGAAACTATATAATATAGTGCATGCATACATGCAACTATGTATTATATGACTAGATCAAATAAGAACAACATATGTATATACATATGTAAAACCGAGACCATATATATATAGTGAATACAATATGGTTTTTAAGTCGTGAAATAATAAATGACAAGAGTCATGACATTAGTATAAATATATATACTACAAGTCATACAATTACAAGTTAAAGTATGGTTTATTAAAATGAATAATGAGATGTATAGAATAAGGTCCAATATTAAATGGCTAAATATTAATGCCATAAAACAATAGTGCATATGCATGAACTACGACGTAAATTAACGTTGCATGCACACATGCAACTATATATCATAAATGTATACTTGTATACCGAACCCGAGTGATTAAATTAATACTTAAGTATTAACGGGAATATGTATTCGAATACTCGTAAAAATAAGGAATAAATCTTAACATTTAAAAACGCTACAACTAAGACGTTTTTTTATAACCGACTAGTTTAAATAAACCCGGGCATTGATAACTAATACATATTACGATTGACGAGATCGTATACGACACTTTAAAAAAAATTAATTGTTGAAAACCGGGGATGAAATGTTGGGATTATTTGTGTTGTTCGGATTTACCGAGCTTAATTAAGTCATGTGGATTGACTTATATTGTGTTTGTTATTTAGACCGTGTCACCGACGAAGACGCTTGACGAGCTAGTGGTCTATTGCGCAACCTAGGTCTTGGTGAACGGTATTAAAGGGGTCTGATCCGAGATGTCCTGAGGACTTCCTCGGGCTCGGATATGTGTGTTGTATAAGAGTGTGATGTATGTATGTATGTGTGTATGGATGTGTGTTATGGGATGTTAATTGGTTATCTTTCCGCATTATTTAATTATGCGTGAACGTCCTACAGGACTAATACTACGTCGACTATAGATCGACTTATATAAAACACATATGCGTTTAATGTGATGTGATTGCAGTTGTCTAACATAATACGCTAAGTATTATAAACTATGTAGTTACGACCTAAGTAAAATACTTAGGAAACAAGACTCGACATTGTCGGTCTCTATAGCTTTGACTCGAACATGAACACTACCTAGAATGATTCTAGGCATGCGTAAGACCCATAGGGCAGCCAACAAATAAGTAGTGATTTTCTACATTTTAAAATGTAACGGTTTAAAACGACTAACTAAGTCAACAGTGGAGTGTGAATAAATGTGGATGGTTTACCTTAAACAAGTTAGTCATTGGCTACTGGTCGCGCGTTGAGATCTCTTGAGTTAACCCGGATCGGGCTTACTCTGGTTTAACCTGTTTGAGCCTAGATAGATCGACAAGTATGGTGATAACATGGGCGCCTTTAAAAAGGCAATATATGGACGCTTTTAAAAAGGCAAAGTGAATGAGCACCTCGTGTGCATGGGACTACCGTCCAGTGAGGTTAATTCGGGATGTCCTAACTTGACTCCCGACAGTGCTAACAAAAAGTGTAAAGTTATGTAAGGGTCCGGGGGGCCGTATGTGGAGTTGGTATGGATGGCCGTTATTGACGGCTATATGTTTATCGTTGTTGTGATTGGGTGCTTTGTGATTAAATGTATACGGTGGTGTGTGAATTGTAATGCTTGTATTCACTGTTTATTTTACCGCCGATCATGTGTTTACAGCCTTATATACATGTACACCGGTAAAGCATGTAACGAACTTAATAATGGCGACCTCGACTTTTAAGTGACCAATTGAAATACCCCAAACTTAGATATGGTGTTAAGTGATAAACTAAGATATAAGGAGGCTAAATAATGCCTTAGAAACATTAAGAACCATTTTAGTCAAAGGAAATATAAGGAAACACCAAAAGAGCAGTTTAAGCAAAAACGTGCTCTAAGCTTTGAGAGACTTGGGTGAGCACCCAAATATTGTTATAAGACCTTAGTAATATCCTAATTGTCATTTTAAACCAATTACCAAAGAAAACCAAGCTTGAAAACAAGTTAAAACACAAAATGTGCTTTAAAGAGTCTTAAAGCACATTTTTGAAAAATTGTCTTGTAAATAGGTTTTGAGTGGCTAAGTGTCCATCATTACTCTTTAATTAACATGTGTACTAATTAGTATCACATTAGGAAGTCTAAATCAATGGGAAATCAAAAATTTCACAATTATGTGCCTTGTTTAGTGAATAGTAACCAAATAATGCTAGTTTAAGACATTAGTCAAAGTAAGTCAATTAAATGGTCAACAAAGACCAAAATACACCTTGTTTGACCAAGGGGGGCGGTTTTTAAGTGTGACTCACCACACTTATCTAGCTAAGTAATGAATAAAGCAAAAGTAAGTAAATTCACTATTCACCTTTAACATAAATATCTTACCTTTACTTACCTCTCTCCTCACCTCTTCATTCTCTCTTGTTCCCACCGGTTTTGAGCTGCTCCTCTCTTCTTCTCCAACGTGAAGAACAACCTCCATGCTAGCTTCACCTTCCTTTGATTACTACTTACTCATTTTAGCTCCAAAACCAAAACAAAACACATATTCTTCTTAGTTAGCTCAATCACTCCATTCGCTAGTCTCTTTCTCCAGCTTGGTTGATGAGGTGCGAGAGGCTCAGAGGACAGATGAGTACATGAGAGAGGTCAGACAGAAGCTGACAGATGGTACCTTTGAGAGTCAGAAATATGACTTCAGACTTCACGACGATGATCTGATCAGACTTAAGGGCCAGTTATGCATACCACGGGGCAACACAGATCTGAAAGACCGTATACTTAGAGAATCACACTGTTCTTCAGTTTCCATCCATCCAGGAGCCTCTAAGATGTATAAACTTCTGGTGGTCGGGGATGAAGACAGATGTTATCGAGTTCGTCTTGAGGTGTCTCACATGCCAGAAGGTGAAATTCGAGCACCGACGACCGGGCGGAATGGTACAGTCGATGCCAGTTCCGGAGTGGAAGTTCCATGATATCTCCATGGACTTTGTAGTTGGACTCCCACCTGCTAGGGGAGGTCTCAACATGATATGGGTGGTGGTGGATCGCCTTACCAAAGTAGCCCGATTCATACCGATGAAGGATACTTGGAAGGTGACCAAATTAGCTGAGTTGTTTGAGAGAGAAATAATGAGACATCACGGGATACCAAAGACCATAGTGTCAGATAGAGATACCAGATTCCTTTTGAGGTACTGGAGAGCTACCAGAGAAGCGTTGGGTACAGAACTGAAGCTGAGTACCGCGTTCCATCCTCAGACAGATGGTCAGACTGAGCGTACGATTCAGACACTCGAGGACAAGCTGAGGGCAAGTGCCTTAGACTTCCAGGGCAGTTGGATTGACAAATTGCATCTGATCGAGTTTTCATACAACAACAGCTATCACGCTTCGATCAAGATGGCACCTTTTCAAGCGTTGTACGGTAGACCATGTCGTACACCGCTCTGCTGGGATGAGTCGAGTGAGACGGTCATTATAGGACCAGAATATTTAGAACAAGTTAAGGCTGAAGTTCAGCAAATCAGGGAGAACATGAAAGCTGCTCAAGATAGGCAGAAGTCGTATGCTGATGTTCGACGACGGGACCTGGAGTTCGCGGTGGGTGACCAGGTATTTCTGCGAGTTTCACCGATGAAGGGTGTATTCAGATTTGGGCAGAAGGGCAAATTAAGCCCGAAGTTTGTTGGTCGTTATGAGATTACGGAGCGGGTGGGCCCGGTTGCTTATAGGTTGAATTTACCTGCTGAACTGGGTAAAGTGCATGATGTTTTTCATGTTTCACAGCTAAAGAAATACATGCACCACCCCTCCCATGTGTTAGAACCTGAGAGGTTGACATTAGAACCGAATATGAGATCCATAGAGAATCCTCAGAGAATCTTGGACAGTAAGACTAGGGACACTCGCCATAAGTCAGTACGACTGGTGAAGGTTCTCTGGTCTAACCAGGATGTCGAAGAGGCCACGTGGGAATTAGAGGATAAGATGAGGGCGAAGTACCCTTCTTTGTTTACTGACTAGATCATCTGTATAGGGTACGGGGCGTACCCCTTTTTAAGGGGGGTAGAGCTTCCTCGCTTTTGAGTTAGGAAATGAGCATGTTTGTCGTTTATTTTGAAATACCCCAAACCTTAGTATGTTGTTTAAACATTTAAATATGGTATATTAAGACTAAAAAAGAGTCTTAGAAGCATTAGTAAGCAAAAATTAAACCATAGAAAACACAAAATGTGCTTTTAAGGTCTAAAGAGCCGAAATGTGCTCTAAGCTTGGGATAAGCTTGGTTAAGACCTAATGAACTTACCAAGACCTTATTTATATACTATGAAACATATTAAACCAATTAGCAAAGAAAACCAAGCTTGAAAACAAGCTAAAACACAAAATGTGCTTTAAGGAGTCTTAAAGCACATTTTTGAGAAAAATTGTCTTGTAAATGAGTGTGAATGGCTAAATGTCCATCATTACTCTTATATTAACAGTGTACTATATAGTATCACATTTGGAAGTCTATATCAATGGGAAATCAAAAAATTTCACTTCTATGTGCCTTGTTTTATGAATAGTAACTTTAATAAGCTAGTTTGTAACATATGATGTTATAAGTAATTAAATGAGTCATCAAAGACTAAAATACCCTTGTGTTAATAATAGGGGCTGGTTTTTAAGTGTGTGACTCACCACTCTTGTAACTGTTAAGTAAATAAAGATGACTCTTAAGTACTATTTGCTTTAAGGTATAAATATCTTCTAAAAAGCAAAACAAACTCATTATCTCATTCTCTCATTTCTTTCTTCATTTCCCACGGTTCCAAGTCTTTCTTCAACTCTCTTCTTCTTCCATTCACGATTTGCAATAGTACTACACAAACTCCATCAGACCTCTTGTAATTCCTTGCTCACTTAACCAAATCAAAAACAAACACCACCATTCTCTTCCTCTCTCAAGCTCTTCATTCCTATCTTCTCAAAACTTCAAGACCACCATTTCGGTGCCATGGAGTTCCACCATTGAAGGAGCTGAGCTTATATTTCTACATATTATTGATCTCCATTGCTTCTAGGTAAGGAATCTCAAAGAAAAATGATGTTTCCTCCATGTTTTTATCTTGACCGAAAATCACTCTTAATGGAGTCCTTATGTTGCTTTGTTCTAGCTTCATTCCAACCTTTCATGGACTAGGTGGAGTCCTCTCTTGATATATCTCTTCAAGTTCTAAGGTAAAACAACATTAATGTTTTAAAAATGTACAATCTAGGGTTTACAATGAGATGAAGCTTAAAGCTTGAATACTCATTATTTTGTTTGTATATTGTTTAGAGGTTGATAAACAATCAAAAGCCTTGCCAATTTAGTCAAGGAAACAAGAAAGAAGTTTGTGAGGAAAAGAGGTAAATATGCTAACCTAATGTGGTTTAAAGTCTTAGGAGAAATGAGCTTGTGTTGCTTATGAAAATGATTTAAGGAGCCAATGGAAAATGACTTAGAAGAATGCTCTCAAGGGCTTAGTAAGAGGCATATGTATTGTTGAGTGTATTTGCAGGTCAAAGGCAAATATAATGTGGGAAATTCAGTTTTTATGATTTATGCATCTTAAGGGCCTAAGTGCCATGCAATTTAAATTATGCACTATATTGTGATGTAGTGCTAAATGTGTGAAGTTTTGGGTATAAGAATGTGTTTGAAGGATTTTTAGTGTTCTTGGTTGTTTGATGGTGAAAACAAGGTGTTTTGGGTTACTAATGTTCTAGGAGGGTTCATGTCAAAATTTAGGTAACAAACAAGAAGTTATAAGGGTTTAAAATGAGTTTGGTAAGTTAAGAAATGTTTAGAATGGTTAAGTGTTGTCCTAGTGAAAGAAACAAGCATTATGGTGTTCAAAGATGTGAAAAGGGCCTAGGCAATGTTCTAGAGGATTTTATAATGCAAAGGAATGTTTTGGGATACACCAAAGTCATTTAGACTTGTGTTGAGATTTATGCAAACTTTGGTGAACAAGGAGGAAGGGTAAACTTGAAAAAGGGATTTCAAGAATGACATAAGGAGTTAGTTATGGGAATAGATGCTTGAGAGATGATGTTGTAGTGGTGAGGAAACATTATTGGCATAGTGGTTATCATAGGTATGGAACACCACTTAGAAACCTAAGGAGAATATCATAAGTGTTAGGAATTTCGGTATGAAATGAGTAAGTGTTTAAGGAGATAGAAAATGAGTTTTATTGATGTTGTATGAGGGTGTGAGTGTACCAAATGATGTTAGGAAACATTATGAGGCTTTAGGAAAAGTTTGGTGAAATTGGTTAAGTGTTTAAAGGCTTAGAAAATGAGTGTTTTGCCTTGTCCGAACATCCGTCCGGACATGGACGTTCGGACAGGCCTGTTGCGTAAAAAAATTTTCAGAGTCTCGACTTGTGTCCGACCTTGGGAAGTCCGGACACAAGTTCGGGCGTACCTGCTTCTTCTTTCAATTTCATCTCGACCCATATCCGAACTTCCGAAGTCCGGGCACAAGTTCGGACAGGCGTCTGTATTCAGTTTTGAGTCTAGACTTGTGTCTGAACTTGGGAAGTCCAGACACAAGTTCGGACAGGCCACTGTATGGACCAAAAAAAACTTTGTTTTAAGGTAGAAAACGATGTCTAAAAATGGTGATTAGTAAGTAATGATGATATGAGGTTAATTAAGACATGTTAGGAGTGTTATAATGACAATTAAAATGGTGAAGAGTTATAATAAGTGTAAAAATAAAATAAACTAGGTATGTGAAGTAACAAGTTAACAATGGACTAGTGCGTTAATTAACCGACGTTACTAATGTGTTTAGGATTCTCTCAAGGTGGAAACCAGTCGAAGCAAGGACCAAGGTATGGTTTTCTTGCAGTCTGTTGCCTACTGGTTTACACCGGCTTGTGTGTTGTTTGTTTTTCTGTGTGTTTATGACGTTATAAGACTTAACCATGTAATGAGTTTACCGTTGTTCATATTATTGTGATGTTATGATGTGACTCATTTCCCTTGTGTGTGTCTAACGTGACTTACCACCTGTTGTGTATTGTTTGTTAAGTTCCACCGTGAACTTCTAACAAGTGCTAACTGGGAAGTGAGGAATCCGGTTGTCCGGTCATGCATGTAAGTTAAGAGTAGATATCTGAATCAGATTCGACTCTTATGTTGTTAAGATTGTTCTTCTTAATTTGGCATTCGATCTCCCGCTAGCTTCCTCCAAAGCTTACCTATTCTGACTTATGATCGGTTTAGTGGGAACATGTGTTTGTGTGGTGTGTTCGGGTCACTATATCCGAACCATCTGTGACTTAAGTTACTCGTTCGAATAACAGAACAGTAATGAGTGTGTGTAATGAGCTTAACATGAGGGTGAATCATTCTCTAGGCTCTTATGTTGTTTAACCTTCTTGGTTTGTTATTGTGGAAAGAGTATCCACTGTGTATGTGATGTTGTGCTATGCAATATTGATGCTATGCCACATATTATGTTATGTTATGTTTAAAATGAATGCCATGTTATCATGACAATTAGTTGCGCGTATCCCGGTAGCCGATGGGCTGCGCGTTAACCATACCAGCCAAGGGTTGCTGACCCCCTCGGGGGCTCCATATTTTTACTGCAGGATGAGGATCGAGGAAGCAGAGTGGCTGTAGGTTTAGGCTGCAGTTGTACTTTGGTTTATTTTGGATGTTGAGCCCGGGATGCGCCTGTGCTCCCGTGGCATTATATTTTGATTCCGTTGAAACTACTGTGGCGGTATATTGACAGTTTACAGTGAAGGAATGTATTTAAATACTCGGTATTGTATATGATGTATTTATGGTTCTAGTTCTATGCTCGGGAGTCTGATCATCAGACCGGTACACTTGTATTTATTCTGCCTTGTTAACCACGTGGGTTGTTGACGGCGTTGTAGCACCGAAACGTTTAGTTAATGTTTAGTCGTTTATTTCCGCTGCGATTTCAATTAGTTGTAAAGTAAGATGTAGGGGTGTTACATGTTTGGTTGTGTAAGATGTGACCTTGTGTAAGTTGCTACACTTTGGTGATAAGTTTGAGTTATGTATAATACTTATGTATTGTATTTGTGATTGACCATTGAGTCTTGAGGTGTGTGAATGAGAATATAAGATGTGGTGTTAAGATTAAGAAAATTGAGTACCGTGAATGGTTAAGCATATATGTGAACTTTGGGGACAATGTTCTTTTAAGGGGGGTAGATTGAAATACCCCAAACTTAGATATGGTGTTAAGTGATAAACTAAGATATAAGGAGGCTAAATAATGCCTTAGAAACATTAAGAACCATTTTAGTCAAAGGAAATATAAGGAAACACCAAAAGAGCAGTTTAAGCAAAAACGTACTCTAAGCTTTGAGAGACTTGGGTGAGCACCCAAATAATGTTATAAGACCTTAGTAATATCCTAATGGTCATTTTAAACCAATTACCAAAGAAAACCAAGCTTGAAAACAAGTTAAAACACAAAATGTGCTTTAAGGAGTCTTAAAGCACATTTTTGAAAAATTGTCTTGTAAATAGGTTTTGAGTGGCTAAGTGTCCATCATTACTCTTTAATTAACATGTGTACTAATTAGTATCACATTAGGAAGTCTTAATCAATGGGAAATCAAAAATTTCACAATTATGTGCCTTGTTTAGTGAATAGTAACCAAATAATGCTAGTTTAAGACATTAGTCAAAGTAAGTCAATTAAATGGTCAACAAAGACCATAATACACCTTGTTTGACCAAGGGGGCCAGTTTTTATGTGTGACTCACCACACTTATCTAGCTAAGTAATGAATAAAGCAAAAGTAAGTAAATTCACTATTCACCTTTAACATAAATATCTTACCTTTACTTACCTCTCTCCTCACCTCTTCATTCTCTCTTGTTCCCACCGGTTTTGAGCTGCTCCTCTCTTCTTCTCCAACGTGAAGAACAACCTCCGTGCTAGCTTCACCTTCCTTTGATTACTACTTACTCATTTTAGCTCCAAAACCAAAACAAAACACATATTCTTCTTAGTTAGCTCAAGCTCCTTCTTTCTATCTTTTCAAAACTTCAAGAGCGTCATTTTGGAGCCAAGGCAAATCGCCATTAGAGGAGGAAATCCAAGTTTGGAGAGTTCATTGGCTTCTCCAATCTCTTAAGGTAAGGAATATGTAAGAAAATCTAGATTCCCATCATTTTCTTCCCTTGTCCGAAAATTTGTACTCATGGAACTCCATGTTTATGCTTTGTTCTAGCTTGTTTTCTACTCTTCAAAGGATAAAGGAGGTCCTTCTTGCTTCATATCCAAGCTTGTCTTGAGAAACCAAGGTAAAACAATCAATTTAATACCTTAAAACACATTTTAACCTAGGTTTTTATTCCTTAAGGTTAGTGTGTTGTTTAGTACTCATTGGAGTCATTGAATGTTGGTTAGAACATTGGCAAAGAGAACTTGATTTGGTGACCGAGATTGAGCAAAGAAAAACCTAAGGAAGAAATTTTGTGAAGCTTGAAAAAGAACAAGGTAAATGTCTTACCTTAAGGTGTTTAATGCATTAAGGGATGGGATTTAGGTATATGATGAGTGTAGCTTAAGGTTTACATTTAAAAAGGGGCTATATATGTCCTAGGTGAAACAATGACTATGTTTGAGAACTTTTGACTAAGGAGCCAATGAGAAAAGAGATAGTTAAACAATGTTGAGATGAATTACAAGAAGCGTTTTATTTCAATGGGAGCCTTGTTGTGTGTATTCGCAGGTTAAAGGCAATTATGTGTGGAAATTCAGTGGTTAAGATTATTGTCATTTAAGGGCCTAAGTGCCAAGCATTTTAAGTTTATACACTATATGATGATGTGGTGTAGTTTTGGTGTAAATTGTGTGTTAAGGTGTTGTGATGAGAATTTGAGTGATCTTGGTTGTTTGATGGTGAAAAACCAAGTGTTTGGGTGTAACAATATACTAGAGAACCCATGGTAAATTTTAGTGGAGAACCTAAGTGTTTAAGATGTTCTAAGGAGATTTCATGACTAAGGAAGTCCTAGGAAGTTTTAGAGGTTGTCTTGATGAAAAGGGTGAGTTTAAGGTGTATAATGAGTTAGAATGACCTAGACATGATCATGGAGGATTTAGGAACCAAATGAATGTACTAGTGTATTTAGTATTTAGGCAAACATTGGTAAACTAGTAGAAAAGAAATAATGTGTTGGATGATGGTGTCATAAATTTGTGTAGGAACTTTAAGTAGTTGCATAAAGGAATTTTAGGAGGAGAAAGATGCTTGGGAGATGATGTTATAGTGGTGAGGAAGCATTTTGGCATAGTGGTTATAATAGGAGTGAACCACCACTTAGAAACCTAAAGAGAAACATTACAAGTGTTGACATTATTGCAAGGAAATAAATAATGACTAAGATGGATATTGATAAGTGATTTAAGGAGTTTAGTGGAGGGCTTAAGGTGTGTTTTAAATGCCCAAACAAGGTTAGACCATGCTAGGAAATGAGATAAGTGTTTAAGGATTTAGAAGATAGGTATTTTGGCCTGTCCGAACTTCCGTCCGAATTTGGAAGCTCGGACATGCCCTGTTGCAATTTAACCTTCTGAGTCTCGGCCAGTGTCCGGACTTCAGTCCGACCTTAGAAGTTCGGACACTTGAAATTTTTCCTTTGGAATTTCCCTCGACCTATGTCCGAACTTAGGGAAGCTCGGACACATGTTCGGAAACTTGAAATTTTTCCTTTGAATTTTTCTCGACCTATGTCCGAACTTATGGAAGCTCGGACACATGTTCGGACACATGTCTGATTTGAGTCGCGACCTATGTCCGAACTTGGGAAGCTCGGACACAAGTTCGGACGTGGTGCTGTTTTGGCCAAATTTTTTTTTTAAGGTTAGGAAATGGTGGGGATGATTAGGTATTGATGTTGTAAGGCTATTATGGACATGTTTGGTGGGTGTAATGGTCATTAAGTGGGTGAGTAAGTGTAATAGATAATGAGGAAATGATGCACCTAGGAGTTAAGTTGAAAACCATAAGGCTTAGTGAAAAACAATGAGTAAAAGTTGATGTCTAGGGAGGCTAAGTAATTGTGTTGAGTTGAATTGAATAATAACCTAAAACTGAATGAATGTTTTAGGATTGGTGAATTGGGACTTGGAAGGAGATAAACCAAACAATCGTTGACGGTGAACGGTACAGTCTTTCTTGTGACCTGCTTGCTAACGAGGTGTCCCTCGGCTTGTGTGCTATCTGTTTATTTGCTATGACTAAGACAAGATAAAGCATGCAACCGGATATTAGTGTTCTCGTTGAGTATGTGATTTCTTTACACTAACCCACGAGGCTTAAGGATAGCTACTAGCTAAGCTTGATACTTATTAAGTTAAGGAGAGGATTTATACATTGGTGATTGTTGGTTAATACCCGTCAAGGTTTAACTAACACTTGGTATTTAAGACTTTCGCTAACCACAATTTGGGGTGGGAGTGAGGAATCCGGAATGGTACCGGCACATGTGTATTGGGGGAGGTCGGTATCTGAATCAGATCCGACTTCCAAGTAAGACTTGTCATTAGACTCATCGCCTAGGGTCAACAAACCGACCCGGCCACCCGGACTACTGTTTGAGGTGGGAGGCACATTAAGGATGGCGTGGGGGGATCAAGCCTACATCCCCAACAAATTAAGAAAGATAGCTTATTGTTGGATAGTGCACTGCTACCGGCTAGGGTTAACCAAGCCCTACAAAGATAAGCAACCAATTAAGGGCTAACCAATCTAATAGTGGAACGGTTGGCAATTATAAGGTTAAGGAGATTGTGGATCTAAGGAGTTAAGAACTAACTCACTTATTAAGGGAACGGCTGAGTCGTTCATTTGCATTGAGCTATTTATGTTCATTGTGGTTTGTTGTTTTATTGCATTTCATATTATGATTGTGATGCTAATCAACTTCCATGCTATCGACAATTAGTCGTCGTAGCCCCGTTAGCTTGGGGGCCACGAGAAGGTCGTACCAGCATTCGTGCTGACCCCCTTTGGGGGCTGTTTTTACACTTGCAGGTAAACGGCCGATGAAGTCACACCACGAGAGTAGGAGCGGGTAGCCGTAGGTGGGACTTTATTTTGAGTACGGGTAGCGCTTGTGCACCCGTCTGTTAGTAGTTGAACTTGAGATATATTATGTGGTTTTTAAGATACTTAAAACTCGGATGGTGTATGTATTTTGGATGTATGGTTGTAAATATTTAAGTAACGGTATTTCTTGTTGATTAGACCGTGGCAAGGTCCTGGTGATAGTTTATCTCCGCTGCGACGTTTAAGTATTATCTGTTAAGTTGCGATAACCACGATTGGCTTAGGACGGGGTGTTACACCAATAGGGTCCAGGCTCGGCATACTCAGCGTTTATCGCTGAGCCTTTATGGCATTGCTGCAGGTGACGATTACCACGGAAGCCGAAGAGCGGGACCCGGGTAGTTAGGAATTTAATTACCGTACGAGATCTCACAATGTATTAGGATGATTATTAGTTTAAAGTGTTAATGGAGTTGTATACAGTTGGGATTACATAGACGCTCACTTGTCGTTTAAGTTACAGTGGTTTAGATTGTTGTATAGGTTAGTATCTCATTGTCACTGCGGTTATGTATATATTACCAGTGTTTATTCTTGTTTAAATTATTTCTGCTTCTTTACTCGTATGGGCGAGTAATGGCATGTGACACCCGAGTGAGGTTTATTGTCGTGTGACTTCCGCTGTGAGTCATTTGTAATTAATGCTACGTGAGTGATGGTTACGTGATTACGAGTGGGGTGTTACAATTCTTCCGGATGTAAGAAGCAGAAGAGGGTTAGGAAGAAGGACCGACATGCGATACAGTTGGACATGATTGCAGAGCGCGGTTCTGCTACACAATCTGCGCTTCACTGATCAAATCAGTTGTTGGAGGCTTTTACACAGAAAGCTATCAGTATTCAAGATGATCAGTGGACCGAAAATGAAGCCGTTCACGTTCTGCACAGTATACCAGAGGTGAGGGATGATGAGGAGTTGCTTGCAGATGCCGCAGTGGCCCTGGAGGTTCCGAGCCGTAGGAAAATGTTCAAGGGCATGATGGAACAGGGAGGAAAAAAATCTGCCCTAGCATACATCAACTCCCTTGTGCGGAGTCAGCGCTCTTCTAGGTCTTAGTTTGTTTGTTAGTCTTATCTTCGGAGGGATGTACTTTGTTTATTTGTAGAACTATATCGGCTTGTATTAATTGTACTCTCGTGTGGATGTTGGACTTTGTTTTTCCTAGAACTAGATTTGCTTGTAGTAGTACTAGTATTTTTTTCCACAAATGCGCATTATTTTGGGAACTTGTATTATATAACTACATGTGTGTGTAGTTTATGCGCATAACTGTTGTATGTTGATTGTTTTACATTCCTTAATGAATTTGACTATGCATTATTATTGTTTTCATGTCATAGTTAATTATCGAAATTCTTTTAACATATATCATGGCTGACCAAGATTTCGTTACACGTATATTGAACGATCCACAAGCATTTTTGCAATTTGTAACCGCGATGAGAGGTATTCACCAAGAGGCAGTTAACCTGATTGATGAGACCACCTTAATACTTGCATCACACCGACCAAACATTCCCCTACCTATTCCCATGCATGACAATGAATTCACCGGGGAAATGTGGGTTAATGCTCTACTTAGGAGCAATCCAAAAAGAATTCACAATGCCTTAAGGATGGATAAGGATTCGTTCCTCCGTTTGTGCAAGATGATGGAAGTAAAGTATGGGCTGAAGCGCACACAACACGTCAGCATTCAAGTTGACATAACACTGTTCTTGTACATACTAGCACACAAAGCATCGAACCGAGAAGTTTGTGAGAGATTCAGCCTGAGTCCAGAGACTGTTAGCCACCACTTCAAGAGGGTATTGGGTTTGATGTGGGCATTCGGACACGACTACGTGAAGCATAATACTGACGAATGGGCTACAATTCATCCAAAGCTTGCTGGGGACCCTCGTTATGACCCGTACTTTAAGGTATCGGATTAATCACCTCATGAGACTATGTGTGTTTCATTCAAATTGGTAATTATCTGTTATATTTTCACCAAATAATTGGCAGGATGCCATTGGAGCGTTGGATGGTACCCACATTAGCGTCATCATACCAGGACCGCTACAATTGGAGTACCATGGTAGGAGCGGCCACCCAACGATGAACGTGCTCGGGGTGTGTGACTTCAACATGTTATTTACGTTTGTGCTTACATGATGTGAGGGATCAATGCATAATGCTCGTGTCCTTCACAAAGCACGATCTGACCTCAGCATGTGCTTCCCTGAACCACCACCAGGTATGATAATCGTGACTTACCAAACTATGAATAATATGTTAGTGTTAATATTGGGTAACCAAAAAAGGTGCTTTGCAGGAAAATACTACTTAGGTGATAAGGGATACGCAAATCGTAATGGTGTAATGGCCCCATACTTCAATAATGCTGCTCACCCACCCAATTTAGAGGAGCTCCACCAACGACCGTAAAGGAGCACTTTAATAGATCGCATTCATCACTAAGAAGTGTCATTGAGAGATGTTATGGAGTGCTGAAGAAAAAATGGAAGATACTGGCCAACGTTCCACCGTATGATGTCAATGACCAGAGTCGGATTATAAATGCGTGTTTCGCATTGCATAACTATGTGATGTTGAACAAACCTGCCTCGAACACCTCAGCCCTTGTTGAAGGGGGAGGAGGAGAAGGAGGGGGAGAAGGATCCAGTGCTGATGATGATGATGATGATGATGATGACGAAGAATACTTGCCCGATGATGACCCACATGAGCTTGCCGATCCTTTGAGCATGACTAATATGCGTAACCAGATCGCGGATGCTATATATGCTAATGTTAGGCGTTGAATTCTCAAAAAACAATATTTTATGTCGTATGAACTTTTATTGTATTAAATTAATCGACGTTTGGGTAAGAAGAACACTACGACGGTAACGACTGCTGTTTAAGTTTGAGTTTATGTTTTTGAATTTCATTAAATAATATTTGCTTAGACTCAATTGTTGTATTACTAGAATGAATTGCTTTTTCATTGAACTTATGAATATTAACAAAGAATAATAATAATTAATGGCTATAATTGAATATCTGCATATATTTTAACTTCACTAACAACAAATTGTTTTTAAATGTAATATAAAATATGTTGATGTGAATAGCATGTAGTTGTTTCTTCTTCACAAATATATGTTAAAATTTTATTCATAAATTAATACGTATATGTATTATAAATTAATTGTCAATAAAAAATTAATAAAGAATAATAATAATTAACGGCTATAATTTAATTTCAACATATATTTTAACTTCACTAACAAAAAATAGTTTTTAAATGTAATATGAAATATGTTGCTCTGAGTAGCATGGTTTGTTTCTTCTTCACAAATATATGTTAAAATTTTATTCATAAATTAATACGTATACGTATTATAAATTAATTTTCAATAAAAATTAATAAAGATTAATTATTATTAATGACTATAATTGAATATCTGCATATATTTTAACTTCACTATCTACAAATTATTTTTAAATGTAATATAAAATATGTTGATGTGAATAGCATGTAGTTGTTTATTCTTTACAAATATATGTTAAAATTTTATTCATAAATTAATACGTATACATATTATAAATTAATTGTCAATAAAAAATTAACAAAGAATAATAATAATTAATGGCTATAATTGAATATCTGCATATATTTTAACTTCACTAACAACAAATTGTTTTTAAATGTAATATAAAATATGTTGATGTGAATAGCATGTTATTGTTTATTCTTTACAAATATATGTTAAAATTTTATTCATAAATTAATACGTATACGTATTATAAATTAATTGTCAATAAAAAATTAATAAATAATAATAATAATTAATGGCTAAAATTTAATATGTTCATATATTTTAACTTCACTAACAAAAAATAGTTTTTAAATGTAATATGTAATATGTTGCTCTGAGTAGCATGGTTTGTTTCTTCTTCACAAATATATGTTAAATTTTTATTCATAAATTAATATGTACACATATTATAAATTAATTGTCAATATAAAATTAATAAAGAATAATAATAATTAACGGCTATAATTTAATTTCAACATATATTTTAACTTCACTTACAGAGTTTATGTTTTTTAACACTACTTTAAAAATTTTATTTGTAACACCGAAAACAGTAAACGCACTGCACATAACTAACATAACTAACATAACTAACTTTATTCAAAACAGCCAGACGAAACCGCCGCCTGCCTAACACTTTTTTCAAAACAACCATAAAACAACCAACATAAAACAACCAACAAAACTACCACAAAACAACCAACCAAAACAACCAGACCAAAACTACCACATTTCTACCATCAATTTTGCAAACGAACGCAGCCAATAGTTTTCTTTAGGATTAAATGGGAGAAATCCCATGATTTAATTTTCATAACTCCATATAGGGATATAATGATTTATTATTCACCATTCCATACTATAATATAATAATTAATGGTATTATTTGCGGTTTTAATAAAAGAAATCCCCTAAATTAATCTAAATTAAATTAATTTAGGGGTATTTCAAGGAAGATTGTTATCATCTGAAAGCATGTCGTGGACTAGTTCTAGTATGGCCGTAAAACTCTTATCACTCAAGCCAAATCTTGCTCTAAGATTGAATAAATGCAGCACGGATGTCAACTTTGTAAATTTGGTGCATCCAGGAAACAAAGGGGAACGTGATGCATCAAGTAATCTTTGATATTCAGCCGACTTGTCTGTGAAATTATCTTCAACATCTTGCAGCATAGAGTCTAGTTGTTCAATCTTATCACTGTCGTCGTTGATATCAGTGTCACTCAGATCACACGTATTATTAGGAAATGTAGTATCGTCTATAACCATTTCTGGTTCACTGTTCGGTTGTGTGGAAGTTTGCACCCTGCTACTAGCTTCTAATGACTCGCCATGCAAAAACCATATCTTATAGTTCGGCATAAATCCACGTCTTGATAGATGAAATCTGATTGTACGTAGGTTAGGAAACTTATTGCGAAGTTCACATTGTGCACATGGACAGGGAATGTGTGTCTCGTTCATCCTTTTTTGATGATCGAGAGCTGCTTTGCAAAATTCATTATCCACTTTTGATTCACAATAATTCCCTCGCTAACCGTACATCCATTCACGGTCCATTCTACAAACTCCAAATGAAAGTTAAAGCTAAAAAATAACTACAAAAATATATTGATAATGCATAATAAATTAACTTATATTTAAAATAATAAATATAAAAACAACAATAACTAAACTATCTTTGGAAATGATATATAATGATATGGTTCTTGCATGACGAGTCTGTATATATATATATATATATATATATATATATATATATATATTTAGTAGGTTGACTTATATGTATATATATGTCTATATATAATATATATGTACTACTTGGTGATATGTATATACATATATCTATAATATATATAATTTGTTATCTTATTGTGTTGTACTATATATGTATAATTAATCAACAAACTAATTACATAAACAATCATAATAAATAACAAATGATTAATGTTAATTGACAAAATAAAACTAACCTGTCTTTGGTATATGTATACCGTATATGAGGGTGAATGGAAGGACGAGGAGCAAGTGGAAATCAGAGGGAGATAACAGGGCGGATGGGAGTTGTAACACCCCATCCAACAACAATTACATAACAACAATCTGCAGCGGAATACACACCTCATCAAATAACTTAACTCGTTGGTGTTACACGCCGTTAACCACCCACGTGGCTAACAAGGCTAATACACATACATTGTACCGGTCTGATGGGCTAAATTCCCGAGCGACTACACATTGCTATCCCTTTCTATTAATAACAACAACAACATACACCTTTCAACTATACCGAGTATTTATAAACTGATGCCGACAACAATTTCGGTCTTACTACACCTACTGTATATATACACTTAAATGATTACCCATGTACAATGTCTACCCCGTTCTACTCTCGAACGGCTTCCAGCTCTCTGTACCTGAAATAGGAAATGAAGAGAAAGGGTGGCCCCAAAGGGGCTCAGCACCTTTGCTGGTATGGTAATCCCGCAGCCCACATGCTACCGGGCCACGCACAACTAATTGTCGTCTTAGCATGCGGTTGATTATATTTAAATCGTGCACGCAACTGTAAACACACAACACACAACATCTTGCCTCAATGGGCTCAATAAACTGACAATACATCCTTATTTGATAAGTCACTCATGGTATTCATTGTCTCTAGAGTGTTTCTCCTCTAATGGAGCTACTTCCTTAATAGACGACACTTACCCTTAAATCGGGTTATCCTTAAACGCCTCTTGTCACAAACTGGGATTCATATCCATGATCCACATACTCCACATTTTACAACATATAACATGCATCCCATAACAACACATAACAACACTTTCACGTTTCAACGTGCACATAATAACATCGCAATAAAAATTGCATTACAACAACATCACATAATATAACGGGAATGGTTCTCTTAGGAACCGACCCAAACATTGTTAATACACTGGTGAGCCTAGAGAATGTTGCCAGTCTCATGATAAGCTCGTTACATAACTCGTTACCGTCTCGTTAAATGAACGGATAACTTAACACAAGGTGTCTCGGATATAGTGATCCAAGCACACCGAACAAACATAACATAGTATGCCCCTGTGGCCCGACGTGAGTCAGTAATACCCTTGGTTAAGCTAAAGGGAAGGTTGGAAACCAAATTGGAAAAACAACCATAACATACGGAGAGGATCGAACCTGCCATGACAACGACCCCCATACTCACACGCGTGGCCGGAACAGACCGGACTCCTCACTTCCCCCGTTAGCACTTGTCAGATGTTCATCATTGAACTTAGTTAAACAATCACAACATTGGGTTAAGTCTTGTTAGACACACACAAGGGAAGGGAGAGTCATACATTCACACACCAACATCACACACAAACATTTCATAACTAACTCACGCATAGCCGTGGTTAGAACGTTCCTTAGGTCAGAAACGTTATCACCGGATACCGTTCTCCTACGTTTACCTAATAGTGGTTAACTAGCCCTTCAAGCGCATTCGAGGTTACCGGTATCGGCACGTAAACATACAATAACAATAACGACTGTAAACTCGTTTCATGATTTATCTTATAACGTGCAAACATACAGAAAAACACGTTGGCATACAAGCCGGTGTAGTCCGGTAGGACACAGGTTGCAAGAAAACCATACCTGTCACCAGAGTCCACTTTACCACGTCCACTTATGTTCCTCGAGCAATTCTCGAACAACTGATAACATTACATGTACTTTGATTAACATCGGGGTAGCACGATTACTTAATGTCTAATGCTTATAACTTTTTCCCCGTTAACTTAGGTACATAACTTCACTTTCTAACTTGTTTTACTTTTACATTTCAATACAACTTTTCACCCACTTAATTGTCATTAAAACTCACCTAACATGTCCTTAACAACTTTATAACATCATTACTAATCAATCCCCATCATTACATATCATTTCATAACCTTAACCCATGTTTTTGGTCCGACCGAACTTACCGACCGACCTTGCACAAGGTCGGTCCATTCCAGAACACTTTACCGTCAAAATTTCTACTCCGACCGACCTTGTAAGTTCGGTCGCATGTTCGGTCCATTCCCAAGAGTTTCTTCCCTTTGAAAATTCAAGCCCGACCGAACTTGCCAAGTCCGGTCCCATGTTCGGTCGGTTCCAGAAACTTAATCCGTGCACAAAATACAAGCCCGACCGACCTTGCAAGTCCGGTCCCCAAGGTCGGTCCATTCCAGAAGCCAATTCTCGCAGGGTAAACTGGGCTCGACCGACCTTGGCAAGTTCGGTCGCAAGGTCGGTCTGCCCCAGACCTTTATTTTCCATTGCCCATTTGACTCCAAACTTCACCTCATATATCCTAATATGTCCTAACCTCATTTGGGCACTTCAAACCCATATTTAGCCATGTACTAAACTCTTTAAATCACACACCAAAACCATCTTATCATTCACAAATTTCTTACAAAATTCTTAGCACTTGGAATGTTTCCTCCTTAAGATTTCTAAGTGGTATTTCACCAATAATGACCACTATACCAAGGTGTTTCCTCTACACCTTAACATTATCTCTCAAACTTCTTTTCTTACTAACTAAATCTCCTTTTTCACATCTTACCTAAACATCACTTCTTCCTTGTACATCAACATTCCTAAACCTTAAACAAACTTCTCCTAGAACTTCCAAGATAACACCTAAATCCTTGCATCACTCTAAATCACCTTAATACATGTTTTCTTCCCAAGTAAAACATTTGTTCACCTTTAACACTTCCTAGTTCACCAAAACTTACTTAAAACACTTAGAACTTCTTACACATTTTCCAAATTTGGCCATAGCTTCTCTTGTATATGCTCACATCCAAACACTTAGGTTTTTACCTTATTTCATTCAAGAACACCTAAAATCCATCAAACACATTTTTATACACAAACTTCACACATTTAGCACTACATCACAATATAGTGCATAACTTAAATTGCTTGGCACTTAGGCCCTTAAATAACATGGCTCTTAGGCCCTTAAATTGCATAAACCTTAAACACTGAATTTCCACATAGTATATTGCCTTTAACCTGCAAATACACTCAACATCATATATGCCCTTAATAAACTCCTTGAGAGCATTTTACTAGCTCATTTTCCATTGGCTCCTTAGGTATTTTATTAAGCAAATCAAGCTCATTTTCCTAAGGCATTTAAACTACATTGAGATAGTTTGTTTACCTCTTTTTCCTCACAACTTCTTTCTTGTTTCCTTGTAAAACCGGTAGGGTGTTTGGTTGTTTGTCAACTTCTAAACAATGTACAAATAATAGAATGAGTATTCAAGCATTGTGCTTCATCTCATTGTAAACCCTAGGCACATATATTGTCTTAACACATTAAGGTAATTGTTTTACCTTGGAATTGGAAGAGAACTTGAATAAGTATCAAGAGAGGACTCCTCCTAGCCCTTGCAAGGTTCAAATGGAGCTAAAACAAAGCAACACAATGAGCACCATTAATGGTGATTTTCGGACATCACACCAACATGAAGGAAATGTCATTTTTCTTTGAGTTTCCTTACCTTGGAGCAAAGGAGAACAATAATATGTGAAAAGGTGAGCTCAAGCTCCTCCCATGGAGATTCCTCTTGGCACCGAAATGGAGCTCTTGGAATTTTGAAAGGATAGAATTGAAGAGCTTGATGAGACAAAGAGAATGGTGGTGTTTGTTTTTTATTTGGTTAAGTGAGCTAGGAAATATTGACAATGGAAGATGGCATTTGGTGCTGTTGCTGTAGCATCACCGTGAGAACAGAAAGAAGAGAGGTAGAAGAGAGCTTAGAGGCGTGTGAAATGAAGGAGGAAGGGAGAAATGAAGATAAGTTCTACTTTTAGAAGATATTAAGTAGTAAAGTAGAATAGTACTTTACTTTATAAGCTTTACTTTACTTATTGGATTTATTTTACATATTGGTGACTCACACCTTGAAAAACCGGCCCCCATATAGTTAGAAGGGTATAATAGTCTTTGTTGACCAATTTAATTACTTATAACAATATATGTTACAAACTAGCTTATAAAAGTTACTATTCATGAAAACAAGGCACATTGTTGTGAAATTTTTGATTTCCCATTGATATAGACTTCCAAATGTGATACTATATATTACACATGTTAATTAAAGAGTAATGATGGACATTTAGCCATTCAAAACTCATTTACAAGACAATTTTTCAAAAACGTGCTTTAAGACTCCTTAAAGCACTTTTTGTGTTTTAACTTGTTTTCAAGCTTGGTTTTCTTTGGTAATTGATTTAATATGTTCATTAACATATTTATAAGGTATAGGTATGACCATTAGGTCTTTTACAAATTTATCCCAAGCTTAGAGAACATTTTGCTCTTATTGACTTTAAGGTATTTTCTTGTGTTTTGTTTGGTTTCATTGTCTACCTAGGTTTCCTAAGGACTTAATTGGCCTTATTAAATCATACTTGAATATTATTAAGTCTTGGTAGGCTCTTTGGGTCCTAACCAAGTTCACTCATAGCTTAGAGCATGTTTTTGCTCAAACTGTGTCTTAGTGCTTTATTGCATTTTACTATGGTTTAAATTGTTCACTGATGTTTCTAAGGCACTTTTTAGCCTTTACATACCATAGTTTGATATTTAAACCACATATCAAGGTTTGGGGTATTTCAATCTACCCCCCTTAAAAGAACTTTGTCCTCAAAGTTTACACTTCTCACACATCTTGGATTAAAAATACGGGGATTACTTATAGAAATAAAACTTCCATAACCAAACACACTTTACATCACAACCTCGGACTTAATGGTCCGGGTAACATATTCACATCCATACATAACATAACATACTCACATGATAACCTCGGACTCAATGGTCTGGGTATCTTAACAACATTTACACATACATAACAACCTTTAGACTCTCTGGTCTTGGGTAACATATTAACATTTAGACACATAGGTCTATGTAACACAACACATTTAGACTCATAGGTCTTAATAGCATACACTTTAGGAGATCAAAGTCAAAATATCATTTATTACACATACCACACAACATGTCATAGCATGTATAGTAATCAAAAATATCCTTGATATACACTGTGATCCCGCAGAACCCGGTCGCGATGGACACCTTACGTCCCCGTGCCTTTGGGAGATCAAAACAATCACTTAAATTTGAAATTTTTCCTTGTGAGGTTAAGTAAGAGAACTTTAATTATGTAAAGTATCTATCAACGTTTTATAAATACCAATTGAAAATCCTTTTGAAAACACACACAACTCCAAGTCCAACTTAAGCTCTTTGCTTCTTTTCTTAGCGTGGTTATTTGTGACCCCTTATAGGGAGTTTCAAGAGTCATCCAACCCTGATGTGATCAGCATCAATGTTGAACTATCCCTCCACTCCAATTTGTGTTCGGCTTCCCTTGATCGCATGCAAATCAAGTTCCACTTCCCACTTCATTTTCAAGCATCAAATAAATCACTCATTTCCAATTTTCTATCTTTTAAATCATCCTAGTCATGATCATAACATCTCCAAGGGATAGAACTTCGTCTATCAGATATTTCCATTCACTTTAATGTTGTTACCTAGGGAATCTTATTCTCACTAGGTTCTATGTCGGTTTCATAACCTTTCATGAATCACTATATAGTATATATATATACACATATATTTTATCAAAATACAACACACCGTTTCACATTTATACACTGTCGGGGTTTTGTTCCCCGGGAGTTTCTCTACTCCCCACACTTGAATTATCACACACCACTGTTAACAAGTAAACACACTTATCACAATGGTATTCGCATCTTCTGTGCGCAATTACCACAAATAAACCATGAATGAATGCGTATGTTTACATAACACACACACCAATCATCAAAACAAATTATTTTGTGCTATGCACAACATAAATCACGTACACTTGTACGGTAATATACACTAAGTGGTTTTGTGCTCTACCCCCCTTAAAAGGGATTACGCCCACGTAATCAATCACTAAACATTGGCTTAAAATGTTCTGCCGTCGTGAAGTGTTTTAACTTTCACGCGGTCTATTACACAATGGATTCTGATTAAAGGATCTTAACCATATTGGCGGTTTAGTTCCTAAACCAAGAATTCTCATTGGAGTTTGTTTAAACTCTTAGTTGGTTTCGATTCTGGCCTGTTAGGCTTCTAGGCGTTAATAATTAGCCATTCGCTCATGTTTACCGTGTACATTCAACACTTGAATCACTGGCTCACTAGTTTCTACTGTGAAACTCTAATAACTGTAGAGCTTAATTGCCCCATTTGTTATTCTTACTGTATTGTACATCCCCAATTGTCACCTTCATCTTGGTAACAATGGTTTCTCAACCGACGCGTGGTATCTCTTACCGTTAGCGCATTCGGTGAGTTATAAACTTTCTATCCACTTCCATAACAATTTACTGTGTATACAGCTATGTATTTCACAATGATTGACTTGTTCCCTTCCGACTTACTGTCGGTTGAGATTGAGCAACTACCTAGTGTGTAGTGCTCTCTCAGCTATTTACAATATTTGGGGTATATTCCATACCGATACTTGGCAGTTAGTGCTACTGTAGTCACTTACTGTTAATCATGTCTCCACATTTGGTTTTGTACAAGTACTCTTTTATTGGTGCGGTCTTGCATTTCCTATGCATCGGCCATTATGACATTATTCCTCCACAATTGACATGTTTCCAATTCCTAGCTATCCCACTCGATCATCACTGCGCAAGTGCAATACCAAAACACTCAGTCATACAGAGTGCAGAGGCGTAAACTCTTGACAGTGAATCCCTTATGTGATTCGCCATGGAATTCACACTGAGTTCCTCATCACATAGTACTTACCACTGGCTTATTGCCCAGTCTGTTTAACATCACTTATCTTGCATCTCCACTGAGTTTAACTCATAACTGGTCTTATCTGCCACATCATTATTCAACAACACTTATACAACGGTCGCTTACTGCGCACCGTGCTTATTGTATAACACTAACTTACATGGTATTTACTGTCACATTAACTTCCACACATATACTTACATCATTCGTATTATGGTTCATCACTCATTTGGATGACTACTGAATGCTCCTTGAGCATCGATCATTCGAGTCACAAGCTGGCATTATTCAGCTCGGTGCTTCACTTTATACACATACTACTAAGCTAATTTCTCTCTTTCAATAATAACATCGTCCATCCTTAACAAATTTCTTGAACTTGATTCACATAACTACCGCTCCTGCGGTCTCACAATATCGAGAGGTATCCCCACTCTTAATGCAGTGGTTCGTTCTCCACTCTATTCACTTATATAACATAAACTTTTACAGTCAATCTAATTTTCATAACACATGTTGCTTGTGGCTTACAAGCCTTATTTCCTTGAGTTGCGCTCGTTGTAGGCTGTCCACATACATGTACTTCTTTGTACAACATTACATAGTTTGGATATCATATCGAGCTCCATGACAAGGTCGTTACATTACGTTTCCTTTCATGGGATGCCCCTTAGGTTTGTCAGTCCGTCTCCTGACAACTTATGTCTAAACTGGGTGTTAGTTTCAACCCTTGTGTTTCTGTCATGTCATTTCGTGCCATTATTGTTGATGCAAACACCCTTCAAGGATCACTTCTGGGTGTTGCTAAGTCATGTCATTACATCTGGTTCGCACTTATTGGTATATTGAGTTAGCCACGCCGTTTGCGTTTTTAACTGGCTTATTATCTCCTTCTGTGAAGATCAACATTTCCTGGTAGTGTAGGTACCCATTCTGGGAGTTTCATCCCGTTGGTTACACATTAACCTGTCCATATCAAGCATCTGCCCTGCCATGTATAGGCTGGGTCACCGTTCCAGCTATCATGTTTATCCCTGAGGATCCTTAAGACGTATACGATGTCTTTACATTACAGTTAGTGCACTTCGCACCTCCTGACTCTTAAACATTTCGTTGAAAGGAGTTCACTAATCCTTTTAATCTCGTTAACTTGATTAGGTTCTTTTATTTCAACCATTCCTTGCAATCCTTAGCTCTTGTTTGATTTATACTGCTGACCGTAGACGGAGTCGACTACTTCCCGTGTTTCGGACTCCACTCGTATACATATGTGGGGTACCATACTGATACATTGCTACTTACCTGACTAACCCATAAGTAGGTCTGTCAGGCCCACAAGCCCCTTTCGGAGTGCGGTCGTCCCACAATTCAGTTGGTACACTCGTAGTGTCCGTCACACGCCTAGGTGAAGTATTCTGTTGTCAACTCCCTTATATTGTCCCGTGACAATATTCATTCCTTGCTTCCCGAACTTAATCGAGGGAAAGTCTATCCACTGTTGTATCTTTATCAACTGCCCTTGGTTTTTACTGATTTGGTTTAAAAGAAGGTTGGAAAGAAGTGTTGGTTTGAAAGAAAATCTGGTTTTGAAAAGAAAAGGGTTTGAGTAAATCTGAGTTTGAAAGAAAATTTTCATGGTTTCACAACATCTTCCTACCTTAACCAAGTCTAGCTTCTTGCTGATTGGTGTACTTACAATTACAGGGGTTAGGCTAACAGGCCCTTCCACTGTTATGACGATCGCATTTAACTTTATGGTACCTTACCAAGTACTTTGTAGTGGTTATAAATTTCCCGAACAGCCCTATTATAGCAGCACTTGCTATGGCAAGTGCGCCATGCTAACTGGCTATCGGTTTAACGCATACCGGTTGTGGTATTGTTTTTACCCGCACTGTCATCAGTGGCCTTGTTGGCCCTCACTGATCTTGCTGCCTTGATGATAACTCTTCAAGGTGACTTCTCACTGTCTTCACATAACGATTATCAACTAGGGTGTTTCCCATTCTGGGAGACCCCTTTTTCTTTTGTATTGTTTCCTCTTCGTAGCCCGTTCCACGTATTTGTCGTGGTTACTGAGACTTGTCTCTTGTTTGGGCACTACGTTGTAGTTCCTTTGTCGGTTGGTATACCGTTGGTGTATTATTTATCAACTGTGGTTCCGTAGACACTTGTCTCGGGGTTCATTAATCCATTTCTTGCCTGTTGCACGGTTGGTGCGTTGCAAGCTGGTTATTCTCGACTGCTTAGCATGTCGACCCAGGTTGCCGGAAACTCTATTCTTCTATACACTGATTCTTCATTCTTCGTTACGAAATGCGGTTAGCATTGTTCAGATGGAGACCGTCTCCGGGATTCCCAGTTTTCGGGATCTACTGTATGACAGGTTCTCCATACCTTTAGAGGTACATAATAACAGCCAGATCGGGTATTCCCGAGTATGAGAGGAATTCCATCTCTCTGGCGTTCTTTCCCAAGTTATAAAACAGGGGTTATGGAGGGTGGGTTGGATATTGTAGGTTTCCAGTACGCACTGGTAATACCTAACTAGCGTATCTCTCACGCTATCACTCAACCCTTAACCCAAGGTACTAAAATCCTAACTCGGTACTTCCTAAGCTCGGTAACTCAGTCATCAGAGCGATACTTCGCTCTGATACCACTTTTTGTAACACCCCATCCAACAACAATTACATAACAACAATCTGCAGCAGAATACACACCTCATCAAATAACTTAACTCGTTGGTGTTACACGCCGTTAACCACCCACGTGGCTAACAAGGCTAATACACATACATTGTACCGGTCTGATGGGCTAAATTCCCGAGCGACTACACATTGCTATCCCTTTCTATTAATAACAACAACAACATACACCTTTCAACTATACCGAGTATTTATAAACTGATGCCGACAACAATTTCGGTCTTACTACACCTACTGTATATATACACTTAAATGATTACCCATGTACAATGTCTACCCCGTCCTACTCTCGAACGGCTTCCAGCTCTCTGTACCTGAAATAGGAAATGAAGAGAAAGGGTGGCCCCAAAGGGGCTCAGCACCTTTGCTGGTATGGTAATCCCGCATCCCACATGCTACCGGGCCACGCACAACTAATTGTCGTCTTAGCATGCGGTTGATTATATTTAAATCGTGCACGCAACTGTAAACACACAAAACACAACATCTTGCCTCAATGGGCTCAATAAACTGACAATACATCCTTATTTGATAAGTCACTCATGGTATTCATTGTCTCTAGAGTGTTTCTCCTCTAATGGAGCTACTTCCTTAATAGACGACACTTACCCTTAAATCGGGTTATCCTTAAACGCCTCTTGTCACAAACTGGGATTCATATCCATGATCCACATACTCCACATTTTACAACATATAACATGCATCCCATAACAACACTTTCACGTTTCAACGTGCACATAATAACATCGCAATAAAAATTGCATTACAACAACATCACATAATATAACGGGAATGGTTCTCTTAGGAACCGACCCAAACATTGTTAATACACTGGTGAGCCTAGAGAATGTTGCCAGTCTCATGATAAGCTCGTTACATAACTCGTTACCGTCTCGTTAAATGAACGGATAACTTAACACAAGGTGTCTCGGATATAGTGATCCAAGCACACCGAACAAACATAACATATTATGCCCCTGTGGCCCGACGTGAGTCAGTAATAGCCTTGGTTAAGCTAAAGGGAAGGTTGGAAACCAAATTGGAAAAACAACCATAACATACGGAGAGGATCGAACCTGCCATGACAACGACCCCCATACTCACACGCGTGGCCGGAACAGACCGGACTCCTCACTTCCCCCGTTAGCACTTGTCAGATGTTCATCATTGAACTTAGTTAAACAATCACAACATTGGGTTAAGTCTTGTTAGACACACACAAGGGAAGGGAGAGTCATACATTCACACACCAACATCACACACAAACATTTCATAACTAACTCACGCATAGCCGTGGTTAGAACGTTCCTTAGGTCGGAAACGTTATCACCGGATACCGTTCTCCTACGTTTACCTAATAGTGGTTAACTAGCCCTTCAAGCGCATTCGAGGTTACCGGTATCGGCACGTAAACATACAATAACAATAACGACTGTAAACTCGTTTCATGATTTATCTTATAACGTGGCAAACATACAGAAAAACACGTTGGCATACAAGCCGGTGTAATCCGGTAGGACACAGGTTGCAAGAAAACCATACCTGTCACCAGAGTCCACTTTACCACGTCCACTTATGTTCCTCGAGCAATTCTCGAACAACTGATAACATTACATGTACTTTGATTAACATCGGGGTAGCACGATTACTTAATGTCTAATGCTTATAACTTTTTCCCCGTTAACTTAGGTACATAACTTCACTTACTAACTTGTTTTACTTTTACATTTCAATACAACTTTTCACCCACTTAATTGTCATTAAAACTCACCTAACATGTCCTTAACAACTTTATAACATCATTACTAATCAATCCCCATCATTACATATCATTTCATAACCTTAACCCATGTTTTTGGTCTGACCGAACTTACCGACCGACCTTGCACAAGGTCGGTCCATTCCAGAACACTTTACCGTCAAAATTTCTACTCCGACCGACCTTGTAAGTTCGGTCGCATGTTCGGTCCATTCCCAAGAGTTTCTTCCCTTTGAAAATTCAAGCCCGACCGAACTTGCCAAGTCCGGTCCCATGTTCGGTCGGTTCCAGAAACTTAATCCGTGCACAAAATACAAGCCCGACCGACCTTGCAAGTCCGGTCCCCAAGGTCGGTCCATTCCAGAAGCCAATTCTCGCAGGGTAAACTGGGCTCGACCGACCTTGGCAAGTTCGGTCGCAAGGTCGGTCTGCCCCAGACCTTTATTTTCCATTGCCCATTTGACTCCAAACTTCACCTCATATATCCTAATATGTCCTAACCTCATTTGGGCACTTCAAACCCATCTTTAGCCATGTACTAAACTCTTTAAATCACACACCAAAACCACCTTATCATTCACAAATTTCTTACAAAATTCTTAGCACTTGGAATGTTTCCTCCTTAAGATTTCTAAGTGGTATTTCACCAATAATGACCACTATACCAAGGTGTTTCCTCTACACCTTAACATTATCTCTCAAACTTCTTTTCTTACTAACTAAATCTCCTTTTTCACATATTACCTAAACATCACTTCTTCCTTGTACATCAACATTCCTAAACCTTAAACAAACTTCTCCAAGACTTAAATACATTCTCAAAAACACACATTGAATTCCTAGAACTTCCAAGATAACACCTAAATCCTTGCATCACTCTAAATCACCTTAATACATGTTTTCTTCCCAAGTAAAACATTTGTTCACCTTTAACACTTCCTAGTTCACCAAAACTTACTTAAAACACTTAGAACTTCTTACACATTTTCCAAATTTGGCCATAGCTTCTCTTGTATATGCTCACATCCAAACACTTAGGTTTTTACCTTATTTCATTCAAGAACACCTAAAATCCATCAAACACATTTTTATACACAAACTTCACACATTTAGCACTACATCACAATATAGTGCATAACTTAAATTGCTTGGCACTTAGGCCCTTAAATAACATGGCTCTTAGGCCCTTAAATTGCATAAACCTTAAACACTGAATTTCCACATAGTATATTGCCTTTAACCTGCAAATACACTCAACATCACATATGCCCTTAATAAACTCCTTGAGAGCATTTTACTAGCTCATTTGCCATTGGCTCCTTAGGTATTTTATTAAGCAAATCAAGCTCATTTTCCTAAGGCATTTAAACTACATTGAGATAGTTTGTTTACCTCTTTTTCCTCACAACTTCTTTTGTTTCCTTGTAAAACCGGTAGGGTGTTTGGTTGTTTGTCAACTTCTAAACAATGTACAAATAATAGAATGAGTATTCAAGCATTGTGCTTCATCTCATTGTAAACCCTAGGCACATATATTGTCTTAACACATTAAGGTAATTGTTTTACCTTGGAATTGGGAAGAGAACTTGAATAAGTATCAAGAGAGGACTCCTCCTAGCCCTTGCAAGGTTCAAATGGAGCTAAAACAAAGCAACACAATGAGCACCATTAATGGTGATTTTCGGACATCACACCAACATGAAGGAAATGTCATTTTTCTTTGAGTTTCCTTACCTTGGAGCAAAGGAGAACAATAATATGTGAAAAGGTGAGCTCAAGCTCCTCCCATGGAGATTCCTCTTGGCACCGAAATGGAGCTCTTGGAATTTTGAAAGGATAGAATTGAAGAGCTTGATGAGACAAAGAGAATGGTGGTGTTTGTTTTTTATTTGGTTAAGTGAGCTAGGAAATATTGACAATGGAAGATGGCATTTGGTGCTGTTGCTGTAGCATCACCGTGAGAACAGAAAGAAGAGAGGTAGAAGAGAGCTTAGAGGCGTGTGAAATGAAGGAGGAAGGGAGAAATGAAGATAAGTTCTACTTTTAGAAGATATTAAGTAGTAAAGTAGAATAGTACTTTACTTTATAAGCTTTACTTTACTTATTGGATTTATTTTACATATTGGTGACTCACACCTTGAAAAACCGGCCCCCATATAGTTAGAAGGGTATAATAGTCTTTGTTGACCAATTTAATTACTTATAACAATATATGTTACAAACTAGCTTATAAAAGTTACTATTCATGAAAACAAGGCACATTGTTGTGAAATTTTTGATTTCCCATTGATATAGACTTCCAAATGTGATACTATATAGTACACATGTTAATTAAAGAGTAATGATGGACATTTAGCCATTCAAAACTCATTTACAAGACAATTTTTCAAAAACGAGCTTTAAGACACCTTAAAGCACTTTTTGTGTTTTAACTTGTTTTCAAGCTTGGTTTTCTTTGGTAATTGATTTAATATGTTCATTAACATATTTATAAGGTATAGGTATGACCATTAGGTCTTTTACAAATTTATCCCAAGCTTAGAGCACATTTTGCTCTTATTGACTTTAAGGTATTTTCTTGTGTTTTGTTTGGTTTCATTGTCTACCTAGGTTTCCTAAGGACTTAATTAGCCTTATTAAATCATACTTGAATATTATTAAGTCTTGGTAGGCTCTTTGGGTCCTAACCAAGTTCACTCATAGCTTAGAGCATGTTTTTGCTCAAACTGTGTCTTAGTGCTTTATTGCATTTTACTATGGTTTAAATTGTTCACTGATGTTTCTAAGGCACTTTTTAGCCTTTACATACCATAGTTTGATATTTAAACCACATATCAAGGTTTGGGGTATTTCAGGAGTAGCAGAGGTGGGCGGTGAGGGAAGGCAGCGAAGAGCTGACGCGAGTAGATACAGCGACGACTTGTATAGTAATCTAATTCGTTGACATTACATAATCAATACTATATATGACTTATTGGAGAATCAAAAAATAAAAACAAGTAAACTATAAATCAACATTTTTAATGTTAATTCATACCGACAGTTCATCACGGACACTTACTCATCAATAATTCACACAAACAATGGTGATAAAGCATAAAATGTCACTGACTATTGTATATATATTTTATATAATAGGTTGTCTTATATATATATATACATCTACATCTACATATAATATATATATATATATATATAAATACTATTTGGTTATATAAACTTATCTCAACTAACTATTACATAAAAATAAACTAATTACACAAACAATTATGATAAACGGTAATTGATTGAGGTTAATTGAAAAATAAAGCTAACCTGTCTTGGTATAAGTGCACCACGTATAAATGTTGAACGAAAGGACGAGATTCTCAGGCGGAGTTCAACGGGAGGTAATAGAGCAGAGGACAACGACAAAGGGAATGTCAAAGGGTGTAACTGTAAAGAATTATATAAATTAGAAGTGAGTATAATAGTTATAGTTATGTAAAAAATTAATAATTATCAACAACTTAGTACAATTAGTCAACATTTTTAATGTTAAATTATACGATAATTCACCAATGTCATTTACTTGTCAACAATTCACACAAACAATGGTAAAATAGCACTGAAATTGGTTAAGTCATTTCATCGAACACCTTGCGAGCATATAGATTATTTTCAAAAATTCACCACATATAGTATTTCCAATTAAACCAATCAATAACTTACACTCCAGATGACATATATCAATCAACAATAACGTATAAACAACAAATTAAGACCTAGTTCAACCAAAATTCGATAGTTAAAATTTGCAAAAAACTAACCTAAATCGCCTCTGTTTGAAACCTAACTTGCGCAGCTTCAGAGGCGCCGACAGCGGCTGGTGGGATGGCTCCAGGCGGCGGCGACGGTGATTGGAGGCACGCCGGCGTTCGACGGAGAGAAAGGCGGCGATTTGGAGGCGATTTGGAGATGGTAGTGTGCGGCGACGGTGAGAGTCGAGTATACTGATTACAGTAATGTCGAGCTCGAGTTGGGGGTAGAAATAAGAGTCATTTTCGGCGGTTGTATACAGGAACCGCCGAAAAACGTGTTTTTTTTTTAAAAAAAAAACATCATTTTTGGCGGTTGTATATAGGAACTGCCGAAAATGATCACTTTTTTCGGCGGTTCCTGTATACAACCGCCGAAAATGACCTAACCCGACACTCTTATTCGGCCAAAATGTTAAAACTGCCGAAAATTGGGGGCTGAAAAAGGCCTTTTTTCTACTAGTGAACTCTCAAATAGCTTGCCATAATTGCACTTGTCTATTATTTTCATCCACTCAGTCGGATAGGTTTTATTTAAAGTCTTGGCTCGTATAGCTCACTTCTTGCCCTCTGGCAATGTTCAATGGTAGTGGTTTAACCACAAGTGTCGCACACTCCCTAAATATGGTTATGCTGGTCCTGAAGACTCAACACTCCCCACCGGTAATACTTGACGCTTAATGTCCATACCGGGACTAGGTTAGGCTTATAGGCACTAATTACCGTTGTTCTCATTTACTCCCTTTCCACACTCTACTAAATGGTGTATTATTTTCAGGTTTAATGGTCAGACCGGCTAGGTCTTCCCGAGGTTTTATCGACCTCCAATCCAAGGGTTTCGTAACCCTGCCTTTAAGAAGACTATGTCCTGCTTCATTGCATTACGGACTCACATAAAAGTTTAGTGTTTATTGATAACCACCTGGACTACTCGGTCCTTTAGGGATAGTTTACCGTCGCTGCACTTGCTGTAGCAAGTGCGCAAGGCAGGTTGAAATTTAGTACTTTGGTTAGTGTGGCACTTGCAGTGGCAAATGCGCCTTGCAGACTGAGCCACCGGTATGGTGTGTTAGTGCAGTGCTATTCCCTAATCGGGTTTCTGTTCCTGTTGAAGAAGTTCTTATTCGAATTAATACAGTCTCATTCCCATACTCATTCCCACAAGTTTACCGTGGTAGTAAGGTCTTACATCCCTCTCGAGGCGTTGCATGGTAGCAACTTAGGGAGTTCTTGTTTCTACAGCATTCATGATCTCTCCTCATGCACGTCAGGCCATCTTGAACCTTCAGTGGTGCATGGGTTAGAGTTACTCGCTTCGGGTGAGACTTCGAAATGGTCATCCATTTCATCTGTTACATATCTCATAAACTAATCATTACTCATCGTTTCCACTTCCTTCCCCCCAAGCGCACTAATCAGTGCTTTCCTGGATGTAGGACAGGGTTGCTTTGCTTATAGCAAGCTAGCCCCATTAGTCCTACAGGAATTATCTCCTCAACCTCGGTTTAATATTCATCTCATACTTGGTATGGTAGACATTACGTCATTACCAGGACCCCTGGTCCTAAACAATTCATCACAACACTAAGTCTTATTTTCTACATTTAACATAATTCTCATAGCATCCACATCGGGTCTTCCCGATCATGAGAGTTATCTATGTGGTGCTTCTCATTTCATTGCCCCACTAGGCAGTACTCGAGGTACGGGCTGCGGCGGGTGGGGTACCATAGCAAATTCCCAGGGTGCTCTTCCATCAAGTGCGAGCGGTTCCTACAGACTTCGCGTTACTTGGGGTTGCTGGACCTTCACCACCTTCCGCTGTGCCTCGTCCTTCCTTAGTACTATTACCCAGACCTCTCCCTGACATATGTCAAGAGGACGGGTTAGACCTTTACTCGGTCTAATACCGCAGTCTCGGTCGTTTAATATTGAAGTGCCTCTACGGCTATTGTGTGCAAGCCTTAAGCATTGCATCGATCCTGCAAGGTCACGTATCCTCACAACGTTTCCCGTATTCCCAAAACCTATGCTCACTGTATAAATCCTACTATCTCTTGTCATCAGAGCGGTACTCCGCTCTGATACCACTTTTGTAACACCCCTACTCTAATCAGCTCCTAATCGTCTTCCTTAACATTGTAATCGTAGTAGTAATCTAAACAAATGAACTACTGGTGTCACTGTTTTCACTCACCCATACGAGTAATAACGTGCTTACTGATATATTCATAAATACGAAACAATTTCCCACAGTGACAACAAGAGATAGATCTAACCTTCAATTCCAATATAAAATACAATCATAGTGAGCATTCTAAGTACCCCAATCCTATACACGAATCTATGTTCGTATCATAATACAACAGTGCATATTTAAACAACTGTAACTAAACTACCCAGCGCGTCCCGCTCTTTATCAACACCGGAAGCTGCATACCTGCAAAATGTTTGTTGTGGTATGGAATTAGCCCCTGTTGAGTATGTTACTACATGACTGTCATGCCCCCTCAAACCCTCAGTTAATTGGTCGAGAGCACGCAATTCCTTTTCATGCAAGTAGTTTAATATAAAAACTGTAAAGCAACAAATATATTGCAGTAAACTCAAATAGCAAACAAGCCCCCGGCTTCACACATCCCATCGCTATAAACCAACTGAAAGCGTTACAACGCTTATATGAGTACAAAGACTCCACTCCAACAAACACTTAATAGTTCATAATTGTGTACGGCGACTCACTCGACCAAACAATCCACAATAATCCACATATGAGTACAGCGACTCGACTCAACCAGTTCACAACAGAGATATAAGTACAACGAATCAATTAATCCAATTCACAACACACATATGAGTACAATGACTCAATTAAACCAATTCACAACACACATATGAGTACAACGACTCGTTTCAACAAATCCACCAACATACAACACATAACCACAAAGCATAACCAATGAGCAACAAAGCGAAACAACGAGGATTATAAACAAGTATAAATTCTCGTCTTTGGCACGCAAGCCCAAATAATGTTCGCCTAATGTACGAGCTAATATAGTTGTTCGTATTTGTTCAGTCATGCCTAATGACAACGTCTCATTAAAACGATGTGTCTCTAAGTTACCCATCTCCTATGGCGGGTCACCCATGGCAGTAGCCATTCCAGCGGTAGAGTGTCCGACCGTCGAACCATCTGTAGTCCATTGAAAATTTATCCTGATACTTACGGATAACCACACGGTATCCTAGTATCGTTAATTGATCACAATTCACAGTAAGAGCCACATCCTCTTGATAGACTCATCTATACCATCGCATCGTTTTACTATTTTTCCTAACACAGCAGACTAAGGTCGTTAGTCCAATCCTGAGTATGTCGACTCGGGATCCAGTGTTAGATACGAGAGCGGCGTTAAAAAGGCCAATGCTCCGTATATAAGTCTCGGATAATATATATATATATCTTATTATCCTAATGCTACAACGTTTTACTTACGTTTTTTATATTACACATATAAGATAGCATCATTGCCGCTAGTTCGTTTTATAATATGTTCATATATACGAACGGTACTGTTATCACACAACAGTAATAAAAATAAGGCAACATTAATACACAACTCAAGCATATTAATTCACACAAGCAGACATTCAATCTTAACACAGATTTTCACACAATGTCTGAACCGAGGAAATCCTCAAAGACAATCAAGCCACATAAATAACATACCGTGCACCGGGATTATAAAATCGTGGAGTATGAATCAGCTAGATCCGAAGCTCCCCCGTGACGTCTCTAACAGTCTAATAATACATAACGCTACAGATTAGCATCCTGTATAACAACATTACTCTACCGTACCCCGTACCGTCACTAATCCCTCCCGATTCATTCCCCGTTATTTACTAACAACGTTTGTCGGGTTTTCGGTGTAACTCGGGATTTAGGAAAAACGCTACATTACATGTGTGGTCACGTCGTGTATATTAATATACTTAACTTTAAATGTTTGTTATCACATGTAATTTAATACCCATTCGTATATCATATAGTTTATCACTATATTGCATGTATAATCTTAATCATATATTATACATCTCACCTTAGTATTTATTTTCCTAAGGTTAGTTTTTCCAAGTGTAATGTTGTATAATTCGTATTTGAAAATACTTTGAAGTACATAACTCCTTACTATTTCATGAACAACATAACATTAGAATTTCCTTATCCAGTGTTTATAATTCTTTTCTTCTTACTCTATATCATTTTAATTATGATATTATATGGTTATTTGAACCATATTGTATTTTTCACTCAATAACATATATTTATTTATATATATGTATTATGGGACCATTTATTATATGGTAAATCTTTATAATATATTAATTCTCTTTTAATGAATATTTCTTATATTATAAATGTTAGGGAATTTTCACCAAATGCCCCTGAGGTTTAGCCGGTTTTCACAAAATACCCCTGCCTTTTCAGAATTGATATCAGATGCCCTCGAGGTTTCATTTTTAATGTCAAATGCCCTTCCGTCTATTTTCCCACTTGACGTCCGTTAACATACACTATTTCTGCCCATTTTACCCTTGCCCATAGTTTTTATGTGATACCCCTGCGCATTTACAACGGATAGTTCTATGAAATGCCCCTGCAATATTGTAACACATTTTTATCTATGTTTACAACGGATAGTCTCCAAAAATAGCACATTAACTTTAAAACAATATCAAACTAGAGATCCGTATAGGTACACAAGCCAAAACGATCATAACCGAAGTGATAGAACTAGGCTAGAGCCTCACACGCATTTCAGATGAGTACCAAAGTGTGCTTCAGGCTACAACATCGAATAGTTTAGAAATAGGTACCAAAGAGGTGAACAGATGAAGATGTCCTGCAAGAAGTTACGGAACAAAACAAACACAACAAACCCAATCATTTGAAAACCAAATCGAAAGGGAAAAAAAACCGAGGACAAAAACGATGTCATGAACCAGTGGTAGGAGCAGTAAAGTTCGAGATCTGGCATTCCTTTTGCGATTTGAATTTTGTCGGGGATGAGGATTAGAGTCTCTGAATAACTCACGCACTGAACTCAACCGTTGTACAGTGGGACTTTTTGAGTGCCAGAAATGTACATAGGAGCGTGATTTCTCGGGGTTCTTCGATGAAGGTAGTGTCAACGGTTGATTTTCAGAGAAAGGTGAGAGGAATGATGAAGCGACACTTACTCTGGTGATGAGTGAAAGAGAACGAAACCGGTCGGAGGAAAATTCAGATGGTAATTCCGATGGGCTGAAGTTAATGCTCGAATGGTTTTGGATGAGTCTCAAAGATTTTTGGTTGGTGTTTTCTGGATTTCTCGAGATGGGGAGGTTAGTGTGATCGGCGACTGACAGAGAGGATAATGGGTTAGGGTTCTTCCAATTTCAGAGAGATGAGAAATGAAAAAGGGATGTGGTGGCGGGCTTAGCAGCTAGGATTTTAGGGACTTTGAGTCTTGAGATCGAGAGAAGAATCTGAGAAAGGTAGGAGATGGATCAAGAGGAAGAAGAATGGTGTTTCTCTAGTTGCTGGTTGTTGAGTCTCGAGAGGGATGGAGGCGAAAAAAACTGCCGAGAAAGAAGATGAAGGTCGTCCCCTTTCATAGAACTATCCTTTGTAAATGCGCAGGGGTATCACATAAAAACTATGGGCAAGGGTAAAACGGGCAGAAATAGTGTATGTTAACGGACGTCAAGTGGGAAAATAGACGGAAGGGCATTTGATATTAAAAATTAAACCTCGAGGGCATCTGATATCAATTCTGAAAAGGCAGGGGTATTTTGTGAAAACCGGCTAAACCTCAGGGGCATTTGGTGAAAATTCCCTAAATGTTATAACCTTTATAACATTGAAAACCATATTACAAATTTTTATTCTAAAATTCCATTATTTCCGAACAGCACCCTTGTTATCTAATATTTACAAAATCCACCACTTATTTAATATAATGTTATATTATAGTTATATAACATATATAATGACATTTATGTCATTAAAACAATTATAACATATAGTTATAAGTTGTTACAAAATACCAAACATACCATACTCTTCTCGGTTTTTATTTAATTTCACCATACTTTCAGATTTTACAAATCAACCCCAAATTATATTCCATTGTCACACTTATAATATATACCTTATATTATAATCCTTAAACCTTAATATAGCTATAACCTATGGTTATAAAGTCGTAAAATAACCGAACAGACCCTAAGCCTGTTCTAAATTAATTTCCAACCCACCAACTTTCCATATTCGCCAAATAACCCCATTTTATAACATATAGTTTCTAATGTCATTAAAACTATATATTATACATATATCTTCATAAAACCTCATATATAATTCCAAAAATTAGCAAACTATACCAAAAGGTTATAAACATCATTCCTAACTTTATACTCTCCATATTTACGGTTTTTACCACAAATGTTACCTATATGTAACAATGATATAAAATATCATATATTATACTTATATAATCCATATTAACTCCAAATTTAACCAAATAAATTCCTACAAATTCCTAATAACCCATAGGTGTATAAAATACCATTTTATACCCCAAAACTTTCGGTAATCTCCTATATACCCATATGTTATGTAATTTTTACAATTTAATACATAACTTAGTATAAATTGATAATTAACTTAATAAATCATCAAATCTGGTCAAAGTCTTTTGCTTGGTCAATGTTTGACTTCCAAACATCATTTTGACCCCACTTTCTTGGTAATTACATAAATTACCCAAACTTTCCAATATTTAAAATTTCACCCCAAAACTTTATAAAATTTTATAATTTTTATTTAAATACATTTTAAATCCCAATTTTCGCCTATATTCACCTACAGCCCTCTAATTTTTGTTTATTTACGGCTTTGACCCCATACTTAATAGTAAGTACATAAATTAAATTAAATAAGCTTTGAAACTTAAATAAAATGGCCTAATGACATGGCCTTATTACAACTTTGCTTTATAACATAAAATTACACATAAATAGCTTAAAATATACTATAAGCTCTTGACCTTACCTTATATTAATTATTTTTCCACATAATGTCGTAATTTGACCATTACGTTAATTAAACCACTTAAATGACTAGCTTAATTTATCTAAGTCATTTTTTCCATACTTAGGTTAAAATCACCCATTTAATTAACTCCACTCTCGACACATATTTTATATGAGCTGAAAATCATAATAACATAAGTTTAAGGTATTTATACCTTGATTTAGGTGCTTAATGACCTTATACCCACTCGGAAGCTTGGAGGAAAATTCACCACAACACTTAAACATGTTTAATACACCAAAATAAGATATGGTTACACTCCAAGCATGAGCTAACCATAAGGAACAATTAAATGTAAGATTTAAGGCAAAAATCACCTTAAAAAGGAAAGGTTGCCCCAAAGGAGTTTCGGCCTGAATCAAGAACACCACATGGTGTTAAATTCACCATAAAAACATGGGGAATAGCTAGACAACAGCAAGGTGCTATGGTAATAGATTTTACCTTGGAAAAATGCCTTAAAGAATGATTTTTCTCTTGGTTTTCAGCCACTCTTGCTCCAAGTGGTTAACACACTGAACCAACATGAAAATATGAATATTATGAGTGTATAAACTCATAGAAAACAGAGGAATAAAACCGGATGAAGAGTGAAAGTCCTTAAGGTATGTTTTTACCTTATAATGGAAATTTTGACCACCTTGGTCCCATGGGTTGCTTCAGCCGAGAATGGATCTTGTTCAAGGGTTAAAATACTGAGAATAAGCCATGGAAAGTGATAGATTATATTATAAGCTCCATGTGTAGGTGATGAAGAGATGAAGAAAAAGAGCTAAAATATGCCTTAAACCATTACCTTAGGTGGAAATGAGTTTGATTTGCCTTGAATGCTCAAGAACAAAGCTTGAGAGCTTTAGGAACTGATGTGTGCTCGGCTGGAATGGGACAAGAGGAAAGAGAAAGAAAGAATTTGTGTTTTAAGGTAAGAAAAGTAATAAATGGAATAGTAAATGGTGATTCACCAAATTGGCTAGATATTTTGGTTAAAGATGAATGTTCTGTCCTCCACCCCTTAAGCTGCTGCCTCATTTAGGATAGGAATGAGTCAAGTCTTGACCATTGACTTGACTTAGTCAATATTGCTTAAAAATGCACTATTTGGGTTACTATTCACAAATGAATGCCATATTTCTGATATTTTTTGAAATCTTGGATTTAGACCTTCTAATGTGGTACATTATAGTACATTAGTATAACAAGGTCTAATACAATGCCTAACACCACTCAAAACCCACTCAGAAAGTCAATTTTCTCAAAAACGTGCTTTAAGGACTTTTAAGGCACAATTTATGTTAGAACATGTTTTTGAGCTTGGTTTCCTTTGAGAATAGTTTTATAGTGTCCATTACTTAATTATAATACTTAGTAATCCACTTTGGATCCTAATTGAGGTCATACAATCTCTATGGTTTCTTAAAGCACATTTTTGGCTTTACCGATCTTAAGGCATGTTTTTGCCTTGTTGAGATCTTAGATTGTTCCCCAATGGTATTAAGATGATTATTAATCTTCTTAGATCATTAATAGATCATTTAATTAAGTTTTTAAGGTTAGGGGTATTTCATAACCTATTTGAATTGGTTTTCCAATAGATAGGAAGACAGGCGGTCATACCAAGACCTTGGAGCTTGTTTGAGCCTATGAAGAGCTTGGTCAAGCTTAAGAACCATGTCCTTTCCTTCTTGTGTTTCAAAACCTGGAGGTTGTTCAACATAGACTTCTTCCTTGACATATCCACTTAAGAAAGCACTCTTAAAGTCAAGTTGAAATAGTTTGATTCCCTTATGTGCAGCAAATGCAATTAATAGTCAAATGGAATCCATCCTTGCTACTGGAGCAAAGGTTTCTTGGAAGTCTATTCCTTCATGTTGACGATATTCTTGAGCTACCAAACGAGTCTTATTCCTGACTACTTCTCTCATCTCATTCAGTTTGTTCCTAAAAACCCATTTTATGCCAAGTACTCCTTGATGTGTAGGTTGAAGCACAAGATGCCATACGTTGCATCTTTCAAACTGATTTAACTCTTCTTGAATTACATTGATCTAGTCTGGGTCTTGAAGAGCTTTCTTTATGTTCTTGGGCTCGATGGATGAGACTGTCGTTCAGAGGGCTAAGAGATCACGAGTTAGCGCTCTAGTCTGAATTCCTTTGGAGATATCTGATATGCTGTTCTCCAATGGATGATCTTGGTATAGAGTTCGTGATTGATGAACTTTTATGGTGATAGAGGATTCTCGACATCATTACTTTCTTCGACGACATGTTGTTGACCTGTTGCTGACCTGTCGAGCAAGTTATCATCAGTCGGTGAGTTATCCTTGATGTTCTCAGTGAGGTTTTGTTCAGCTAGATCAAACCCAAATCCTTCATTCTCTTCAGCTTCTCTGATTTCATGGTCTTTGTTCTCATAAAAAACCACATGGACAATTTCTTTTACTTTCATTGTCCTTTTGTTGTAAACTTTGTATGGCTTGCTTCTCTCTGAGTATCCAAGGAAAATGGCCACATCACTTCTGGCATCGAATTTTCCTAGGGAACTCTTTTGGTTATTGTGGACATAACACTTACAACCAAAGACTCTGAAGTGACTTATGTTTGGTTTCCTTCCTTTGATGAGCTCATAGGGAGTTTTGTTGAGAATTGGTCGTATGAGCGTTCTATTGGTGATGTAGCATGCAGTTGACACTGCTTCATCCTAGAAGACTTGAGGAAGATTGCTTCCCAATATCATGGCTCTAGCTACTTCTTGTAAAGTTCTATTCTTGCGCTCAACTACCCCATTTTGTTAGGCTGTTCTAGGTGTAGAGTATGTGTGACTTATTCCAAGTTGATCACACATCTCCCTAAATTGTTGATTTTCAATCTCTGACCCGTGATCAGATCGGAGAGCCTTGATCTTGTGGTTGAGTTGTTTTTGGACTTTTCCTGCAAATGCTTGAACAAATCGTGAGTAGTCATCAACAATTACATATACATACCAATTTCCTCTAAAACTTCTTATTCTCATAGGACCACATTAATCCATGTGAAACAATTTAAGTGGTTTGGATGTGTTAACCATGTTCTTTGATTTGAAGGAAGTCTTACTTTGCTTACTTCTAACACATGCATCATAAAGATTTGTCTCAGATTTCTTAATCTCAGAGAGACCTCTTACCAACTGTTTCTTGACAAGTTTCCTTAACAAGGAAATGCTAACATGCCCTAGTCTCTTGTGCCATAGAGTGAAGTCATCTGTTGATGCAGTCAAACATGGAAGATTTGGACTGTCAATATCCTCTAGACTAGTTACATACACATTTTTCCATCTTTTTCCCTTTAACAACTCTTTACCATTTTTCTGATTTACTATGTTGCAATGTGTAAAATAGAAATGAACTAAGTTGTCTTTGTCACAAATTTGAGATACACTAAGCAAATTGAATTTCAAACCATCAACTAAATTTACATTATCAATGACATAATCTGAAGTGAAACCAACCTTACCTACACCGATGATTTTTCCTTTCTTATTATCGCCAAAGGAAACGGTTCCTTGGCTTCCTGATTCGAGTGAGAAGAACTTCATTTTGTCTCCTGTCATGTGTTTAGAGCACCAGTTGTCGATGTACCAGCATGAGTCCATTCCCACTCGATCCTGCACTTAACAAGTTAGTGGTGTGGAGTTAGGGTTCATAGAGGTGTTGGACCCAGTTCCACAAGCAACTTTTGATCTAGGATCATTTTAACTACCCTTTTTAGCCCTATTCTCTTAAGCTGCCGATTCCCCATAAATCGGGTTCTATAGCATTTGGCTTCATGATGGCCAGGTTGTGTACATACATTGCAGACACCTCTACGACTGGTCCTTGACTGGTACCCGACCTGTCATTTGTTTCTCCACATGGGTGTCCTAGGAATAGCTTCTAGCTTAGCATGTTTTTCTTTGACGGTAGCTAGTTCCTTTTCTTTAGTGTTAAGAGCAACAATCAATTCATCGATTTCAGGTTGTTTTTCATGCTTCGATTTTTCATGAGCGGAGAAAATTTCACTATAATCACTTTGTAATTTCATGAGTGCCCTCATGAGATTATCTATTTTATTCTAGTCCGAGCTTTCTTTCAATTTCTCATTTTCCTCCAGGAGTTCCTTGTTTTCATTTTCAAAAATCTCTAGTTGATCAATTAATATGAGGGAGAACTTTCTAAGTCCTAGAAGTTCAGCTTTTAGAATTTTTTGTTTGAGTTTGGAGTAGTTTACCTGGTTTTGATCTTCTTCCTTTGAATCTGATGTATCTTTGTCTTGAGCCATCAAGTAAACTTCCTCAAGGCATAGGCGAGTCTTCTCATCTTCTAAGAGATCGTTGTCTGAGGTTTGATTGTTGTCACTTAGTTCTAAGTCTCCCCATGCAGCAATGAAGGCTTCTTTCCTTGGCCCTTTGTTAAATGATCGTCGGTCAGGCTTCTTGACCCTGTCGTTGTCCTCTCAAAATTGCTGAGGACAGTCTTTGATACGGTGCCCATGCTTTGAACACCCAAAACACTTGTCATTTGTTTTCTTCTGATCATCCGACTCCTTGGGCTCCTTGCCTTTCCTCATCTTATTTCTTATGAACTTTCGAAAGTACCTCTTAGCATAGTGGACCATTTCATCATTGTCGTCTCCTAACTCGGATCTTTCATTTTTAGCTGCTTGTAGGGTGACTCCTTTACACATGTAGTGCGAAGTGTACTTGGTATGTATGTGTAATGTGTAATGTATTGGTGTGTATGGGTAATGGGGAACGTATCGGTGTAATGTGTATTGTGGAATGATGTGTTTGAAAATGGTGTATTGTGTATGGTAATTGCGTATGGTGCTTGTTTTGTGTATGCTTGTAATGTGGAGGAAATAAACACCTCGTAGGTGGTAGTAAGACACATATGGCAATTGGTTTTCTAAATGAGTAGAATTATTAAACCTTTAACCCTGAGCAACTTTGAGGGCAAAGTTCCTTAAGGGGGGTAGATTGAAATACCCCGTAATTAAAAATAGTGATTAATTAGGCTAATAAGCATTTTAGAAGCTTAATTATGTCTAAATAATCACGAGGGAACAAATCCCGAAGAAAACGGATTAAAAACACAACGGTGAACGGTATGAACTTCTCATGTCTTGTATGCTACCTTGGCTACTCTGATTTGTGTGTTTGTGTGCTAATTGATCACCTAAATAAGATAAACGCACGAATCGGAATTATTGCGCTTACTTAAGCTTATATGATATTATTCTTTGTTGAATATTATCTTAACTCACAGTTTGTATAATTCATGAAATGTTTGGATGATAATGAGGTGTGTGTGTGTGCCTTGATGTACTTTGTGGTGACCGAATGATATTGTAATGGACTTCTAACTGATTCCTAACATGCTAACCAATCTAACATAATAAATTGGTAAATTGGAATGAGTAAAAGTCCTATATAGTTTCGGCCACGCGTGAGGAGGCAGAGACACAAGTAGTTGGATCCAAATCCTGGCTTTAATCTTTTCCATGGCCCAAACCCCTTAAACGGGTAGCATCCTAGATTAGTGAGCCACCTAAAGTCCGGTGGTGGGACAGTGTAGTCCCTGCCCGGAGGTCATACCGACTTAAAATGAGTATAAGTAAATAAGTAAGAGTAAGTAAGTAAGTATGTAAAAGTAACTAAGTATTGTGTGAGTATGATTGCGTAAGTATTGTGTAATGAGTAAAAGAGTAAAGAACATCCGATTAACCTGGATGGGTAACTGGCTAACCCTTGAAGAAGTAAATACTGTGTATGGTGTTGTATTCCTGTTTGGCTTGTGTATTGCCTTCAGTGTGTGTATTGTATTTGTATGAATGTATTGTATATGTAAAAGCATGTATGCATGTCTAAAACGAACTGCATGTATAGTCGACCAAACTAGTCGGTGTACCCTAGTTAGCACGCGGTATATGTGAAGTTTATATGCAGCGTTTTGCTGAGCCCCTTGGGGCACTATGTTTAATTTTACAGGTGCTCGAGAAGGGTGAAGATGGTAATGAGATCAAGATGATTTCTTTTGGTGTAATTAGCATATGTTGAATGGTGTACCAAGTTGTACATTGCTATAGGCCTTTTGACTAGCCGGTGTACCATGGGGTACACACTTTTGGATAATGAAAGAATGATGAATTGGTATAGATGAGTAGGTTGTTGAAACTCATTATTTTTGTAAACTTGAGAAAGGATGTAATTAACTATGCTTTTGATACTCGGTAATCCAGTAATGTAAGTAGATGGTATTTTGTATTTGGTAAGTAATGTTAGTGGCTTGGTATTTTCTTGACATCAGATCGTGACTGTATGTAGTGTAAGCCTTGCTAGCCGTATGGGCGGTGAAATACCCCGTAATTAGAAACAGTGATTAATTAGGCTAATAAACAATTTAGAAGCTTAATTAAGTATAAATAATCATGAGGGAACAAATCCCGAGGAAAACAGATCCTTAAAACGGTTTAAAAGCATTACCGAACCTTAAAGCGCGTTTTTCGAGGTAATCGGGAAAACGTGACTTTAAGCGGGTCAAATAGACTCGTAACAATTTTGGTCAACTAAATAATCATTAATAAATATTAGTGAAGCTTTAGAACCAATAAAATCAATAAAACGAGAGATTAGTAAAAACTGTCAAAAACGAGAAGTTGTGGGGTAGAAATATATATAACCAAAACCTATGTGTCCACTATTGAAAATAAAAATGTACATGTGTGTGGGTGTGTGTGCAGTGGTCCGATTTTTTCCCCCCTCACACACTCACCTATCTCCTCTTATGTGCAAAAGGACAAAAGAAATAAAAATGCATAAAGTAAACACTCACCTCACTCTCACACTCTCTCTCCCACTCTCATTTCCCTTCTCACGTACAGCCCCTCCCTCACTCACTCTCTGTTTCCTTCTTCTTCTACCTCTCAACCGATGACAATGGTGAATTGAGAGAACCCACAATACTACCACTTCTCTCCTCTTGTTACTACCTCAAATCTCTTCCAAAGATTATAAAAATACCACCATTGGAATCCTCTCCTCAAGAGCAACATTTCCCTCCTTTCAAAAATCAAAAAGGAGAACTTTCGTTTTTATGGGTATGCCCCATTTGGAGCTTCAAGACCACCATTAGAAGGCCCTCCTTCTCCTTGTTCTATTGAGGTAAAAATATTCTTAAAAACTCCATCTTTTTCTAGCCTCAAGGGCAAAACGAAAATGTAAACTAAAACCCTTGCTTGCTTCTTTATGCTAGCCGATTTTGGCCTTGTTGGTGGAGTTGGAATTTTGTTCTTGAGCCACTCCAAGCTTCATTTACACCCTTGCAAGGTAATGAAATCTCTAAACCCTAAAACTTACATTAAAAGCTTAAATAATGTGTAGGGTTAGTTTTAGTATTGAAGTATGTATGTGAATGGTTGTAGTGTTAGTGGATTGAGTTGCTAAACCGGTGGAGAAAGAGAGGAAGGAAGAAGAAAGAAGGAGAAACAAAACTAGAAGGAGAAACAAGGTAAGAATGCTCTTTTGTGTAACCTTGTACATATATGTATGTAACAGATTTTTAGAAGTTGAAATTAGTAATGAAAATGGTAATGTCGTAGTAGTATGATGTGTAGGAGAATATAAGTATTTTGAATCTTAAAAGACATCTTAAAACTTGTTAAAACATAAATGGGAGCTAATGTTTGAGTGCAGGAAATAAATGTTGCTTAGTGTAGTATTTGTGTATAAGAGATGGGAATATTGACATTGATTATAAACAGGTGGAGTGGATCATTCATGTGAGTAAAACAATGTGGTGAGAGTTTAAAATTATAGGGGAGACTATGGCAAAATTTACTTAGAAACTAGTGGACTTAAGAGATTAGAAACTAGGTGAATGGCATAGGTTGTAACAGATTTTAATAGAGAAAAATAGAGGGTGTATTAGGAGAGATAGTTAATGTAGTTGTAAGGCACTAGAGGTGCTAGAAATGACATTAGAAGAGGGAGCCATTGATGGAGAGTGTAAATGTCAAAATCTGTAGCAAAATGCATTAAGGAAGAAAGCAATGTGAGTGTTGAGTAGAAACTTAGAGAATGGTGTATATAAGTTAGTATAGAATTGTATAATGAATTGAGAAATGAATTAGCATGATTTAGAGTGTTTAAATTGTACTAAAACATGTTAGGATGCATGTAGGAAGATTGGGGAAGCAATGGGTGAACTTGGGAAAGAAAAACAAAATCTGTAGCAATGTTCTGCTACCGTCCGACCCAGGGTCTGGGTCGGATAGTGGGTCGGACGGGACATAGGCAACGATAATCAATCTTTCTGGAATGGTCCGACCCAGGACTGTGGATCGGACGTGGGTCGGACAGGCAAAAAAAATAAGGGTCGAAGTTTCTGACTTCGTCCGACCCAGACTCTGGGTCGGACAGTGGGTCGGACGGAGCAGGGACACGGGACCGAAACCTTCTGGAACGGTCCGACCCAGAGGGTATGGGTCGGACGGAATAGTGCTGGGTCGGACAGGGTGAATTTCAGAGGACGAACTCTAGTGGAATGGTCCGACCCAGGGCTTGGGTCGGACGGTGGGTCGGACGGCCCAATACTTACAAAAAAAAATTGTAAGCTTGTAACTAGTATATATACATATATATATATGTATACCCACCTATACATATGTATATATATATGTATGTAAACCATGGACAAGTAATGAAAAGTAAGTAAAATGAAATATAAGTGTAAAGGAGGTAAAGACTTAGTAAGTATGAGTTAGGAAACGTACGAGTAATCGAATTAAGTCAATAATAGTTAGATTAATCATTCGATTGTATGTATATCATAGGATTTGATTTGTGACACCGAAGGACGTTCGGGAACACGTACAACGGTGAACGGTATGAATTCCTCATACCCCGTATGCTATCTTGGTTACTCTGATTTGTGTGTTGTGTGCTAATTGATCACCAAATAAGATAAATGCACGAATCGGAGTTACTATGCATACTTGTGAATATGTAGTGTTGTGTGTTGCGAATATTTTTCTTAAATCTTAGTTTGTATAATTCATGAAATGTATGGATGAATATGAATGCTTGTATGAATGTTGCAATGTACTGTGACCTAATGTGTTGTCTTTGGACTTCTAACTTATTCCTAACAAGCTAACCATTCTAACTTAAATTGGTAATTAAATTGGAATGAGTAGAAGTCCGATATAGTTTCGGCCACGCGTGAGGATGAGGAGACACAAGAGGTTGGATTCGATTCCTGACTCTTAAACTGGTCCGCGGCACAAATCCCTTAAGTGGGTAGCATCCCGGATTGGTGAGTCAAGTAAATCCCAGAGGTGGGACGGAGTAGTCCCCAGGGCCGGAGGTCCCGACGACTTAACTTGAGTATAAGTAAGTAAGTAAGAATGAGTAAGTAAAGTAAATGAAAGTAAGTAAGTGTAAGTACGAGTAAGTAATGAGTAAAAGAGTAAAAGCATTCCGATTAACCCGGATGCGTAATTTGGCTCACACTGTGCAGGTATTTTTGCACAATGGCATTGATGCCTTGAATATGTAATGTATTGTAAATGCAGTATGTTGTATGTAAAGCATGTATGTATGAAACAATGAATCGATGTTAGTGGATGTCAAATAGTCGGCGTGCCCTAGCTAGCACGCGGGTATAGTATATGCGGAAGTTTATACACAGCGTTGCAGAGCCCCTTGGGGCACCATTTTTACTACACGCAGGTACTCGCGAAGGATGAAGATGTGAAGACTTAGTTCTGTTATTTTTTGTCTTCTTTTTGGATTGTAAACATGGAATGATGATTGGTGTACTGAGTAGTACATGGCTGTAGTTTTTGATTAGCCGGTGTACCATGGGGTACACCTTTTTGGGATACTGTGAAGGGATTTTAATTGGTATAGATGAGTAGTTGGTAGGTACTCATTCTTTTGGAAAGATTGGAAAGGGATGTAAGTATACACTTTAAATACTTGGTGATCCAGGAATGTAAGATTGTTATCTTTTGTATTCGGTAAGTAATATAGTAGCTCGGTATATTATGTTCATCAGACCGTGACTGTAAGTAGAATGAGCCTAGCTAGCCGTATGGGCGGTTAGCGGCGTTGTATCACCCGCCGTAGTAAGTAGTATTTCCGCTGCGAGTAACTCTGAATTATGGGATGATTGGACGGTAAGCATAGGATTAGCGGTTGGGGTGTTACAGGCGGTTAGCGGCGTTGTATCACCCGCCGTAGTATTAGTATTGCCGCTGCGAATAGTAGGATGAACGAGATAATTAGACGGTAAGTAAGGGATTAGTGGTAGGGGTATTACACTAGGATTACACTTAGCATACCAGCAGTTGGCTGAGCCATTATGGCACCACATTACAGGCCTTGATCGAGCTATGAAGCCGGAGTGCGGGACTTCGGGGTAGTCAACGACGTTATTTATTTATCGCACCTTCAGAAGTAGTTTATATTCCGTACGATGTAAACATTGGGATTACCTTAGATGCTCACTTACCTTATGTATTAGTTTAAACTTAGGATGATGTAGTATATATCTCGTTCATCACTGCGGTCAATTACTGTCGTTGTTTATTGTATTACATTATGCTTCTTTACTCGCATGGGCGAGTAAAGGCATGTGACACCCAAGTGAGGATTAATGTTGTTTCAACTTCCGCTATAAGACGTCATTAATTATGCTACGAGAGTGATTATTAGGAGTTTATTGTGAGGGGTGTTACAGTGAGGACATGCGTTGAGTGGCTGGTCACGTCCAAGTCAACCTGCCAATGAGCAACAAGCGGTAGAGATGGAGGTGGCTGAGCGTGTCGGATGCGGCGACGGATGGGAGCAATATAAGAAAATCTCTCCCACGTTCAGACTTGGAGAATAACTAGTGCGCCCGCAATGCCACTGTCCCCAACACCAAACGTAAGACATAATGAAATACCCCTAACATTTAAAATAATTAAATGATGATAAACATATATTATTAGGGGATTATTAAACCCTAAAGAGAGTATATAAACACTCAGGCGTTAAGAATGCACCTAAAACTCCTTAAGGTCAAAAACATGCGTTAAAACCCGACCTTAAGTAAATAAATTATATAAGCTATGAACATCATATAAAGTCAACCAAGGATCATTATATGACCTTTGAAACACAAGTCCACAGTTGGAACTGAGTAAAAATACGAAATACCCGGGAATTCTCTTAAAGGCCCCTTAAGGCCCGAAAGTCCCGGAAATACCTTATTAAATAAAGTAAAGCATTACACCTCATTCAAAATGCTCAATAATACCTTAATGAACATGTAAGACAAAGTTCTGAAGATAAATTCTCAGTTAAAGACAAAATACTCGGGGGAGTTTTCTTAAACGCTCCTTTTGCCCGGGTAGCCCGAAAATTGTGTTATGAGTTTATATAATCCCATATAACTCAATGTAACACCTTAAAATATTATTATTGACTATAAACAATGTCAATAAACACTCGAAACACATAGCGACTAATTAATTCTTATAAAAATTCTTAAAGCACAAAAACGCACCTTCGGGTGTCACGAAAATGCGTTTTACGCAATTGCCTTGAAGTTTTTGAGGAGCCACGAGTTGATAGACTTAAAAGTGGATAAAATGACCATCTAAATCAATTGATGGCAGTACTAAACTCATAGTATAAATAGAGGAGATATTTAGGTCAAAAAGGTACCTAAAATCAGCATTTTTACCTTAAAACTTTCATCTTTTACCATAATAAAAATGTACCAATTAAATGCTGGAACCTATTATACATATTAGTATGGTCTTAGTACAATATTGTGTAACAAAAATAAAATTAAAAATAAAGCCCATCTGATCTCCATTCCATGCGTTAAAATGGGTGATTTTTTAGCTTGTTTTAACAAAAAATGTGTCTTATGATAATGTAACTCACCTAGCATGTACTATATAATTATGTAACAAATAAATCAGTCAACATAGGCCTCCGTTTTCGATTTCCCCTGCAAGAAAATAATGAACATTAGTTTATATCAAGACAAGGGAATTAAATACAAAGCTAGTCATACATTTGACTAGTCAATTAATCAAGGTAAAACAAGTGGCTCATTTGGCATATGGCAGCCGATTTTGACAAGGGAAAAGAGAGGCTGATTGCTTCATTTGTTAGTCAATAAAACACATACCTAACAAGCATAGTTCTTGTCTCAAATCAAAACAAAATCAACTTGTTCCTAGGCTTGTGCTGTCCGATTTTTACAAGGAAAATAAGCCTTGATTGCCTTGTGAAAAATTAAGCTAGAGTACCTACCTATATAGGCATGATATTATGTCTTCAATCACCACAGAAATCTGGTGCCAGCTGCTCTAATTCAATCGTAAAGGACATGGAAAAACAAGGACAAACCAATTAGAAAATCAAAAGAGAAAACAATTACCCACTTCTTTTGTCTTCTAGCTTTTAATCATCAAACAAACCTCTATTATTTCTTTGCAAGCAGCCAAAAATCTGTCTCAAATTAGAGAGTTTTGTAGTCAAGTTTCTAAGTCAAATTAATCAAGAAAATAAGACATAAAATAATGCATCAAATTATAGCAATAATTTCCAACTTACCTCTTTGCCTTCTTGCCTTAATATCTCACGTAGGCTTCACTTCCTCACTTGCTCATTCACGATTTGGTAAGTCTTCTCCCTTAACTCTCTCTTTTATTCTTCCTTCCTAAATTAATTCCTAAGAGCTACTAAGCTCCATTAATGGTGTTTTAAATCCTAACACCATTTTAATGTAATTTCCTAGTTAAATCTATCAAGTCTTGAAGCAAGGAATCATCCTAGCAATCCTACAATTTTCGTGTAACACCCCAACTCAATCCAGATGTGGTCTCGCAACTTAACAGTATATATATAAACATGTCACAGCGGAATTCTTTATAATCCAGGACCTTGCCACGGTCTGACTACAGAATATACCGAACATTAGTACAACAATCTTAACCATATACATATCCTTCTTACAACCCCCTCACATCCTATACATCTTACTAACTCAAATTGCCATACGAGTGTACATGCACAACTCGTAGGCCACACTAAACCCTTAACAACTGAATCCTCTTCTTACTCTCGCGTCGGCCACTTCCTGATGTACCTGTGTAGTAAAAACAGCCCCCAAAGGGGGTCAGCACGAATGCTGGTACGATCCCCTCATGGCCCCCAAGCTAACGTGGCTACGACGACTAATTGTCGATAGCATGGAGGTTGATTAAATGCACAACATAATAGTAAATGTTGTAAACAACAATCCATATATGAACAATCAAAGTTCACACACAATGAACGACTTAAATGCGTTCCCTTAATTGGAGAGTTAGTTATTTAACTCCTTAAGTAATGTTCCCTCTTAACCTTAGTCCATCCTTATCTCACCTTAATCTTAGTCTTATCTTAACCTTAGAAACAACCATCCTTTAATAAGGAGTGGATGTTGCTTATCTTAATCTTAATTATACAAATCATCCTTTAAAAGGAATGATTGTAACTTATCTTAATCTTAACTTAATCTTAATCTTAACTTAATCTTAATCTTAACAATACAAATCATCCTTTAAAAAGGAATGATTGTAACTTATCTTAATCTTAACAATACAAATCATCCTTTAAAAAGGAATGATTGTAACTTATCTTAATCTTAACTTATTCTCAGAATACAAACCGTTCCTGGAGGGGAATGGTTGTAGCCTAAGTCCAAACCTGGGATTTAGGTGATCCCACCGCACCATCTTAATGCCACCTACCCTGGACGGGAATCCAGCGTAGCTGAGCCGGCAACCGGCCCTAGGCTACAAGTCCGAAGACAAGTCCTTAAGCGGAGGGCGGACCTGATTCAGATACCGTCCCCCTTTTTCCTTAGCATGCATGACCGGAGATCGGTCCCGGGTTTCCTCACTCAAGTTCCAGTTAGTAATAGTCTCAAGACCATGTTCATTGGTTAACCTCTTTCGGTTCATATCGTCCCTTATTAGGGGCGTTCCTTAGTCTCACTCAATTCCTTACTAAATATTGGTTAGTAAGTTCTCACGGTATGTTGTGTTAGTTTTCAAGCATCACACAACAATACAAGAAATATAATATATTCCGATTGCATGCTTTATCTTGTTTAGTGATCACACAAAAACAAATAGCACACAAGCCTAGGGACACCTCGTTAGCAAGCAGGTCACAAGAGAACTGTACCGTTCACCGTTGGTCGTTCGGCTGCTTACTCTCTTCCGGAGTCCAAACTCCCAAGTCCTAAAACATTCATTCAGTTTTAGGTTGTTAATCACTTAACTTAATTCAACTTACTTAACTCTTAATGATCCCCACCTAACACCTCTTAAGTCTTACAACTTAATCTTGCAAACTTAATCTTAAACTTTTAAGTCTATTCTTAACATAATCCCTTAGGTCTTTATACCTCTAATCATCATTGCCCCCTTAATGGGGTACCATTAATACCACTAAACTCTCTTAGGGTTTCTTTTTTTTTTTCTTAAGGGTCGTCCGACCCACCGTCCGACCCACCCTCTGGGTCGGACCATTCCAGTAACTTTCGGGTTTGAAAAACCCTACATGTCCGACCCACGTCCGACCCAACCAACTGGGTCGGACCATTCCAGAAACTTATTTGCCCTCTAAAACTCACCCGTCCGACCCATGTCCGACCCAAGACCTCTGGGTCGGACCATTCCAGAACCTTTCCCTGGCGTTAAACAGAGGCCGTCCGACCCAAACTTGGGTCGGACCCCTGGGTCGGACGCCACCAGAACATGTCCAAAAATTGTTAAATCTTCACCAAACTTCTCCTAAAGCCTTCTAATGTATTCTAACATCATTTAGACCTTTAAACCCACCTTTAATCATCCTCCAAACTCATTAAAATAACCTCCAAAGATCATCCTAACCTTTTGCTCAATTCTTGCAAGAAATTCCTAGCACTTGTTGACTAATCCCTTATTTCTCTAACATGTGCATTTTATCTAAAACTTCAACTATCCAAAGTGTTTCTTTCCTACCCATATAACTCCTCCTTAATGTCATTGCACTCCATCTTTGCTTGTTAAACCTTCCAAGGTCATCTTGCATGTCCATGCACAATTCCCTTCTTTTCACTTGTTACTCATCACTCTTAAACTCTTAAGCTTGCTTATACATTTCTTTCCATTGTCTTAATACCTTGACATTGTTCTTCATTTACCTTAACCATGCACCACCCTCCTTAGACATTTCCACTTCTCTTATGCAACTTACTCACCATTCTCATGATCATACCCTCTTATACGTTTCTAGTCATTTTCCTTGACGACTTACAATATCCTCCTACCATTTTCACTTCCATCACCCAAGTCCACACATTACCATTCAACTAAACCTTACTAGTCCACCACTAACATCACCACCTCTTACAAACTTCTCGAACTCTCATTGTTCTTCTCTTAGTTCATACCTAACTCATCTCAAAGCATTACACATCATTTCCTCCAGATTTGCACAAGTCTTACCATTCCTCATACCATGACTTTGGTGTGTTCAATGCACCCATCTAAACTCTATTCCCTCATAGGGATCTCTAAGTCATTCTAAACCTCAAGAACTCCTTCGTTAACTCATTCACACTCAAATTCCTCATAGTGACTTCTAGTAAATCCTAGGTCATATTAATTCACCACCACCACCTAAACACTTATTTTCTACTCAAATTTCGCCATAGCTTCTCTAGTATCTCATCATGCCCAAACACATTATTTTTCCTCATTCAACCATCTCACACACATCAAGTTCTTCTCATCATATCTCATCACCCAAACCAATTCATTCACAACAAACTCAATATATTGCAATAATCTTAAATTGCATAGCACTAAGGCTCTTAAATGACATGGCTCTTAGGCCCTTAAATGACTTAAACTTAAACACTGAATTTCCCACATATAAAAGCTTTCAACCTGCAAATACACCCATCAATCTCATAGTAGTTATAATGTTCTTAAAACTCATCTTAAATTTATATTACTAACTCATTTCCTTTGGCTCCTTAGTCACAAGTTCTCAAGCTTATTTAAGTTCTTTTTCTTAGGTTACATAACCCATTACCTAATGTAAGCCCTAGGCTACATTGGTACCCATCTAAAACTCATTCCTTAATCTTAAACCACCATTAGGTAAGCATTTTACCTTGTTTTCTCAAGCTTATCTTAATCTCCTCCTTAACTTTCTTCTTGCATAGATCTCGGCCACCACTTAAACTTCCTTTGCCAATGTTCTAACCAATATTCAATGACTCATATGAGTATTAAACAATATACTAACCTCAAGGAATAAAAACCTAGGTTAGAAATGTGTTCTAAGGCATAAAAGTGGATGATTACCTTTGAAGTCTCAAGGTAGACTTTGGCATTGAATGAAATAGGACCTCCACTAGTCCTTGGTGAATAAATCAAGCTAGAACAAGGCATAAAAACATAGCCCCATGAGAAGGAATTTTCGGCCATGTACAAGAAATGATGGAAACATGGTTTTGCTTACATTTTCTTTACCTTAAGAGAATGGAGAAGCTAATGAGCTCTTCAAACTTGATTTTCCTCCATCAATGGAGTTTTCCCATGGCACCAAACTTGAGCTTTGAAAGATTTGAAAAGATAGAAAGCTAGAGCTTGAGCTAACTAAGAATAATATGTGTTTAGTTTTTGATTTGGAGCTAAAATGAGCAAGCAATGGACAAAGCAAGGTGAAGCAACAATGGAGGCTTCTCTTACGTGAATGGAGAAGAGAGGAGGTGAAGAAAACCGTGTGAAGAGGAGGAATGAAGAGAGAGAAGAAGAAAGGTAAGCTAATATAAGATATTTGCTTTATAAAAGCAAATAGTAACTCCTTTTACTTTACTCTTCTTTATCCTTTCTTATTTGATGAAGTCTAGGTGACTCATCCTTAGAAAACCGGCCCCCATCTTAAATGAGGCTAGTCATGGTCTTTGTTGACCAACTAATTAGCTTATATTGATTAAAACTTAAACTAGTCACTATTTGGCACTATTCACTAATTAGTGCACATATTTCTGAAATTTTTGATTTCCCATTGATTTAGACCTCCTAATGTGATACTAATTAGTACAAATGTTGATTAAAGAGTAATGATGGACATTTAGCCACTCAAAACTCAATTCTAAAACAATTTCTCAAAAATGTGCTTTAAGACTTCTTAAAGCACATTTTGTGTTTTAACTTGTTTTCAAGCTTGGTTTTCTTTGCTAATTGATTTAAAATGACCATTAGAATATTACTAAGGTCTTATCATGATATTTGGGTACTCACCCAAGTCTCTCCAAGCTTAGAGCACATTTTTGCCCTAATTGCCCTTAAGGCACTTTTTGTGTTTTCCTTGGTTTAATATGTCTACCAATCTTTCTAAGGCATATTCTAGCCTTACTACATCATGATTTGATGTTTACTTAGCATACTTAGGTTTGGGGTATTTCAATCTACCCCCCTTAAAAGAACTTTGTCCCCAAAGTTCCCATGCATCTTATCTTATTAGAATACATGTCTTACCTCATTCCTTAGATCATGTAGATCATACTTATGTATACTTAACTCATGAATCCTTAGGTCCACCATATGCTTATTCTTAAATATCACACAATATGCTTACGCATGTATAGCACTCAAAATTTCTTTTGTTCCTTTTTTTTTTATGATTAAAACATTCATATAACTTCCAACGTATTCTCCCATGTCACCGGTCCGTAGACAATGGCTCATTTGTCCTCGTCACCATGGGCCAGAATACAAAACACTCTGCTCTCCCCATGTCACCGGTCCGAAGACAAAGGCTCGTGCGTCCTCGACTTCATGGGCGAGACTCAGTAAAAAGGTAATCCTTTTTACGAGGTCATGTGAGGAATAATTCCTCTAATTAAAAATACAAGCAACTCCAATTTCGTTTTATCCTAAGGCCTCTATCCTTAGCGTGATTTAATTGTGACCACTGGTAGGGAGTTTCAGGAATCATCCTACCCTGATGTGATCAGCATCAGTGTAGAACCATCCTTCCACTCCAATTTGTGTTCGGTTTCCCTTGATCCCTAGAAAATCAAGTTCCACCTCCCACTTCATTTTCAAACATCCAAATAATTCACTCATGTCCAATTTTCTATCTTTTAGTTCTTCTAATCATAATCAATACATCTCCAAAGTGTGGACTCAGTCCATCAAACATTCCAAATTCATCTCTTAGTACTTACCTCAAGATTTAAATTCCTACTAAGTTCTATAACTGTCCCATACCAATTCTCACCATTTTATATCTCATAGCATTACAATTTCCTTCCTCATATTCATATCAAATTGTATCTCATAATGTTATCTTATTCTTATCTCACACATAGTCTCATATCGACTTATACCTCATATATTCCTTATTCCTTAAGTCTCCTTAAACCTCTTCCTTAATTCTCTTAACTTGTACTCACACCGGAGTTAACAAGATAGGTACTTAATGTGTATGGTATTCACATCTTCTGTGTGCAATAACCATGATTTATCTCAAAATGTTTATGTAAACATATTCTCAAATTATTTTGTGCTATGCACACCGTAGTTTATGTACTCAGTACACAAACATACGCTAAGTGGTTTTCGCTCTACCCCCCTTAAAATGGATTATGCCCACGTAATCAACATTATATCATCCTTGAACATAAGTTCAAGATGTCTAATTCTTACTAAGCATTCTAGCTTTCATGTCATCTATCTTACTTATAATTCGATCAGAAATGACTTAGTCTCTTTATCGAGGATTCTTAACGGTACCTATACCGTATTCTTAACTTAGTTTGGTCTAATCTCAAAGTAGTGGTCTGCTAGCTTCCGCTGCGCGACTCTGATAATCTTAGGCTTAATTGTCTCAATGGACACGTGTTATCTTTATATATACACGGCCTGAATGAGTTGTAACTCGTCTATCCAGTCTCCCTGGGGATCTAATGTTCATACTCTTAGTGTTTTCTCGAATGTCTAAATCGTTCTCTCCCACTGACCTTTGGTCTGAGGATGATTCTTAGTCTGAAACTACTGTTTAGTGCATATCGCGCTTTACAGTCTTAATTCCTTACATCTTAAGACATATCCAATGTCTGTACTTAACATTCCGTGCTTTTCGCACTTCATAGTCCTTAATTATCTATTCTCTGGTTCCTCTGTGTTGCTGATTCAACTGAATTCTTCTCTTCGACTGTCTGTGGTAGTAGCTGCTCTTGTGTGATCTTGCGTCGTTGTCCGTGGTACGGAGTCGACTACCTCCCGTGTTCCTTACACCACTCGTTCACATGCATGGGGTACCTTACTGGTACATTACTACTTACCCAACTAACTCATAAATGAGCGTGTCAGGCCTGCAAGCCCCTGTGGGGTGCAGTCGTCCCACGTCTCGTTTTAGTAAACTCATAGTGTCCGTCACACGTTTAGCTATTGCTAATTATGAAGTATTCTGTTGTCGATCTCCTCTTTCATCGTTCCATAATAACATTTATTGTTCTTCTTGAAGTTAATCAAGGGAAGTCTATTTACTGTGTTCTTGGGTATGGTATGCTCCAGCTCCTTTCTGTATTCCGTACTGATTCTATTTCTTAGTAGCTTAGGTCTCTTTCCATAGAGCCTCTTATCTTCTTTCTCATATTCATTCTACTAGGAAAGCACTTCCAGTTCCTTAAGGAATGGGTTGTGTGCTTCCTGTGTAATCTTACCAAACCATGTCCAGACTACTGGCATCAATGCTCAGTTCGTCTTCCATCTTATTTTCTTACTTATGCTGGTCTTAACTCATACATCTAATTGCCTCAGTGTCAATATTTGACGGCTCATTCACAATGGTCGCCTTCCGCGCACCATGACTTAATCCACTTATATAACTATTGTACTGACGACCACTACTACCATGGTAGTTGGCCCTTACCATGTTGCCCATCAATGGTGCAACCTCTTATTCATTTATTCTAATGTCTTACCTTATACTCAATCCCTTCTTGGTGTAAACACACTGGGAGTTCTCTCATTCCGGTGTATGGCGGTTGTCATACTGTGCTGTAAAATAGTTAACTCTTAATACGAAGACGTTCTGCTCCAATCTCAGTTTCGTAAGCAGGCTAATTTCTTTCGCTATCTTTCACCCTCAGTGATGTTACCTACCATGTAGTTTAACTGGTTACTGAAGAAGCCATCCACTGAATCACAAGCTCTTCTGAGCATTGATTAATTGACGTGCCACAATGTGCAGTCACAATTTTTATCTCTGACCATTACTAATTCTTACATCCTGGGTGTGGGATAAGGGGTCTATCTGTGCGACCTCCCTTATTACTCAAGTGTATCTGGTATGTTCTAAGGTAATCTCAAGGTTCATAGTTTCCATTTTCTAAATAAAGTGTATTTTATCTCTAATATGTGAAAGCCCTTTTGAGGGGTTCATTCCCACTCATGGCCTCACAACAAGGAGAGGTATCCCCACCCTAAAAGGCATGGTTCGTTCTCCGCTCCTGTCCTTAGCATTAACTCAATATTCTCATTGGACCCTTTCTTGGTACTGTTTTTCCCAATCTAAATTATAGGTTTGGTAACCGTTCACATCTACAAATTGTAGTCCCTCGTGGCTTAAACAAGCTCTCTTATAACTTACTGCGCCTGGCTCTGATGTGGTTAACATCCTTGGCTCGTAGGCTCTTAATGCTTAATGTCTCAGTTCATTATTTGTACTCTTACTCATCTGCTCATCCCTATAAGATCCTGGTTCTTTAATGTAGTATCGGGTTTCATGATAAGTTGCTGCATCCTGCTTCCCCTAGGGAAGTTGTTCAGGTGTTCTGAGGTTACTTAATGTCTTTGACAATGCTGTCATTTTACGACTTATGTCTTTTAATAGTCAAGGTTAGGTCCGTATTAGGCGTTTGCCTTATGTCCAAGTTGGATATCATCCTGTCGTCTTATACTTCCATCTCAACGCTTCGTTCAACCTCTGTTGATTACGCCACCCTTTGATGATCAATCATACTTGGGTGTTAATGAGTTAGACGAACAGTACTAGCTGTCATTCATCAGTTTGTTCGGCTCGACTATGCCCGCTCTGTGGGGGTAGTCCTCTGAGCTTTCCTTTTCCAGGGTGTACGACTTTAATCCTTGGTAGGTTATAGCTTACGTTTATTTCTTTTATCCTTGTTTTCTGGGTTTTCCAACATCTGCATTGAAGAATGTTGTTATTGGTATCCTTAATGGTCACTCTGGGAGTCTTATCCCGTTTTCGTTGTAATTCGTTGCTTCAACAGTCTCAATAGTATCTTATAATACATCCCCTGTATGTTATTGCTTACATAGTGTTTTGCTTGCAATACCGAGCGATCTCTTAGGTTTTCCCCTTGGAGTTCGGGATTGTGTTCTTACCGTACTGTCGGTTGTTGTTGTAGTGGGTTGTACAGTTGCTAATATTTATATGGTTTAATACTTTGTCCAAGTTCCGCTCCCGGCTGACTGGTGTGTTACCTTATCTCATCATGGTCAGGCCGTCGGGCCTTTCCAAGGTCTTATTTTTCTGTCCTCGGGATTTACAATTCGGTATTATATGTGTTACAACTGTAGCGTTCTCCTATCTCGCCATGATGGCTTTCCGTGTAGCTTAACCGTGGTAGCACTTGCTATGGCAAGTGCGCCATGCAGGATGGGCTATTGGTGCAAGGTACATTGGAAGTGATGCTTCCTTCTAATTCCCATGTAATTGGTAGTCCTCGGGACTCCTTCGATGATCTCTTCTTTTAGATAACTGGCCATCCGGCAGTTTCCTTGTTGTTTGACAGTGCTGTCATTTATCAGGGCGTTCCTCTTTCTGAGGGAACCCCTGAATATTTCTTTATGTCTTAATCCTCGCTCCTGTCTCCACACATTTTGTTGTGGTTACTAAGTAACGATTCTCCTTTAGGCACTACATCGTAGTCCTATTTCGGTACACAATTTATATGAGTTCCTATCGTCGTCCGCATTATGTTGGCCAGGTTTTATAACCTTCCTTGTTGTATGGGGTTGGAGTTCCCGTTTCTAACTGGACTTTCCAGTAATCTCAAACCTCAGGCTTTGTATTATCTCACTGTTATGCTCACTCGGACCGCTGTCCGGTACTCATGTCGCTTCCCTTTTCCTTTCTATTACACCCGTAGTGCTCTCTTATCATTGGTATTGCGGGTTATTTCGACTGCGTAGCATGTCGACCCATGTTGCCGGTAATTACCGTTCCCTTACTGATAGTATTCCATAGGTAGCGCCTGTTTCTCTGTTGCGCTCCATTGAAAACCTCCAAGTTCTCCGTAACTGTTGTACAACAAGTTGTTTCTTGTATTGCTCACTGTTAACTAACTGCCAGATCGGGTTTCTTCCGAGTAAGAGAAGGCTTTCTTCTCTCCTGGCGTTTGTTCCATTATTTAGGGTTAGGGATGTGGAGGGCGGGCCTAGGTACTATGGATGTCCGGTAAACACCGGGAAGTCCTGACTAACGCACCTCTCACTCTATCTCTCAACCCATAACCCATAACTCAATCTCAACCTCATCATTCTCCTAAGTTCGGTATTTCTTGTCTTCAGAGCGTAACTACGCTCTGATACCACTTTTGTAACACCCCAACTCAATCCAATGTGGTCTCGCAACTTAACAGTATATATATAAACATGTTACAGCGGAATTCTTTATAATCCAGGACCTTGCCACGGTCTGACTACAGAATATACCGAACATTAGTACAACAATCTTAACCATGTACATATCCTTCTCACAACCCCCTCACATCCTATACATCTTACTAACTCAAATTGCCATACGAGTGTACATGCACAACTCGTAGGCCACACTAACCCTTAACACTGAATCCTCTTCTTACTCTCGCGTCGGCCGCTTCCTGATGTACCTGTGTAGTAAAACAGCCCCCAAAGGGGGTCAGCACGAATGCTGGTACGATCCCCTCATGGCCCCCAAGCTAACGTGGCTACGATAATTGTCGATAACATGGAGGTTGATTATATGCACAACATAATAGTAAATGCTGTAAACAACAATCCATATATGAACAATCAAAGTTCACACACAATGAACGACTTAAATGCGTTCCCTTAATTGGAGATTAGTTATTTAACTCCTTAAGTAATGTTCCCTCTTAACCTTAGTCCATCCTTATCTCACCTTAATCTTAGTCTTATCTTAACCTTAGAAACAACCATCCTTTAATAAGGAGTGGATGTTGCTTATCTTAATCTTAATTATACAAATCATCCTTTAAAAGGAATGATTGTAACTTATCTTAATCTTAACTTAATCTTAATCTTAACTTAATCTTAATCTTAACAATACAAATCATCCTTTAAAAAGGAATGATTGTAACTTATCTTAATCTTAACAATACAAATCATCCTTTAAAAAGGATGATTGTAACTTATCTTAATCTTAACTTATTCTCAGAATACAAACCGTTCCTGGAGGGGAATGGTTGTAGCCTAAGTCCAAACCTGGGATTTAGGTGATCCCACCGCACCATCTTAATGCCACCTACCCTGGACGGGAATCCAGCGTAGCTGAGCCGGCAACCGGCCCTAGGCTACAAGTCCGAAGACAAGTCCTTAAGCGGAGGGCGGACCTGATTCAGATACCGTCCCCCTTTTTCCTTAGCATGCATGACCGGAGATCGGTCCCGGGTTTCCTCACTCAAGTTCCAGTTAGTAATAGTCTCAAGACCATGTTCGTTGGTTAACCTCTTTCGGTTCATATCGTCCCTTATTAGGGGCGTTCCTTAGTCTCACTCAATTCCTTACTAAATATTGGTTAGTAAGTTCTCACGGTATGTTGTGTTAGTTTCAGACATCACACAACAATACAAGAAATATAATATATTCCGATGCATGCTTTATCTTGTTTAGTGATCACACAAAACAAATAGCACACAAGCCGAGGGACACCTCGTTAGCAAGCAGGTCACAAGAGAACTGTACCGTTCACCGTTGGTCGTTCGGCTGCTTACTCTCTTCCGGAGTCCAAACTCCCAAGTCCTAAAACATTCATTCAGTTTTAGGTTGTTAATCACTTAACTTAATTCAACTTACTTAACTCTTAATGATCCCCACCTAACACCTCTTAAGTCTTACAACTTAATCTTGCAAACTTAATCTTAAACTTTTAAGTCTATTCTTAACATAATCCCTTAGGTCTTTATACCTCTAATCATCATTGCCCCCTTAATGGGGTACCATTAATACCACTAAACTCTCTTAGGGTTTCTTTTTTTTTTTCTTAAGGGTCGTCCGACCCACCGTCCGACCCACCCTCTGGGTCGGACCATTCCAGTAACTTTCGGGTTTGAAAAACCCTACATGTCCGACCCACGTCCGACCCAACCAACTGGGTCGGACCATTCCAGAAACTTATTTGCCCTCTAAAACTCACCCGTCCGACCCATGTCCGACCCAAGACCTCTGGGTCGGACCATTCCAGAACCTTTCCCTGGCATTAAACAGAGGCCGTCCGACCCAAACTTGGGTCGACCGTCGGGTCGGATCCAAAATGTCCAAAATTGTTAAATCTTCACCAAACTTCTCCTAAAGCCTTCTAATGTATTCTAACATCATTTAGACCTTTAAACCCACCTTTAATCATCCTCCAAACTCATTAAAATAACCTCCAAAGATCATCCTAACCTTTTGCTCAATTCTTGCAAGAAATTCCTAGCACTTGTTAACTAATCCCTTATTTCTCTAACATGTGCATTTTATCTAAAACTTCAACTATCCAAAGTGTTTCTTTCCTACCCATATAACTCTCCTTAACGTCATTGCACTCCATCTTTGCTTGTTAAACCTTCCAAGGTCATCTTGCATGTCCATGCACAATTCCCTTCTTTTCACTTGTTACTCATCACTCTTAAACTCTTAAGCTTGCTTATACATTTCTTTCCATTGTCTTAATACCTTGACATTGTTCTTCATTTACCTTAACCATGCACCACCCTCCTTAGACATTTCCACTTCTCTTATGCAACTTACTCACCATTCTCATGATCATACTCTCTTATACGTTTCTAGTCATTTTCCTTGACGACTTACAATATCCTCCTACCATTTTCACTTCCATCACCCAAGTCCACACATTACCATTCAACTAAACCTTACTAGTCCACCACTAACATCACCACCTCTTACACAAACTTCTCGAACTCTCATTGTTCTTCTCTTAGTTCATACCTAACTCATCTCAAAGCATTACACATCATTTCCTCCAGATTTGCACAAGTCTTACCATTCCTCATACCATGACTTTGGTGTGTTCAATGCACCCATCTAAACTCTAATTCCCTCATAGGGATCTCTAAGTCATTCTAAACCTCAAGAACTCCTTCGTTAACTCATTCACACTCAAATTCCTCATAGTGACTTCTAGTAAATCCTAGGTCATATTAATTCACCACCACCACCTAAACACTTATTTTCTACTCAAATTTCGCCATAGCTTCTCTAGTATCTCATCATGCCCAAACACATTATTTTTCCTCATTCAACCATCTCACACACATCAAGTTCTTCTCATCATATCTCATCACCCAAACCACATTCATTCACAACAACTCAATATATTGCAATAATCTTAAATTGCATAGCACTAAGGCTCTTAAATGACATGGCTCTTAGGCCCTTAAATGACTTAAACTTAAACACTGAATTTCCCACATATAAAAGCTTTCAACCTGCAAATACACCCATCAATCTCATAGTAGTTATAATGTTCTTAAAACTCATCTTAAATTTATATTACTAACTCATTTCCTTTGGCTCCTTAGTCACAAGTTCTCAAGCTTATTTAAGTTCTTTTTCTTAGGTTACATAACCCATTACCTAATGTAAGCCCTAGGCTACATTGGTACCCATCTAAAACTCATTCCTTAATCTTAAACCACCATTAGGTAAGCATTTTACCTTGTTTTCTCAAGCTTATCTTAATCTCCTCCTTAGACTTTCTTCTTGCATAGATCTCGGCCACCACTTAAACTTCCTTTGCCAATGTTCTAACCAATATTCAATGACTCATATGAGTATTAAACAATACTAACCTCAAGGAATAAAAACCTAGGTTAGAAATGTGTTCTAAGGCATAAAAGTGGATGATTACCTTTGAAGTCTCAAGGTAGACTTTGGCATTGAATGAAATAGGACCTCCACTAGTCCTTGGTGAATAAATCAAGCTAGAACAAGGCATAAAAACATAGCCCCATGAGAAGGAATTTTCGGCCATGTACAAGAAATGATGGAAACATGGTTTTGCTTACATTTTCTTTACCTTAAGAGAATGGAGAAGCTAATGAGCTCTTCAAACTTGATTTTCCTCCATCAATGGAGTTTTCCCATGGCACCAAACTTGAGCTTTGAAAGATTTGAAAAGATAGAAAGCTAGAGCTTGAGCTAACTAAGAATAATATGTGTTTAGTTTTTGATTTGGAGCTAAAATGAGCAAGCAATGGACAAAGCAAGGTGAAGCAACAATGGAGGCTTCTCTTACGTGAATGGAGAAGAGAGGAGGTGAAGAAAACCGTGTGAAGAGGAGGAATGAAGAGAGAGAGAAGAAAGGTAAGCTAATATAATATATTTGCTTTATAAAAGCAAATAGTAACTCCTTTTACTTTACTCTTCTTTATCCTTTCTTATTTGATGAAGTCTAGGTGACTCATCCTTAGAAAACCGGCCCCCATCTTAAATGAGGCTAGTCATGGTCTTTGTTGACCAACTAATTAGCTTATATTGATTAAAACTATAAACTAGTCACTATTTGGCACTATTCACTAATTAGTGCACATATTCTGAAATTTTTGATTTCCCATTGATTAGACCTCCTAATGTGATACTAATTAGTACAAATGTTGATTAAAGAGTAATGATGGACATTTAGCCACTCAAAACTCAATTCTAAAACAATTTCTCAAAAATGTGCTTTAAGACTTCTTAAAGCACATTTTGTGTTTTAACTTGTTTTCAAGCTTGGTTTTCTTTGCTAATTGATTTAAAATGACCATTAGAATATTACTAAGGTCTTATCATGATATTTGGGTACTCACCCAAGTCTCTCCAAGCTTAGAGCACATTTTGCCCTAATTGCCCTTAAGGCACTTTTTTGTGTTTTCCTTGGTTTAATATGTCTACCAATCTTTCTAAGGCATATTCTAGCCTTACTACATCATGATTTGATGTTTACTTAGCATACTTAGGTTTGGGGTATTTCAATCTACCCCCCTTAAAAGAACTTTGTCCCCAAAGTTCCCATGCATCTTATCTTATTAGAATACATGTCTTACCTCATTCCTTAGATCATATAGATCATACTTATGTATACTTAAACTCATTGAATCCTTAGGTCCACCATATGCTTATTCTTAAATATCACACAATATGCTTACGCATGTATAGCACTCAAAATTTCTTTTGTTCCTTTTTTTTGATGATTAAAACATTCATATAACTTCCAACGTATTCTCCCATGTCACCGGTCCGTAGACAATGGCTCATTTGTCCTCGTCACCATGGGCCAAATACAAAACACTCTGCTCTCCCCATGTCACCGGTCCGAAGACAAAGGCTCGTGCGTCCTCGACTTCATGGGCGAGACTCAGTAAAAAGGTAATCCTTTTTACGAGGTCATGTGAGGAATAATTCCTCTGATTAAAAATACAAGCAACTCCAATTTCGTTTTATCCTAAGGCCTCTATCCTTAGCGTGATTTAATTGTGACCACTGGTAGGGAGTTTCAGGAATCATCCTACCCTGATGTGATCAGCATCAGTGTAGAACCATCCTTCCACTCCAATTTGTGTTCGGTTTCCCTTGATCCCTAGAAAATCAAGTTCCACCTCCAACGTCATTTTCAAACATCCAAATAATTCACTCATGTCCAATTTTCTATCTTTTTAGTTCTTCTAATCATAATCAATACATCTCCAAAGTGTGGACTCAGTCCATCAAACATTCCAAATTCATCTCTTAGTACTTACCTCAAGATTTAAATTCCTACTAAGTTCTATAACTGTCCCATACCAACTCTCACCATTTTATATCTCATAGCATTACAATTTCCTTCCTCATATTCATATCAAATTGTATCTCATAATGTTATCTTATTCTTATCTCACACATAGTCTCATATCGACTTATACCTCATATATTCCTTATTCCTTAAGTCTCCTTAAACCTCTTCCTTAATTCTCTTAACTTGTACTCACACCGGAGTTAACAAGATAGGTACTTAATGTGTATGGTATTCACATCTTCTGTGTGCAATAACCATGATTTATCTCAAAATGTTTATGTAAAACATATTCTCAAATTATTTTGTGCTATGCACACCGTAGTTTATGTACTCAGTACACAAACATACGCTAAGTGGTTTTCGCTCTACCCCCCTTAAAATGGATTATGCCCACGTAATCAACATTATATCATCCTTGAACATAAGTTCAAGATGTCTAATTCTTACTAAGCATTCTAGCTTTCATGTCATCTATCTTACTTATAATTCGATCAGAAATGACTTAGTCTCTTTATCGAGGATTCTTAACGGTACCTATACCGTATTCTTAACTTAGTTTGGTCTAATCTCAAAGTAGTGGTCTGCTAGCTTCCGCTGCGCGACTCTGATAATCTTAGGCTTAATTGTCTCAATGGACACGTGTTATCTTTATATATACACGGCCTGAATGAGTGTTGTAACTCGTCTATCCAGTCTCCCTGGGGATCTAATGTTCATACTCTTAGTGTTTTCTCGAATGTCTAAATCGTTCTCTCCCACTGACCTTTGGTCTGAGGATGATTCTTAGTCTGAAACTACTGTTTAGTGCATATCGCGCTTTACAGTCTTAATTCCTTACATCTTAAGACATATCCAATGTCTGTACTTAACATTCCGTGCTTTTCGCACTTCATAGTCCTTAATTATCTATTCTCTGGTTCCTCTGTGTTGCTGATTCAACTGAATTCTTCTCTTCGACTGTCTGTGGTAGTAGCTGCTCTTGTGTGATCTTGCGTCGTTGTCCGTGGTACGGAGTCGACTACCTCCCGTGTTCCTTACACCACTCGTTCACATGCATGGGGTACCTTACTGGTACATTACTACGTACCCAACTAACTCATAAATGAGCGTGTCAGGCCTGCAAGCCCCTGTGGGGTGCAGTCGTCCCACGTCTCGTTTTAGTAAACTCATAGTGTCCGTCACACGTTTAGCTATTGCTAATTATGAAGTATTCTGTTGTCGATCTCCTCTTTCATCGTTCCATAATAACATTTATTGTTCTTCTTGAAGTTAATCAAGGGAAGTCTATTTACTGTGTTCTTGGGTATGGTATGCTCCAGCTCCTTTCTGTATTCCGTACTGATTCTATTTCTTAGTAGCTTAGGTCTCTTTCCATAGAGCCTCTTATCTTCTTTCTCATATTCATTCTACTAGGAAAGCACTTCCAGTTCCTTAAGGAATGGGTTGTGTGCTTCCTGTGTAATCTTACCAAACCATGTCCAGACTACTGGCATCAATGCTCAGTTCGTCTTCCATCTTATTTTCTTACTTATGCTGGTCTTAACTCATACATCTAATTGCCTCAGTGTCAATATTTGACGGCTCATTCACAATGGTCGCCTTCCGCGCACCATGACTTAATCCACTTATATAACTATTGTACTGACGACCACTACTACCATGGTAGTTGGCCCTTACCATGTTGCCCATCAATGGTGCAACCTCTTATTCATTTATTCTAATGTCTTACCTTATACTCAATCCCTTCTTGGTGTAAACACACTGGAGTTCTCTCATTCCGGTGTATGGCGGTTGTCATACTGTGCTGTAAAATAGTTAACTCTTAATACGAAGACGTTCTGCTCCAATCTCAGTTTCGTAAGCAGGCTAATTTCTTTCGCTATCTTTCACCCTCAGTGATGTTACCTACCATGTAGTTTAACTGGTTACTGAAGAAGCCATCCACTGAATCACAAGCTCTTCTGAGCATTGATTAATTGACGTGCCACAATGTGCAGTCACAATGTTTATCTCTGACCATTACTAATTCTTACATCCTGGGTGTGGGATAAGGGGTCTATCTGTGCGACCTCCCTTATTACTCAAGTGTATCTGGTATGTTCTAAGGTAATCTCAAGGTTCATAGTTTCCATTTTCTAAATAAAGTGTATTTTATCTCTAATATGTGAAAGCCCTTTTGAGGGGTTCATTCCCACTCATGGCCTCACAACAAGGAGAGGTATCCCCACCCTAAAAGGCATGGTTCGTTCTCCGCTCCTGTCCTTAGCATTAACTCAATATTCTCATTGGTACCCTTTCTTGGTATGTTTTTCCCAATCTAAATTATAGGTTTGGTAACCGTTCACATCTACAAATTGTAGTCCCTCGTGGCTTAAACAAGCTCTCTTATAACTTACTGCGCCTTGGGCTCTGATGTGGTTAACATCCTTGGCTCGTAGGCTCTTAATGCTTAATGTCTCAGTTCATTATTTGTACTCTTACTCATCTGCGGTCATCCCTATAAGATCCTGGTTCTTTAATGTAGTATCGGGTTTCATGATAAGTTGCTGCATCCTGCTTCCCGCTAGGGAAGTTGTTCAGGTGTTCTGAGGTTACTTAATGTCTTTGACAATGCTGTCATTTTACTAGACTTATGTCTTTTAATAGTCAAGGTTAGGTCCGTATTAGGCGTTTGCCTTATGTGTCCAAGTTGGATATCATCCTGTCGTCTTATACTTCCATCTCAACGCTTCGTTCAACCTCTGTTGATTACGCCACCTTTTGATGATCAATCATACTGTTGGTGTTAATGAGTTAGACGAACAGTACTAGCTGTCATTCATCAGTTTGTTCGGCTCGACTATGCCCGCTCTGTGGGGGTAGTCCTCTGAGCTTTCCTTTTCCAGGGTGGTACGACTTTAATCCTTGGTAGGTTATAGCTTACGTTTATTTCTTTTATCCTTGTTTTCTGGGTTTTCCAACATCTGCATTGAAGAATGTTGTTATTGGTATCCTTAATGGTCACTCTGGGAGTCTTATCCCGTTTTCGTTGTAAGTCGTTGCTTCAACAGTCTCAATAGTATCTTATAATACATCCCCTGTATGTTATTGCTTACATAGTGTTTTGCTTGCAATACCGAGCGATCTCTTAGGTTTTCCCCTTGGAGTTCGGGATTGTGTTCTTACCGTACTGTCGGTTGTTGTTGTAGTGGGTTGTACAGTTGCTAATATTTATATGGTTTAATACTTTGTCCAAGTTCCGCTCCCGGCTGACTGGTGTGTTACCTTATCTCATCATGGTCAGGCCGTCGGGCCTTTCCAAGGTCTTATTTTTCTGTCCTCGTGGATTTACAATTCGGTATTAATATGTGTTACAACTGTAGCGTTCTCCTATCTCGCCATGATGGCTTTCCGTGTAGCTTAACCGTGGTAGCACTTGCTATGGCAAGTGCGCCATGCAGGATGGGCTATTGGTGCAAGGTACATTGGAAGTGATGCTTCCTTCTAATTCCCATGTAATTGGTAGTCCTCGGGACTCCTTCGATGATCTCTTCTTTTAGATAACTGGCCATCCGGCAGTTTCCTTGTTGTTTGACAGTGCTGTCATTTATCAGGGCGTTCCTCTTTCTGAGGGAACCCCTGAATATTTCTTTATGTCTTAATCCTCGCTCCTGTCTCCACACATTTTGTTGTGGTTACTAAGTAACGATTCTCCTTTAGGCACTACATCGTAGTCCTATTTCGGTACACAATTTATATGAGTTCCTATCGTCGTCCGCATTATGTTGGCCAGGTTTTATAACCTTCCTTGTTGTATGGGGTTGGAGTTCCCGTTTCTAACTGGACTTTCCAGTAATCTCAAACCTCAGGCTTTGTATTATCTCACTGTTATGCTCACTCGGACCGCTGTCCGGTACTCATGTCGCTTCCCTTTTCCTTTCTATTACACCCGTAGTGCTTCTCTTATCATTGGTATTGCGGGTTATTTCGACTGCGTAGCATGTCGACCCATGTTGCCGGTAATTACCGTTCCCTTACTGATAGTATTCCATAGGTAGCGCCTGTTTCTCTGTTGCGCTCCATTGAAAACCTCCAAGTTCTCCGTAACTGTTGTACAACAAGTTGTTTCTTGTATTGCTCACTGTTAACTAACTGCCAGATCGGGTTTCTCGAGTAAGAGAAGGCTTTCTTCTCTCTGGCGTTTGTTCCACATATTTAGGGTTAGGGATGTGGAGGGCGGGCCTAGGTACTATGGATGTCCGGTAAACACCGGGAAGTCCTGACTAACGCACCTCTCACTCTATCTCTCAACCCATAACCCATAACTCAATCTCAACCTCATCATTCTCCTAAGTTCGGTATTTCTTGTCTTCAGAGCGTAACTACGCTCTGATACCACTTTTTGTAACACCCCAACTCAATCCAGATGTGGTCTCGCAACTTAACAGTATATATAAACATGTCACAGCGGAATTCTTTATAATCCAGGACCTTGCCACGGTCTGACTACAGAATATACCGAACATTAGTACAACAATCTTAACCATGTACATATCCTTCTCACAACCCCCTCACATCCTATACATCTTACTAACTCAAATTGCCATACGAGTGTACATGCACAACTCGTAGGCCACACTAAACCCTTAACAACTGAATCCTCTTCTTACTCTCGCGTCGGCCGCTTCCTGATGTACCTGTGTAGTAAAAACAGCCCCCAAAGGGGGTCAGCACGAATGCTGGTACGATCCCCTCATGGCCCCCAAGCTAACGTGGCTACGATTGTCGATAACATGGAGGTTGATTATATGCACAACATAATAGTAAATGCTGTAAACAACAATCCATATATGAACAATCAAAGTTCACACACAATGAACGACTTAAATGCGTTCCCTTAATTGGAGAGTTAGTTATTTAACTCCTTAAGTAATGTTCCCTCTTAACCTTAGTCCATCCTTATCTCACCTTAATCTTAGTCTTATCTTAACCTTAGAAACAACCATCCTTTAATAAGGAGTGGATGTTGCTTATCTTAATCTTAATTATACAAATCATCCTTTAAAAGGAATGATTGTAACTTATCTTAATCTTAACTTAATCTTAATCTTAACTTAATCTTAATCTTAACAATACAAATCATCCTTTAAAAAGGAATGATTGTAACTTATCTTAATCTTAACAATACAAATCATCCTTTAAAAAGGAATGATTGTAACTTATCTTAATCTTAACTTATTCTCAGAATACAAACCGTTCCTGGAGGGGAATGGTTGTAGCCTAAGTCCAAACCTGGGATTTAGGTGATCCCACCGCACCATCTTAATGCCACCTACCCTGGACGGGAATCCAGCGTAGCTGAGCCGGCAACCGGCCCTAGGCTACAAGTCCGAAGACAAGTCCTTAAGCGGAGGGCGGACCTGATTCAGATACCGTCCCCCTTTTTCCTTAGCATGCATGACCGGAGATCGGTCCCGGGTTTCCTCACTCAAGTTCCAGTTAGTAATAGTCTCAAGACCATGTTCGTTGGTTAACCTCTTTCGGTTCATATCGTCCCTTATTAGGGGCGTTCCTTAGTCTCACTCAATTCCTTACTAAATATTGGTTAGTAAGTTCTCACGGTATGTTGTGTTAGTTTTCAACATCACACAACAATACAAGAAATATAATATATTCCGATTGCATGCTTTATCTTGTTTAGTGATCACACAAAAACAAATAGCACACAAGCCGAGGGACACCTCGTTAGCAAGCAGGTCACAAGAGAACTGTACCGTTCACCGTTGGTCGTTCGGCTGCTTACTCTCTTCCGGAGTCCAAACTCCCAAGTCCTAAAACATTCATTCAGTTTTAGGTTGTTAATCACTTAACTTAATTCAACTTACTTAACTCTTAATGATCCCCACCTAACACCTCTTAAGTCTTACAACTTAATCTTGCAAACTTAATCTTAAACTTTTAAGTCTATTCTTAACATAATCCCTTAGGTCTTTATACCTCTAATCATCATTGCCCCCTTAATGGGGTACCATTAATACCACTAAACTCTCTTAGGGTTTCTTTTTTTTTTTTCTTAAGGGTCGTCCGACCCACCGTCCGACCCACCCTCTGGGTCGGACCATTCCAGTAACTTTCGGGTTTGAAAAACCCTACATGTCCGACCCACGTCCGACCCAACCAACTGGGTCGGACCATTCCAGAAACTTATTTGCCCTCTAAAACTCACCCGTCCGACCCATGTCCGACCCAAGACCTCTGGGTCGGACCATTCCAGAACCTTTCCCTGGCATTAAACAGAGGCCGTCCGACCCAAACTTGGGTCGGACCCCTGGGTCGGACGCCACCAGAACATGTCCAAAAATTGTTAAATCTTCACCAAACTTCTCCTAAAGCCTTCTAATGTATTCTAACATCATTTAGACCTTTAAACCCACCTTTAATCATCCTCCAAACTCATTAAAATAACCTCCAAAGATCATCCTAACCTTTTGCTCAATTCTTGCAAGAAATTCCTAGCACTTGTTAACTAATCCCTTATTTCTCTAACATGTGCATTTTATCTAAAACTTCAACTATCCAAAGTGTTTCTTTCCTACCCATATAACTCCTCCTTAACGTCATTGCACTCCATCTTTGCTTGTTAAACCTTCCAAGGTCATCTTGCATGTCCATGCACAATTCCCTTCTTTTCACTTGTTACTCATCACTCTTAAACTCTTAAGCTTGCTTATACATTTCTTTCCATTGTCTTAATACCTTGACATTGTTCTTCATTTACCTTAACCATGCACACCCTCCTTAGACATTTCCACTTCTCTTATGCAACTTACTCACCATTCTCATGATCATACCCTCTTATACGTTTCTAGTCATTTTCCTTGACGACTTACAATATCCTCCTACCATTTTCACTTCCATCACCCAAGTCCACACATTACCATTCAACTAAACCTTACTAGTCCACCACTAACATCACCACCTCTTACACAAACTTCTCGAACTCTCATTGTTCTTCTCTTAGTTCATACCTAACTCATCTCAAAGCATTACACATCATTTCCTCCAGATTTGCACAAGTCTTACCATTCCTCATACCATGACTTTGGTGTGTTCAATGCACCCATCTAAACTCTAATTCCCTCATAGGGATCTCTAAGTCATTCTAAACCTCAAGAACTCCTTCGTTAACTCATTCACACTCAAATTCCTCATAGTGACTTCTAGTAAATCCTAGGTCATATTAATTCACCACCACCACCTAAACACTTATTTTCTACTCAAATTTCGCCATAGCTTCTCTAGTATCTCATCATGCCCAAACACATTATTTTTCCTCATTCAACCATCTCACACACATCAAGTTCTTCTCATCATATCTCATCACCCAAACCAATTCATTCACAACAAACTCAATATATTGCAATAATCTTAAATTGCATAGCACTAAGGCTCTTAAATGACATGGCTCTTAGGCCCTTAAATGACTTAAACTTAAACACTGAATTTCCCACATATAAAAGCTTTCAACCTGCAAATACACCCATCAATCTCATAGTAGTTATAATGTTCTTAAAACTCATCTTAAATTTATATTACTAACTCATTTCCTTTGGCTCCTTAGTCACAAGTTCTCAAGCTTATTTAAGTTCTTTTTCTTAGGTTACATAACCCATTACCTAATGTAAGCCCTAGGCTACATTGGTACCCATCTAAAACTCATTCCTTAATCTTAAACCACCATTAGGTAAGCATTTTACCTTGTTTTCTCAAGCTTATCTTAATCTCCTCCTTAGACTTTCTTCTTGCATAGATCTCGGCCACCACTTAAACTTCCTTTGCCAATGTTCTAACCAATATTCAATGACTCATATGAGTATTAAACAATATACTAACCTCAAGGAATAAAAACCTAGGTTAGAAATGTGTTCTAAGGCATAAAAGTGGATGATTACCTTTGAAGTCTCAAGGTAGACTTTGGCATTGAATGAAATAGGACCTCCACTAGTCCTTGGTGAATAAATCAAGCTAGAACAAGGCATAAAAACATAGCCCCATGAGAAGGAATTTTCGGCCATGTACAAGAAATGATGGAAACATGGTTTTGCTTACATTTTCTTTACCTTAAGAGAATGGAGAAGCTAATGAGCTCTTCAAACTTGATTTTCCTCCATCAATGGAGTTTTTCCCATGGCACCAAACTTGAGCTTTGAAAGATTTGAAAAGATAGAAAGCTAGAGCTTGAGCTAACTAAGAATAATATGTGTTTAGTTTTTGATTTGGAGCTAAAATGAGCAGCAATGGCAAAGCAAGGTGAAGCAACAATGGAGGCTTCTCTTACGTGAATGGAGAAGAGAGGAGGTGAAGAAAACCGTGTGAAGAGAGGAATGAAGAGAGAGAAGAAAAAGGTAAGCTAATATAAGATATTTGCTTTATAAAAGCAAATAGTAACTCCTTTTACTTTTACTCTTCTTTATCCTTTCTTATTTGATGAATTCTAGGTGACTCATCCTTAGAAACCGGCCCCCATCTTAAATGAGGCTAGTCATGGTCTTTGTTGACCAACTAATTAGCTTATATTGATTAAAACTTAAACTAGTCACTATTTGGCACTATTCACTAATTAGTGCACATATTTCTGAAATTTTTGATTTCCCATTGATTTAGACCTCCTAATGTGATACTAATTAGTACACATGTTGATTAAAGAGTAATTATGGACATTTAGCCACTCAAAAACTCAATTCTAAAACAATTTCTCAAAAATGTGCTTTAAGACTCTTAAAGCACATTTTGTGTTTTAACTTGTTTTCAAGCTTGGTTTTCTTTGATAATTGATTTAAAATGACCATTAGAATATTACTAAGGTCTATCATGATATTGGGGTACTCACCCAAGTCTCTCCAAGCTTAGAGCACATTTTTGCCCTAATTGCCCTTAAGGCACTTTTTGTGTTTTCCTTGGTTTAATATGTCTACCAATCTTTCTAAGGCATATTCTAGCCTTACTACATCATGATTGATGTTTACTTAGCATACTTAGGTTTGGGGTATTTCAATCTACCCCCCTTAAAAGAACTTTGTCCCCAAAGTTCCCATGCATCTTATCTTATTAGAATACATGTCTTACCTCATTCCTTAGATCATATAGATCATACTTATGTATACTTAAACTCATTGAATCCTTAGGTCCACCATATGCTTATTCTTAAATATCACACAATATGCTTACGCATGTATAGCACTCAAAATTTCTTTGTTCCTTTTTTTTGATGATTAAAACATTCATATAACTTCCAACGTATTCTCCCATGTCACCGGTCCCGTAGACAATGGCTCATTTGTCCTCGTCACCATGGGCCAAATACAAAACACTCTGCTCTCCCCATGTCACCGGTCCGAAGACAAAGGCTCGTGCGTCCTCGACTTCATGGGCGAGACTCAGTAAAAAGGTAATCCTTTTTACGAGGTCATGTGAGGAATAATTCCTCTAATTAAAAATACAAGCAACTCCAATTTCGTTTTATCCTAAGCCTCTATCCTTAGCGTGATTTAATTGTGACCACTGGTAGGGAGTTTCAGGAATCATCCTACCCTGATGTGATCAGCATCAGTGTAGAACCATCCTTCCACTCCAATTGTGTTCGGTTTCCCTTGATCCCTAGAAAATCAAGTTCCACCTCCCACTTCATTTTCAAACATCCAAATAATTCACTCATGTCCAATTTTCTATCTTTTTAGTTCTTCTAATCATAATCAATACATCTCCAAAGTGTGGACTCAGTCCATCAAACATTCCAAATTCATCTCTTAGTACTTACTCAAGATTTAAATTCCTACTAAGTTCTATAACTGTCCCATACCAACTCTCACCATTTATATCTCATAGCATTACAATTTCCTTCCTCATATTCATATCAATTGTATCTCATAATGTTATCTTATTCTTATCTCACACATAGTCTCATATCGACTTATACCTCATATATTCCTTATTCCTTAAGTCTCCTTAAACCTCTTCCTTAATTCTCTTAACTGTACTCACACCGGAGTTTAACAAGATAGGTACTTAATGTGTATGGTATTCACATCTTATGTGTGCAATAACCATGATTTATCTCAAAATGTTTATGTAAACATATTCTCAAATTATTTTGTGCTATGCACACCGTAGTTTATGTACTCAGTACACAAACATACGCTAAGTGGTTTTCGCTCTACCCCCCTTAAAATGGACTACGCCCACGTAATCAACATTATATCATCCTTGAACATAAGTTCAAGATGTCTAATTCTTACTAAGCATTCTAGCTTTCATGTCATCTATCTTACTTATAATTCGATCAGAAATGACTTAGTCTCTTTATCGAGGATTCTTAACGGTACCTATACCGTATTCTTAACTTAGTTTGGTCTAATCTCAAAGTAGTGGTCTGCTAGCTTCCGCTGCGCGACTCTGATAATCTTAGGCTTAATTGTCTCATGGACACGTGTTTATCTTTATATATACACGGCCTGAATGAGTTGTAACTCGTCTATCCAGTCTCCCTGGGGATCTAATGTTCATACTCTTAGTGTTTTCTCGAATGTCTAAATCGTTCTCTCCCACTGACCTTTGGTCTGAGGTGATTCTTAGTCTGAAACTACTGTTTAGTGCAAATCGCGCTTTACAGTCTTAATTCCATACATCTTAAGACATATCCAATGTCTTACTAACATTCCGTGCTTTTCGCACTCATAGTCCTTAATTATCTATTTCTGGTTCCTCTGTGTTGCTGATTCAACTGAATTCTTCTCTTCGACTGTCTGTGGTAGTAGCTGCTCTTGTGTGATCTTGCGTCGTTGTCCGTGGTACGGAGTCGACTACCTCCCGTGTTCCTTACACCACTCGTTCATGCATGGGTACCTTGGTAATTACTACGTACCCAACTAACTCATAAATGAGCGTGTCAGGCCTGCAGCCCCTGTGGGTGCAGTCGTCCCACGTCTCGTTTTAGTAAAACTCATAGTGTCCGTCACACGTTTAGCTATTGCTAATTATGAAGTATTCTGTTGTCGATCTCCTCTTTCATCGTTCCATAATAACATTTGTTGTTCTTCTTGAAGTTAATCAAGGGACGTCTATTTACTGTGTTCTTGGGTATGGTATGCTCCAGCTCCTTTCTGTATTCCGTACTGATTCTATTTCTTAGTAGCTTAGGTCTCTTTCCATAGAGCCTCTTATCTTCTTTCTCATATTCATTCTACTAGGAAAGCACTTCCAGTTCCTTAAGGAATGGGTTGTGTGCTTCCTGTGTAATCTTACCAAACCATGTCCAGACTAGGGATCAATGCTCAGTTCGTCTTCCATCTTATTTTCTTACTTATGCTGGTCTAACTCATACATCTAATTGCCTCAGTGTCATATTTGACGGCTCATTCACATGGTCGCCTTCCGCGCACCATGACTTAATCCACTTATATAACTATTGTACTGACGACCACTACTACCATGGTAGTTGGCCCTTACCATGTTTGCCCATCAATGGTGCAAACCTCTTATTCATTTATTCTAATGTCTTACCTTATATCAATCCCTTCTTGTGGTAAACACACTGGAGTTCTCTCATTCCGGTGTATGGCGGTTGTCATACTGTGCTGTAAAATAGTTAACTCTTAATACGAAGACGTTCTGCTCCAATCTCAGTTTCGTAAGCAGGCTAATTTCTTTCGCAATCTTCACCCTCAGTGATGTTACCTACCTTAGTTTAACTGGTTACTGAAGAAGCCATCCACTGAATCATAAGCTCTTCTGAGCATTGATTAATTGACGTGCCACAATGTGCAGTCACAATGTTTATCTCTGACCATTACTAATTCTTACATCCTGGGTGTGGGATAAGGGGTCTATCTGTGCGACCATCCCTTATTACTCAGGTTCTGGTATGTTCTAAGGTAATCTCAGGTTCATATTTCCATTTTTCTAAATAAAGTGTATTTTATCTCTAATATGTGAAAGCCCTTTTGAGGGGTTCATTCCCACTCATGGCCTCACAACAAGGAGAGGTATCCCCACCCTAAAAGGCATGGTTCGTTCTCCGCTCCTGTCCTTAGCATTAACTCAATATTCTCATTGGTACCCTTTCTTGGTACTGTTTTTCCCAATCTAAATTATAGGTTTGGTACCGTTCACATCTACAAATTGTATTCCCTCGTGGCTTAAACAGCTCTCTTATAACTTACTGCGCCTTGGGCTCTGATGTGGTTAACATCCTTGGCTCGTAGGCTCTTAATGCTTAATGTCTCAGTTCATTATTTGTACTCTTACTCATCTGCGGTCATCCCTATAAGATCCTGGTTCTTTAATGTCGTATGGGTTTCATGATAAGTTGCTGCATCCTGCTTCCCGCTAGGGAGTTGTTCAGGTGTTCTGAGGTTACTTAATGTCTTTGACAATGCTGTCTTTTACTAGACTTATGTCTTTTAATAGTCAAGGTTAGGTCCGTATTAGGCGTTTGCCTGTGTCCAAGTTGGATATCATCCTGTCGTCTTATACTTCCATCTCAACGCTTCGTTCAACCTCTGTTGATTACGCCACCTTTTGATGATAATCATACTTGGGTGTTAATGAGTTAGACGAACAGTACTAGCTGTCATTCATCAGTTTGTTCGGCTCGACTATGCCGTGTGGGGGTAGTCCTCTGTGCTTTAAAGTCAATAAGAGCCAAAATGTGCTCTAAGCTTGGGATAAACTTGGTTAAGACCTAATGAACTTACCAAGACCTCATTTATATACTAATGAACTTATTAAACCAATTACCAAAGAAAACCAAGCTTGAAAACAAGTTAAAACACAAAATGTGCTTTAAGAAGTCTTAAAGCACATTTTTGAAAAATTGTCTTGTAAATGAGTTTTGAATGGCTAAATGTCCATCATTACTCTTAAATATATATGTGTACTATATAGTATCACATTTGGGTGGCTATATTAATGGGAAATCAAAAATTTCACTTCTAAGTGCCTTGTTTTGAATAGTGCTTTTTATAAGCTAGTTTATAACATATGTTGTATTAAGTAATTAAATTGACAAACAAAGACTAAAGTACCCTCATATTAATAAAGGGGGCCGGTTTTCTAAGTGTGGTGACTCACCACTCTCTAGTTAATGTAATAAGTAAGTAAATAAAACTAATTAAAACTACTTTTTACTTTATTACTACAAATATCTCCTTAAAAGCAAATTCTATCTTCATTCTCATTTCCTTCCTTCATTTCCCACGGTTCCAAACACCATCTTCCTCCCTTCTTGCTGTTCTCTCACGGTAATACCACCACCACCATTGAAACTCTAGCTTTGACCACTTGTAAAATCTAGCTCACTTGTCCAAATCAAAAACAAACACCACCAATCTCTTCCTCTCATCAAGCTCTTCATTCCTATCTTCTCAAAGCTTCAAGAGCCCCATTTCGGTGCCATGGAGTTCCACCATTGAAGGAGCTTGAGCTTGTATTTTTACATATTATTACTCTCCTTTGCTTCTAGGTAAGGAATCTCAAAGAAAAATCATGTTTCCTCCATGTTTTTGCCTTGACCGAAAATACACATTGATATAGCTCTTTGTGTGACTTTGTTCTAGCTTCATTCCAACTCTTCATGGACTAGGTGGAGTCCTCTCTTGTTAATATTCAAACACTCTTCAAAGATCAAGGTAAAACAACTACATTAATGTTCTTCAAACAATGAAAAATTAGGGTTTACAATGAGATGAAGCTTATAGCTTGAATACTCATTATAATGTTTGTATATTGTTTAGAACTTGACAAGGAATCAAATACCCTACCGGTCTTGTAGTGAAACAAGAAAGGAGTGGTTTGGAAAAGAGGTAAATCTACTAACCTAATGTTGTTTAATGCCTTAGGAGAAATGAGCTTATAAATGCTTATTAAAACTACTACTAAAGAGCAAATGGTGAATGACCTAGTAAATGTTCTCAAGGAGACTAGTAAAATAACATATGTCTTGTTGTATGTAATCGCAGGTTAAAGGCATATATATTGTGGAAATTCAGTGTTTATGATTTAAGCACTTTAAGGGCCTAAGAGCCATGCATTTTAAGGGCCTAAGTGCCATGCAATTTAAATTATGCACTATATTGTGATGTAGTGTGAATTTGGTGAAGTTGTGTAAGAAAGTGTTCTTGGTGTTCTTAGTGTTCTAGGATGTTTAATGATGAAAACAGTGTGCTAAGGTGCAAAATACTAGGAGAACTTATGTCGAAATTTAGGAAATGTATAAGGAGTTCATGATGTTTTAAAGGAATTGTGAGGAACTAGGAAGTGCTCTAGAGTGTAACAAGGACTTAGGCATGATCTTGAGGTTTTAGTATGTACCAAAGTCATTTTGGACTTAGGTAAAGACTTAGGCAAACTTTGGTAAAATAAGGAGAAAGTGTAAACTTGGAAAAGAATTTAAATGACATAAGGAGTTAGTTGTAATAGATGATGCTTGGGAGATGATGTTAAAATAAGGAGAAGCATTTTGGGATAGTAGTTATCATAGGTATGAAACACCACTTGAAAAACTAGGAGAAAACATTGTAAGTGTTAGGAATTTTGTGAGGAAATGGGTAAAGGCTTAAGGAATTAGATAATGAGATTTATAAGTGTTTAAGGATGTCTTAAGGTGAGTTTAAAGTGCCCAAATGAGGTTAGGGGGTACTAGGTTATATGGGGTGAAGTTTGGAGTTGAATGTGAAAAGGAAAACAAAGGTCTGGGGCAGACCGAACTTGCGACCGAACTTGCAAGTTCGGTCGAGCCCAGTTTACCCTGCGAGAATTGGCTTCTGGAATGGACCGACCTTGGGGACCGGACTTGCAAGGTCGGTCGGGCTTGTATTTTGTGTACGGATTGAGCTACTGGAAACGACCGAACATAGGACCGGACTTGGCAAGTTCGGTCGGGCTAAATTTTCAAAGGGAAGAAACTCTCGGGAAAAGACCGAACATGCGACCGGACTTACAAGGTCGGTCGGAGTAGAAAATTTTGACGGAAATGTGTTCTGGAATCGACCGAACTTGGGTAAGTTCGGTCGGTAAGGTCGGTCGGACCTAAATTTGTAAAAAAAAAAAAAACAGAAAAGAATGTGACTTATGTAGTTAACCCTAGGGTGTATAATGAAGATAACCTAGGGTAGAATAGACATTAAAACATGTCATACAATCATGTTAAATACTTAGTAAGTTTGAAGTTAAATAAATAATTAACCGACGTTACTAATGTGTTTAGGATTCTCTCAAGGTGGAAATCAATCGAGGCAAGGACCAAGGTATGGTTTTCTTGCAGTCTGTTGCCTACCGGTTTACACCGGCTTGTGTGTTGTTTGTTTTTCTGTGTGTTTATGACTTTGTAAGATTAAGCCATGTAAAGAGTTTACCGTTGTTAAATATCATTATGTTGTTGAGTATGACTCTCTCTTCCCTTGTGTGTGTCTAACAAGACCTGACCTATTATTGTGAATTGTTTGTTGTGTTCAATGATGAACTACTAACATGGGCTAACGGGGGAAGTGAGGAGTCCGGTCTGTTCCGGCCACGCGTGTGAGTATGGGAGTCGATGTCATAACCGGTTCGATTCTCTCTGTATGTTATGGTTGAGTTTCCAATTTGGTTTCCAACCTTCCCTTTAGCTTAACCAAGGCTATTTTACTGACTCACGTCGGGCCACAGGGGCATACTATGTGTTATTTCGGTGTGCTTGGATCACTATATCCGAGGCACCTTGTGTTAAGTTAACCGTTCAATCTAACCGGACGGTAACGAGTTATGTAACGAGCTAAGTATGAGCATGGCAACATTCTCTAGGCTCTCAATGGGGACTAACTGTGTTGGTTCTCTTCCTAAAAGGAATTGTATGTGTGTGATGTGTGTTATGATGTGTACAATACCCATGTTATGTTATATATGTATGAGTTGTGTGTTTTAAAATAAATACCATGTCATCATGACAATTAGTTGCGCGCATTCCGGTAGTCGATGGGCTGCGCGTTAACCATGCCAGCCAAGGGTTGCTGACCCCCTCGGGGGATCCATATTTCTTTTACTGCAGGATGAGGATCGAAGAAGCGGAGTGGCTCTAGATCCTAGGGTGTAGTTTACTTTTGGAGTACTTTTGGATGTTTGCCCGGGATGCGCCTGTGCTCCCGTGGCGTGTTATATACTTGATTATGACGGTTTACAGTGACGGTATACAGTGAAGGAATTATGTAAACACTCGGTATTTTGTTGATGTATATATATGGTTATTAGTTCTATGCTCGGGAGTCTGATCATCAGACCGGTACACTTGTATTTATTCAGCCTTGTTAACCACGTGGGTGGTTGACGGCGTTGTAGCACCAATCGTTTAGTTACTGTTTAGCCGTTTATATTCCGCTGCGATTCCAAGTAATGTGATGTGCGTAGTAGGGGTGTTACAAAAAGTGGTATCAGAGCGAAGTATCGCTCTGATGACTAGGATACCGAGCTTAGGGATATACCGAGTTAGGAAACCTAACTGCAGATACCTAAGTGAACAGATTTGGGAAAGGTTAACCACTAACTAAGTGTGGAGATACCTTATTATCGGGAAGCGTTACAATCGTTGGACCGATAAGTGTGCAAGCATAATGCTAATGAGATGTTCATATGAATTCAGATGGCAGGTAGACCACGAGGTAGAGGCCGGGGCGCGGTACTGGAGGTATGGGTGACCAGGGCGATGATACTACGGCACAGACCATGGCTGAGGCAGTTGCAGCCGCCGTAGCCCAGTTGGTACCCGATTTGGTTGCTGCTATACAGCAAGGGCAACAGCCCGGAGTTCAGCCACCACCACCACCGCCACGAGAGACCAATTGGGTCAAGGCGTTGGCTGATCTGAGGCCGCCCTCATTCAGTGGGGAGACCGATCCCCGTAAGCTCGAGGCGTACATCTCCGAAATGGAGACCGCCTTCGAAACCCTAGCACACCTGAGCAGGTCAAGGTACGACTTGCTGCTTATTACTTGAAGGGCTCGGCACAGAACTGGTGGAAGCTTGTGCGAGAGGGCAGAGTTGCTGACCCGACTTTTCAGTGGAGGGAGTACACGGCTCTGCTGCGAGCCAAATACTACCCGATACACGTGCAAGAGGCCAAGCGCCTGGAGTTGGACAATCTGAGGCAAGGGGATAAGATGACGGTAGATGAGTACTACTCAGCCTTCATCGGACTTATCCACCTGCTACCGGATCTGGGTTACTCAGACCGGATTCTTGTGAACCGTTTCTACAACGGACTGAACTATCGCCTACGCTACGGCATGGGGCCTACTGGATATACCACTTTGCAGGTAAAGGAACTACAGTGTAATGTGAATAAGTGTGTACGATGTGTTAATGTGTTGTGAGTTTATTTGGCGGGGCATAACTGACACCCTAAATATAGGAGTGCTATCATGCCGCTGCTATTGTGGAGATCACCGTCCGTCTGAGGGACGAGGAGAGTGCGCTCAAGCGCAAGGCTCAGAACGAGGGCCAAGGCACGCAAGGGCAGTGGGGAGGGAAGAAGAAGAAATCATACCCCCAGTCCCAGAAAGGACAGCAACAGGTGGCAAGGGCCAGACCCAGACCACCACTGCTGAGGAGCCTCTGCAGCTCACCTATGCGTATGCGGCCAAGCCCCTACGTTCTTACCCACCTAAGGGTAATTGTCTAATCCTGTGTGATAAGTTAGAGTATATGTTGATAAGTTGTGGAACAAGTATTGATTGTGTATTGTGATAGCAGCTAGCACGGGCTCTGGACCGGAGCGCCACTATTACTGCAAGTGGTGCAACGGAGACCACCCCGGCAAGGACTGCAAGGGTAACGATGTTCAGTGCCGATACTGTAAGAAGATGGGTCACCGCGATTACGAATGCTGGCAGAACCCAAACAGTAGAAGCTACAGGCCCAAGGGGCAATGGAAGGGTAAGGCCACTGCGACCACCGATGGCCAGAAGACGGCAAACCAGCCACCCCCAGATCAGAGGTACACAGAGTCCCAGAAGGGGAAGGGGTCGGGGTCCAACAAGGCCACCCTGAATGTGGTGGACCGGTCTGAGGCGCCAGGGCCCTCTTCTAGACCAGGTACCGCCTAAACTGTTGAATGTAATGAGTGTCTGCATACCGCATTTCATGCATATGTGTGAGTGAGTTTAAATAAACAACCATGTGAGTAAATGAATAAAGTATAGTGTGAGATTTACCTAATTAGAGTACTCTAAACTTAAAGGAACCTTCAATATATGTTATCCAATCCCACCCACACCAAACCCTGAAGAAACCACCATCAACATCACCGACTTCCCATTGGAGCAATGTCAGGTTATCCAGCCAGGTATGATACTCTTAAATGGATACCTGACACCGGAAGCACAAATCCATATCATCAGACGATGCGACGAACTTGGAGCAAAACCAGGAGGATTCTACACACCCGAATACCCGAACGGAGCAAGGATGCAATTGAAGATGATGTGCATGGGTAAGGACTGGAACCCTTACACCAAGACATATCAAGAAATGCGAGCCGAAGACGGAGCAACAGTACCAATTATACCAGAGGAGTTCCATGCGGTCGTTAATCACGCCGTGGGAATTGCTCAACAAGTTGAAACGGATTCAATTCCAAGTGTGAAGGCAGATCTATGCATTGTGAACTTCTACCAGAAAGGTGGACGGTTAGGTATACACCAAGACAAGGACGAGTCACCCGAGTCTCTAAGTAAGGGAGTACCCGTGGTGTCTTGGTCCATTGGTGATACCGCAGTGTTTGTATATGGCGAGCAGAAGCGTGCTGACCTCGCAAAGAAGCTATTGTTGAAATCGGGAGATGTATTAATCATGGGTGGGCAATCAAGGATGCTATACCATGGCATCAGAAAGATCAAACTGAATACCGCACCGTCGGCAGTGATCAATGCCACACACCTGAAACCCGGACGATTGAATTTGACCTTCAGACAGTTTTAAGCCTTGTATAAATATGTGATGCGATAAACCAGTGTGTATAAGGATGTTGTAAGTGTAAATCATGGCAACAGTATAAGCCAACCAATGTTGTAAAAAGAGTGTGTTAATGAATAAAGTGGAGTTGTTTGAAGCATATAAACCGTGTTGTTACCCAATACTTATTAGTTTGCCAATGAATTAGGCTGTGCACTCGGAACGGGAGGTATACTGAGTGTCTGCAATAAGGCAGAAGCCGGCAAGAGCGGCACAATCCTCACCGGTACCTTTCCAGTGAATGGCGTGGATGCATCGATCTTGTTCGACTCTGGAGCCTCACACACATTCATTTCGCTATCATTTGCGAAGAGGCTGGGGTTAGACGGTGAAGAGATGCCAGACTTCGTGGTCACTCTCCCGTCGAAAGAGCGGATCAGATGTACCCGCTACTACCGAGATGCTATTGTTCGAATCAGGGGTGAAGAGTTTCCGATCGACTTGATAGAGTTCGACGGGCTAGGCTTTGATGTGATTGTCGGGATGAACTGGTTGGAGCGGTACAAGGGCAGAATCCTGTGTGCCGAGCATCGACTGCTTCTTCGGAGTCCATCTGGGGTTACCATATCTTACCGCCAGAGGCCCAGGGAGCCTTCGACTCAGATCATCACCGCCATGGCTATGTATCACGAGTTACGACGAGGGAGTGATGTATACCTCTGCTATGTCCAGGACATAGAGAGAGACCCTGAGTTTAGCCCAGATGTGCCGGTAGTGTCGGAGTTTCCTGATGTATTTCCTAAGGAACTGCCGGGCATGCCGCCAGCACGAGAGGTTGAGTTTGAGATTGATTTAGTTCCGGGCACCGGACCCATTGCGAAAGCACCTTATCGTATGGCTCCAGCAGAGATGACAGAGCTCAAGGAGCAGCTGAGAGACCTACTCGACAAGGGCTTTATCCGCCCTAGTGTTTCACCGTGGGGAGCGCCGGTCCTCTTCGTGAAGAAGAAGGATGGTAGCCTCCGCCTGTGTATTGATTATCGGGAGCTGAACGCTGTTACGGTGAAGAACCGTTACCCCTTACCACGCATCGACGATCTATTTGATCAGCTGAGGGGAGCATCAGTATTCTCCAAGATAGACCTACGTTCCGGATACCACCAGATTGCCATCCGTGACAGTGATATCGAAAAGACAGCATTCAGAACTAGGTATGGGCATTATGAGTTCACAGTTATGCCGTTTGGCTTGTCAAATGCACCAGCAAAGTTCATGGACTTAATGAACCGTTTGTTCCAAGATCAGTTGGACAAATCAGTGGTAGTCTTCATCGATGACATACTTGTGTATTCGAAATCGAGAGGTGCGCATGAAAGCCACCTGAGAGATGTATTGCAAACATTGAGAAGGAATCAGCTGTATGCTAAATTTTCTAAGTGTGAATTTTGGTTGAACCAAGTATCCTTCCTTGGACATGTGATTTCTGAGGCCGGGATTGCTGTTGATCCGGCAAAGATAGATGCAGTGCGCACCTGGCCTAGGCCGAAGACAGTTACCGACATCAGGAGCTTCCTCGGTCTGGCAGGTTACTATAGGAGGTTTGTGAAGAACTTCTCCAGTGTCTCGAAGCCGATGACTTCCTTGATGAAAAAGGATGCACCATTCGAGTGGACAGTCGACTGTGAGAGTTCTTTCGCGAGTCTCAAGGATGCTCTGACATCTGCACCGGTTCTGACATTACCAGACGGTCCAGATGGTTTTGAGGTCTATTGCGACGCATCAGGCAGGGGTATGGGTTGTGTGTTGATGCAACACGGGAAGGTCGTAGCTTACGCCTCCCGACAGCTGAAGAAACATGAGGAGAACTACCCTACCCACGACTTAGAATTGGGTGCCATTGTCTTCGCATTGAAGATATGGCGACATCATTTGTATGGGGTAAGCGTGACAATCTATTCCGACCATAAGAGTTTGAAATACTTGTTCACTCAGAAAGAGTTGAACATGAGGCAAAGAAGGTGGGTCGAGTTCTTAAATGATTATGACATCAATTTACAGTATAAGGAGGGTAAGGCAAATGTGGTAGCTGACGCATTGAGTCGCCGAGCACACTCTCTCCATTCGCTAGTCTCTCATACTGGCTTGGTTGAAGAGGTGCGGGGTGCTCAGTTGACGGATCAGTACATGATGGAGATTAGACAGAAGCTTATTGATGGCACATTCGAGGGTCAGAAGTACGACTTCAGACTCCACGATGATGACCTGATTAGGCTTAATGGCCGATTGTGTATACCCAGGAGTAGCGCTGAGTTGAAGGAGCGCATATTGAGTGAATCCCATTGTTCTACTTCGATTCACCCCGGAGCTTCAAAGATGTGTAAAGGTATGAAAAGATATTTTTGGTGGACTGGAATGAAAAAGGATGTGAATGACTATGTGTTGAGGTGTCTCACTTGTCAGAAGGTCAAGTTTGAGCACCGACGGCCTGGTGGTATGGTGCAGCCAATGCCAGTGCCGGAGTGGAAGTTCCATGACATATCTATGGACTTCGTGGTAGGGCTTCCGCCTACAAGGGGAGGTCTGAATATGATTTGGGTTGTGGTAGACCGACTGACCAAGGTGGCTCGATTCATACCGATGAAGGACACCTGGAAAGTGGCTAAGCTTGCAGAGCTCTTCGACAAAGAAATTGTAAGACATCATGGTGTACCAAAGACGATTGTATCTGACAGAGATACCAGATTCCTATCCAGATATTGGAAGTCTACACGAGAGGCATTGGGTACTGAACTGAAATTGAGTACAGCGTTTCACCCACAGACCGATGGTCAGAGTGAGCGCACCATTCAGACACTTGAGGATATGCTACGTGCATGTGCACTTGACTTTCAGACCAGCTGGATTGATAAGTTACATCTGATCGAATTTAGTTACAATAACAGTTACCATGCTTCGATCAAGATGTCTCCCTTCCAGGCATTGTACGGTAGACCATGCCGCACACCATTATGCTGGGATGAGTCGAGTGAGACGGTCATTATAGGACCAGAGTATCTTGAGCAAGTTCAGGCAGAAGTTCGCCAGATCCGGGCTAATATGAAAGTAGCTCAGGATAGACAGAAGTCGTACGCAGATGTGCGCCGACGTGACCTGGAGTTCGCCGTGGGCGATCACGTATTTTTGAGAGTATCCCCCATGAAGGGAGTATTTCGTTTTGGCCAGAAAGGCAAGTTGAGCCCAAAATATGTGGGGCCTTATGTTGTGACGGAGCGGATCGGCCCGGTAGCTTATAGACTTGACTTACCCGCCGAGCTGGGCAAGGTACATGATGTATTTCATGTGTCCCAGTTGAAGAAATATATGTCTCATCCGTCTCATGTGCTTCAGCCTGAAAGGCTAACTTTAGAGCCGACCATGCGATCAGTGGAGACTCCGGTACGGATTCTGGACACTAAGACTCGAGACACTCGCCATAAGTCTGTGAGACTGGTGAAGGTTCTCTGGTCTAACCAGGACGTTGAGGAGGCCACTTGGGAGCTGGAAGATAAGATGAAGGCGAAGTACCCGTCATTGTTTACTTCTTAGTCTTTGTATGTATAGGGTACGGGGCGTACCCCTATTTAAGGGGGGTAGAGCCGTTTCGGTTATGGTTGTGTGCGACATGTATATGTATACATTGTCTATGTTATGTTACAGAACGATGTTGTGATGTTTTATTGTTTGGACCATGGGTCCGATATGATGTAAAGATGTTGTTAATGTAATATAGAAGTGTTGTTGATATGTGTTCTCATGTTCTAATATTAGGTTATGTGGAAGTATGAACTTTGGGGACAAAGTTCTTTTAAGGGGGGTAGATTGAAATACCCCAAACCTAGTTATGTTGTTTAAACACCTAAATATGGTGTAATAAGACTAAAAAGAGTCTTAGAAACATTAGTAAACAAATTTAAACAAAAGAAAACACAAAATGTGCTTTAAAGTCAATAAGAGCCAAAATGTGCTCTAAGCTTGGGATAAACTTGGTTAAGACCTAATGAACTTACCAAGACCTCATTTATATACTAATGAACTTATTAAACCAATTACCAAAGAAAACCAAGCTTGAAAACAAGTTAAAACACAAAATGTGCTTTAAGAAGTCTTAAAGCACATTTTTGAAAAATTGTCTTGTAAATGAGTTTTGAATGGCTAAATGTCCATCATTACTCTTAAATATATATGTGTACTATATAGTATCACATTTGGGTGGCTATATTAATGGGAAATCAAAAATTTCACTTCTAAGTGCCTTGTTTTGATGAATAGTGCTTTTTATAAGCTAGTTTATAACATATGTTGTATTAAGTAATTAAATTGACAAACAAAGACTAAAGTACCTCATATTAATAAAGGGGGCCGGTTTTCTAAGTGTGGTGACTCACCACTCTCTAGTTAATGTAATAAGTAAGTAAATAAACTAATTAAAACTACTTTTTACTTTATTACTACAAATATCTCCTTAAAAGCAAATTCTATCTTCATTCTCATTTCCTTCCTTCATTTCCCACGGTTCCAAACACCATCTTCCTCCCTTCTTGCTGTTCTCTCACGGTAATACCACCACCACCATTGAAACTCTAGCTTTGACCACTTGTAAAATCTAGCTCACTTGTCCAAATCAAAAACAAACACCACCAATCTCTTCCTCTCATCAAGCTCTTCATTCCTATCTTCTCAAAGCTTCAAGAGCCCCATTTCGGTGCCATGGAGTTCCACCATTGAAGGAGCTTGAGCTTGTATTTTTACATATTATTACTCTCCTTTGCTTCTAGGTAAGGAATCTCAAAGAAAAATCATGTTTCCTCCATGTTTTTGCCTTGACCGAAAATACACATTGATATAGCTCTTTGTGTGACTTTGTTCTAGCTTCATTCCAACTCTTCATGGACTAGGTGGAGTCTCTTGTTAAATATTCAAACACTCTTCAAAGATCAAGGTAAAACAACTACATTAATGTTCTTCAAACAATGAAAAATTAGGGTTTACAATGAGATGAAGCTTATAGCTTGAATACTCATTATAATGTTTGTATATTGTTTAGAACTTGACAAGGAATCAAATACCCTACCGGTCTTGTAGTGAAACAAGAAAGGAGTGGTTTGGAAAAGAGGTAAATCTACTAACCTAATGTTGTTTAATGCCTTAGGAGAAATGAGCTTATAAATGCTTATTAAAACTACCTAAAGAGCAAATGGTGAATGACCTAGTAAATGTTCTCAAGGAGACTAGTAAAATAACATATGTCTTGTTGTATGTAATCGCAGGTTAAAGGCATATATATTGTGGAAATTCAGTGTTTATGATTTAAGCACTTTAAGGGCCTAAGAGCCATGCATTTTAAGGGCCTAAGTGCCATGCAATTTAAATTATGCACTATATTGTGATGTAGTGTGAATTTGGTGAAGTTGTGTAAGAAAGTGTTCTTGGTGTTCTTAGTGTTCTAGGATGTTTAATGATGAAAACAGTGTGCTAAGGTGTAACAAAATACTAGGAGAACTTATGTCGAAATTTAGGAAATGTATAAGGAGTCATGATGTTTTAAAGGAATTGTGAGGAACTAGGAAGTGCTCTAGAGTGTAACAAGGACTTAGGCATGATCTTGAGGTTTTAGTAGTACCAAAGTCATTTGGACTTAGGTAAAGACTTAGGCAAACTTTGGTAAAATAAGGAGAAAGTGTAAACTTGGAAAAGAATTTAAAGAATGACATAAGGAGTTAGTTGTAATAGATGATGCTTGGGAGATGATGTTAAAATAAGGAGAAAGCATTTTGGGATAGTAGTTATCATAGGTATGAAACACCACTTGAAAAACTAGGAGAAAACATTGTAAGTGTTAGGAATTTTGTGAGGAAATGGGTAAAGGCTTAAGGAATTAGATAATGAGTTTATAAGTGTTTAAGGATGTCTTAAGGTGAGTTTAAAGTGCCCAAATGAGGTTAGGGGGTACTAGGTTATATGGGGTGAAGTTTGGAGTTGAATGTGAAAAGGAAAACAAAGGTCTGGGGCAGACCGAACTTGCGACCGAACTTGCAAGTTCGGTCGAGCCCAGTTTACCCTGCGAGAATTGGCTTCTGGAATGGACCGACCTTGGGGACCGGACTTGCAAGGTCGGTCGGGCTTGTATTTTGTGTACGGATTGAGCTACTGGAAACGACCGAACATAGGACCGGACTTGGCAAGTTCGGTCGGGCTAAATTTTCAAAGGGAAGAAACTCTCGGGAAAAGACCGAACATGTGACCGGACTTACAAGGTCGGTCGGAGTAGAAAATTTTGACGGAAATGTGTTCTGGAATCGACCGAACTTGGGTAAGTTCGGTCGGTAAGGTCGGTCGGACCTAAATTTGTAAAAAAAAAAACAGAAAAGAATGTGACTTATGTAGTTAACCCTAGGGTGTATAATGAAGATAACCTAGGGTAGAATAGACATTAAAACATGTCATACAATCATGTTAAATACTTAGTAAGTTTGAAGTTAAATAAATAATTAACCGACGTTACTAATGTGTTTAGGATTCTCTCAAGGTGGAAATCAATCGAGGCAAGGACCAAGGTATGGTTTTCTTGCAGTCTGTTGCCTACCGGTTTACACCGGCTTGTGTGTTGTTTGTTTTCTGTGTGTTTATGACTTTGTAAGATTAAGCCATGTAAAGAGTTTACCGTTGTTAAATATCATTATGTTGTTGAGTATGACTCTCTCTTCCCTTGTGTGTGTCTAACAAGACCTGACCTATTATTGTGAATTGTTTGTTGTGTTCAATGATGAACTACTAACATGGGCTAACGGGGGAAGTGAGGAGTCCGGTCTGTTCCGGCCACGCGTGTGAGTATGGGAGTCGATGTCATAACCGGTTCGATTCTCTCTGTATGTTATGGTTGAGTTTCCAATTTGGTTTCCAACCTTCCCTTTAGCTTAACCAAGGCTATTTTACTGACTCACGTCGGGCCACAGGGGCATACTATGTGTTATTTCGGTGTGCTTGGTTCACTATATCCGAGGCACCTTGTGTTAAGTTAACCGTTCAATCTAACCGGACGGTAACGAGTTATGTAACGAGCTAAGTATGAGCATGGCAACATTCTCTAGGCTCTCAATGGGGACTAACTGTGTTGGTTCTCTTCCTAAAAGGAATTGTATGTGTGTGATGTGTGTTATGATGTGTACAATACCCATGTTATGTTATATATGTATGAGTTGTGTGTTTTAAAATAAATACCATGTCATCATGACAATTAGTTGCGCGCATTCCGGTAGTCGATGGGCTGCGCGTTAACCATGCCAGCCAAGGGTTGCTGACCCCCTCGGGGGATCCATATTTCTTTTACTGCAGGATGAGGATCGAAGAAGCGGAGTGGCTCTAGATCCTAGGGTGTAGTTTACTTTTGGAGTACTTTTGGATGTTTGCCGGGATGCGCCTGTGCTCCCGTGGCGTGTTATTACTGATTATGACGGTTTACAGTGACGGTATACAGTGAAGGAATTATGTAACACTCGGTATTTTGTTGATGTATATATATGGTTATTAGTTCTATGCTCGGGAGTCTGATCATCAGACCGGTACACTTGTATTTATTCAGCCTTGTTAACCACGTGGGTGGTTGACGGCGTTGTAGCACCAATCGTTTAGTTACTGTTTAGCCGTTTATATTCCGCTGCGATTCCAAGTAATGTGATGTGCGTAGTAGGGGTGTTACATTATGTAGCTAAAGTATCAAGAAAAATAATTTATGACATATAAGATAAGGTTATTACCTTAAGGTATGTATTTGTGTCACAAAAATTAATTAAGTTACTTAAATAAATAAACCGAGTGGTCTAGGAATAAAATGTTATATTTTGAAGTTATAATCATTCTAAGTCATTAGCATAATTTTTAGAAGTGTTATATGGCTTGTATACATATATATGTATGTATTATAAAGTTAAATCAAGTTTTAAAAACCATATGATAAAATTAAATTAGGACCGAGAGCATTATATGAGATTCGGTGAATTTTAACATATATATAAGTGTATTAACTTATCTTATAAATTTTGGGAATATTAAAAATAGCTACAAGTATGTAAATGGCTATTTCAATAAGTTATGTGGCTAAAATGTAAATTTTGAAAAGTTTAGTGTATAAATTTTAATTGCCGAGAACATGAGGGGTTAATTGGCATAATTATGATATAATATAAGGTAGGAATTAATACTATGAATTTTGGTGAATTTAAATAAGTGTTTAAATAACATTTTATAAAGTTTTGGGACTATTTTATAATTATTGGAAAGTTTAGAGTGTAACCGAGAATATATATGATTTTATGGGTATAATAAAGTATTAAGTAAGAAATTAAGTCTTGGTCAAAGTGTTGACCAAAAAAACTTTGGGTTAAAATGATTTATGACATAAAATATTAAGTTTATAAAAGTTTTGGGGTGAATTTGTAATATATGAAAATATAGATGGAAAACCGAATGTAAATTGGGGCGGATATGTAATTTGCAAAAGTATAAGGTCTTCTTGGTATTTAAGAAAAATTAAATATTAAAACTATAGTTTATAAGTTAATATGTAACTTATATAAAGTTTTAGGGATGATTTGTGAATAAAGGGAAGTTGTTTAAAAAAACGAAACTATAAACGGTTATATAGTAATTTACGAGAATTAATAGGCACAAAATGTAATTACCGAAAATTGGTATGGTTAATTAATAAATTATAGAAGTTATATGGTCATTTGATAATTTATAAAAGTTGTTGGGTACAAGATATAAATACCGAATTATTGTGGTGGTTTTGTAATTTAATAAAGAAAGGAATTAAGACTATGTAATATAATGTATTATGGTATATTATGAAATATAATATAAAGTTTATAAAATAAAGGTGGTTATAACATGAATAACTAAATGATATGATATAAATGATAAGTGAGAATGATTATGAGGGTTTAATTAATGAGATAAAGTTATATCATAATGATAATTCATTATCACATGTGAACTTCACATAAAATGACGAACTGATAGGTTATCTAGAACCACTGTTAAAATAACAGGGGGAAAGAAATAACATACGGAGTTAATATAAAACGAGAATAAACTCTGTAGTGACTATACTGCAAAACTTAGTGGACGATCATATTAATAATGCACGTTATTGTATGTATAAATAACAGCGTACGTGAAAGAATTACTAGAGCGTGCATTGTCAAGCTAGCTGTTACCCCGGTGGACGGTATGTTAATTGTGTGGTCTGAATGTCCTAAGGATTATCCTAAGGTCCAGACATTATGTGTTTAAATGTTCAAGAACGATATCTATGATTTTATGTGGATGATATTATATATGGTATTGCTTAAACTGTTGTGTTGTATTTTATACACGAATGTCTTATGACTAAAAGTTTATACATCTAAACTGAAAAAAAAGACTAACTGACCTTTAGGTATTATTGAACCTAACAAGGGTCAAATGTGGTAGTCTTATTTCAAGTGTTGGTTATTATGTCACTGACAAAAAGGGCTAACTTTTTAAGAGAGGAATCCGGATTGTTTCGACCTTCTGGTTGCGCATTGTGATCACTACGAGAGACTTCAATGGGGAGTCACTCAAAGGAAATCCATCAGCCACATTCAGGGATGGCGGAATGCACTGCCGTTGGTGCACAGTTTCGACCGGATCGGTCAATATATTTATCCAGGGCCATAAGGCCAACTGGTAACGGTTCCTTTGGAACCCAGTGAACAAACTGTCTATTTACACAAGTTATTAAGAGTTGTCTTGACAGGACGCCTGAGGTAAAATTGATTGGAAAGGTTAAGTGGTTGGTTTAAAAGGATAAGGGTCATGTGACCTACTAACAAAAACAGTTGTTTAATATGTGCCCCTTATTTGGGTTGTTGGTGTTGATTATTGTTTGATGTGTATTATTATGCACTAAATGTTGCTGGTGAATTGTTATGTGATTGCTCAGTGTTTACAGTATTTCTGTTATTCTTGTAAACCGGATTATCTGTAATGAATCTAATATCAAGATGGCTAAAACGACTTAAGGAATCTAGATGACTTAGGACTACATTTAGCATACCAGCATAGTTTGCTGAGCCCTTCATTGGGCCAAACATTTCAGGTCACTGAAGAACATACAAGCCGGAGTGCGGGGAACAGGGTAGCTGCTGTGTTTTAATAAACACTTTGTTGGTTTTAATTAATACTATATTTTGAAGTTTGTTGTATTTCATTTAGTTGCTCATTTAGTTGGATTTGGTTTGTAATAATTAGAGTGCTCAGTATCCGTTCATCACAGCGTATGATGTTAAGATTGTTGGATGGAGAAGGATGCCTTGTTGCTCACAAGGGTGAGTAACGGCGTGTAACACCAAGGTTAGATAGTTTATTTTCCGCTGCGACGTTATTTATTTTGCTACGACTCGCGATGTTTGTTACAGGTTTAGGAATATGGGTGTTACAAAAGTGGTATCAGAGCGGAGTACCGCTCTGATGAAGAATACTGAGTCAAAACAATGAGCATAGGAATATTGGGATAACGGGAAACGCCTGTGAGGATTCGTGACTTAGAAAGAAAAACCCTAGGGATATATATATTTTACTGCTAGCAATTAGTTTTATTTACATGTTTGTGATTGCGTGCATAATACGGTGTAGCACCAAGTAGTAATATTAGTATACTATAGATGTCAGGCGTTGGAAGACCACGTAGGGGCGGCAAAGGACGAGGTGGAGGAGCACCAGCGAATGTCCCAGACATACCAGGCCTAGCTGAGGCCATGGCAGCCTTCGCGACACAGCTAGGAGCACAAGTTGCGGGAGCCATACCCCACCCGCCACAGCCCCGGGAGACCAATTGGTTAAAAAGTGTTGTAAACGCACAAATTCCAACATACTCAGGGGAACCAGACCCCGCCGCGCTGGAGAAGTTCATCATCGAGCACCAGAAAGCTTTCAGGGCCGTTAGAGTCCCAGAGGACCAACAGGTTGACATTGCCGCATACAACTTGAAGGATGCAGCAGACACTTGGTGGCGGTCTGTAGAGGGCCACCATAGAGCCACACCGGACTTCGGATGGGCAGCGTTCGTGAATGTGCTACGGGAGAAATACTACCCCGAACACTTGAAGCAAAGAAAAAGGCAAGAGTTTGAAACCTTAATCCAGGGGAGCCAAACAGTCGATCAGTACTATGCACGGTTTATCGGCCTGCTTGACTTCATTCCAGGGGTCGACTACTCCGATGTTGTGAAGATTCATAAATTCAGGGGAGGGTTGCAGTTTCGCATCCAGAGAGCCATGGGAGTAATTCGTTTCACTACCATTCAAGAGTGCTATGACGCAGCATCAGCAACTGAGTTAATGTTACAGTCTAGGGAGGAAGCCCAGGGTAAGAAGAGGAAGAATACTGAGGGACAAGAAGGGGAAGCCACATCTGGCGGATTTTACAAGAAAGGGAAGTAAGAAACCTTTTCTTAAGGAGAAATACCTATATATTGCCTACACATAGTTTGGCCACTAACCTAAAACCTGTAACAGGAGGTTCTTTGACAAGAAAAAGGGGCGGAAGGACTTCCAAAGTCAGAAGACGAAGGAGCAGGTCCCTCGTCTAACCGGCCCATCCATTGACGCACAGCCGCTTAGATCGGCACCACCTAGGGGTAAGGATACCCATTCTTCATCTAACCAAACATTATTTAACTATACCCTACTAAATCATGTTGCATGAACAGCGGGCAATAAGCCGACCCAGCGCCACTACTACTGTAAGCGTTGTGGAGGTGATCACCCAGGGGTAGACTGTCAGGGCAGGAAGGTGGAGTGCCGCTACTGCAAGAAGGAGGGCCACCGGGATTATGAATGTTTTTCTAACCCCACAAGCCGTGTATACAAGGGAGCTAAGGGTTCACAGAGACCACCAGCCGCAGAGACTGGAGGACCCAGAGGAGGTCAGGCACCTCAGACTAACACCTATACTAGGGGACCGGGAGGACAGCCATCCTCATCCGGGAGTCAGAAAGGGAAGGAGATAGTTCCGAGTAGGAACACCCTGTATACAGTGGGAACATCAGGCGCTGAGGCTAGTGCTCAGCGCGAGACCGGTAAGCCTAGAACTTAGATCTAGAGCATGATGCGATGAATGTATGTTTACTGTTATCAGTCATTAAGACTTGTATGTGTTTTTGTGTGAAATAAAATTTGGGGAGACCTAATTTAGGAAATCTCTCACCTAATAGGTTGTTTCGACATTTGTTATCCTTTACCTATGAGACCGAGATCACCTGAGCCTATGAGCGAAGGTCGAGAATATCCAGAGAAAGAATGCCAAGTACTTCGACCCGGCATGATCCTACTCAAACAATATCTGAATGTAGATGAACAAATAGCCATTGTAAACGAATGTAGAACCTTGGGAATAGGCCTTGGGGGATTTTGTAATCCAGGATACAGTAGTGGATCAAAACTTAAATTGTATATGATGTGTATGGGTAAGAATTGGGATCCACAAACTGGGTTGTATAGTGAGGTTAGAAAAGTAGATGGGGCACGAGTTCCTAGGATACCCGATAGTTATCAAACCTTGGTGACAAAGCGGTCAAGATTGCACAACAATTAGAAACCAACCCCATCCCAGACATGAGGGCCGACATTTGTATAGCAAACTTTTATGAAAAAGGGGGAAAACTTGGGTTACACCAGGACCGCGATGAGACATCAGAGTCAATTACCAAAGAGTACCAGTTGTATCATTCTCCATAGGAGACGATGCTGAGTTTTTATATGGTGACCAGAAAAGGATGGACAAGGCAAAAAGGATTATTTTAAAGTCAGGTGACTTATTGATATTTGGTGGAGAATCGAGATCAGTTTACCATGGGATCAGGAGTATTAAGTTGAACACAGCCCCGTCAACCTTAGTAAACACTACCCATTTAAACCTGGACGGTTAAATTTGACATTTAGACAGTATTGATGTATCATGGATCTTGTATATGAGAATCATTGGATTAATGAATGGCATTTTACTATTTGGGTCATGCACTATCTTACAAATTGTTAACCTCAGGCCTCGAGTCAAATGGAGGAGCTGTGCTGAATGTGTTGGACAAGACCGAGGCCAAGAAAAAGGGGAATGTTATCATGGGAACATTTACAGTAAATGGCGTAAGTGCATCGATACTGTTCGATTCAGGAGCTCCTCCTTTATATCCTCTTCATCAGCAAGGAAGTTGGAGACAACCCCTGAACCTCTCTCAGATTTCCTAGTCACATTACCGACAAAGGAAAGAGTGAGGTGCACGAAACTACACAAGGGAGTACAGATTAGCATCATGGATGAAGAGTTTCATGCAGATTTAATTGAGTTGGATAATTTAGGATTTGATATCATCATGGGCATGGATTGGCTGCAGAAATACAAGGGACGACTGCATTGCGCGGAGCATAGATTACTTCTGAAGAGCCCAAGAGGCAAAACAGTTTCATATCGCAGTATTCCAAAAGAACCTACCTTCAAGCTAGTATCTGCTATCACATTGGTGAAGAAGTTGAAGAAGGGACAGCCAGTCTATTTGTGTTATGTCCAGGATTTGAGACAAGAAGAGAAAACACCGACAGACATACTAGTCGTTTCAGACTTTCCTGATCTATTTCCTGAGGAGCTACCAGGGATGCCACCTAAGAGAGAAGTGGAGTTCTCCATCGACTTATTACCAGGCACAGGACCTATTGCTAAGGCACCTTACAGAATGGCACCAGCAAAAATGAAAGAGCTGAAGATTCAGTTAGAAGATCTGCTAGACAAAGGTTATATCAGACCGAGTGTATCACCATGGGGAGCACCGGTGTTGTTCGTGAAAAAGAAGGATGGTAGCATGCGACTATGCATTGACTACAGGGAGCTGAATGCGGTCACAGTGAAAAATAAGTACCCGTTACCACGGATTGATGATCTGTTCGACCAGTTAAGAGGCGCTACAGTTTTCTCGAAGATTGATCTGAGATCAGGATACCATCAAATAAGGATAGCTGACGAAGACATTGAGAAGACAGCCTTTCGAACGCGCTACGGACACTATGAGTTCACAGTTATGCCATTTGGATTGTCAAACGCCCCAGCTATATTCATGGATCTTATGAACCGGTTGTTCAGGGAGCAGTTAGATTCATCAGTGGTTGTATTCATCGACGACATTCTGGTATATTCTAAGACTAAGGACGAGCACGAGGTGCATCTGAGGCAAGTTTTGCAAACCATGAGGGAGAATCAATTGTATGCCAAGCTTTCAAAATGTGATTTCTGGTTAGACAGTGTATCCTTTCTAGGGCATGTAATATCAGCCAGCGGAATATCTGTAGACCCTACGAAGATTGAGGCAGTTAAGACTTGGCCAAGACCAAAGACAGTGACATATATCCGTAGTTTCTTGGGATTAGCTGGTTACTACAGACGATTTGTACAGGATTTCTCCAAATTAGCGAAACCAATGACTAGCCTGATGAAGAAAGATTCTCCATTTGTATGGACAGCAGATTGTGAGCAATCCTTTCAGAAACTGAAGGACCTACTGACGTCGGCACCGATACTCACCATTCCAGAGGGGACCGACGGATTTGAAGTATATTGCGATGCCTCACGCACAGGGATAGGTTGTGTACTTATGCAGAATGGAAAGGTTGTTGCTTATGCATCACGACAGTTAAGAAACATGAAGAGAACTACCCCACTCACGATCTAGAATTGGGAGCAGTTGTTTTTGCACTGAAGATCTGGCGACACTACTTATATGGAGTTACTGTGATAGTCTACTCAGATCATAAGAGCCTTCAACATTTATTCACTCAGAAGGAGCTTAACATGAGATAGAGGCGATGGGTCGAGTTTCTGAAGGACTACGACATCGACCTCAGATACAAGGAGGGTAAGGCAAATGTAGTTGCTGACGCCCTGAGCCGCAGAGCTCATTCCTTATTTGCCTTGACAGGAGACAACGACCTCATTGAGGAGGTACGTTGTGCTTAGGCTAATGACCAGTACATGAAGACTATCAGACAGTAGTTGACAGACGGTATCTTTGAGAGGCAGAAATATGACTTTGTACTTAGTGAAGACGGGTTAATCAGACTGAATGGCCGTTTATGCATTCCAGAGTCCAGCCCAGACTTGAAGGAAAGGATACTGCAGGAAGCTCACTGCTCATCATTATCAGTACATCCAGGGTCATCGAAGATGTACAAGGATTTGAAATTACATTTCTGGTGGAGTGGTATGAAAAAGGATGTTGCAGAATTTGTGGCGAGATGTATGACATGTCAGAAGGTGAAATTTGAGCACCGGAGACCGGGCGGTTTAGTACAGCCGATGCCCATTCCATATTGGAAGTTCGAGGATATATCCATGGACTTTGTAGTAGGTCTTCCACCGACTAGAGGAGGTGTTAACATGATATGGGTCATCGTCGACAGACTGACGAAGGTAGCTAAGTTCATTCCCATCAAGGACACTTGGAAAGTCCCAAAGCTGGCGGACCTCTTCCAGAGAGATATCATCAGATACCATGGTGTACCAAAGTCTATAGTGTCAGATAGAGATTCAAGGTTTGTTTCCAGATTTTGGCGCAAGTTCAGGAGGCATTGGGTACGAAGCTGAAGCTAAGTACAGCCTTTCATCCTCAGACAGATGGCCAGAGTGAAAGAACGATTCAAACCTTAGAGGACATGCTTAGAGCTTGTGCCTTAGACTTCTAGGAAACCTGGATAGATCGACTTCATCTGATTGAGTTTGCCTACAACAACAGTTATCATGCATCCATTCAGATGCCACCATTTCAGGCACTATACGGTAGACCATGTAGGACACCACTATGTTGGGATGAGCCCAGTGAGAATATCATCTTAGGGCCAGAGTACTTAGACCAGATGAAGGAAGACATTGCGCAGATACGCAAAAACATGAAGATAGCCCAAGACAGACAGAAATCATATGCTGATGACCGTAGGTGAGACCTCGAGTTCGCAGTAGGCGATAGAGTCTTCCTCAGAGTTTCACCTATGAAGGGAGTTGTTAGATTTGGGCAAAAGGGCAAACTTAGCCCGAAATATGTAGGACCGTACCTCATTACGGAGCGAGTGGGCCCATTAGCTTACAGGTTGGATTTACCTATTGAGCTTGGGAGAGTGCACAATGTATTTCACGTTTCACAGCTTAAGCAGTATGTGCCTCATCCATCGCATATTTTAGAGCCCGAGACACTCGAGCTAGATCCTACACTTCGATATGAAGAGACCCCGATTTGCATCTTAGACTCCAAGACTAGAGAGACCAGGAACAAGACCATTAGAATGGTTAAGGTTTTGTGGTCAAACCACGACGTCGAGGAGGCGACATGGGAGTTAGAAGACTCCATGCGAGACAAGTATCTGACACTTTTCTCTTAGTTATGTATACTTGTGGGGGTACATAGGCGTAACCCTTTTTAAGGGGGGTAGAGCACCACATGCGACTTGCATATCTACAGTCTATCCTGCTTGTACTTGGTTGTTCGCTTGGTTGTTGCGCATGTGTGCAATTGTCTGTATGAATATTGGTTGCAATTTATATACATTTGGTATTGGTGTGTCCTATGTGACACTCGGTTGAATCATATTGATGTGTTCTATGTAACACTTGGGTGTTTATGGAATTACTTATTTACTTTATAATATGTTCATTTTTACTGCAATCACACAAGAGAATTACTGCCAAGGGTTTACGCCTCTGCACTCTGTAGGACTGAGGATTTGGTATTGCATTTGTGCAGTGAGGACCTTATGGGATAGCTAGAAAGTATGGACACTTGTTACTTTACAATTATCAAACTATTAATATTGTGATACGTTGGACATATGTATATGCGAATTGCGTACAGATGTCAATATAGTATTGGCATCTAGGAATAATGGTTATACAAGGATATATATGAGGAACTTGATTCCATAGGATGTATAAGTTATGACTTCGGGACGAAGTCTTTTTAAGGGGGGTAGACTGAAATGCCCCTAACATTTAAAATAATTAAATGATGATAAACATATATTATTAGGGGATTATTAAACCCTAAAGAGAGTATATAAACACTCAGGCGTTAAGAACGCACCTAAAACTCCTTAAGGTCAAAAACATGTGTTAAAACCCGACCTTAAGTAAATAAATTATATAAGCTATTAACATCATATAAAGTCAACCAAGGATCATTATATGACCTTTGAAACACAAGTCCACAGTTGGAACTGAGTAAAAATACGAAATACCCAGAAATTCTCTTAAAGGCCCCTTAAGGCCCGAAAGTCCCGGAAATACCTTATTAAATAAAGTAAAGCATTACACCTCATTCAAAATGCTTAATAATACCTTAATGAACATTTAAGACAAAGTTCTCAAGATAAATTCTCAGTTAAAGACAAAATACTCGGGGGAGTTTTCTTAAACGCTCCTTTTGCCCGGGTAGCCCGAAAATTGTGTTATGAGTTAATATAATCCCATATAACTCAATGTAACACCTTAAAATATTATTATTGACTATAAAAAATTTCAATAAACACTCGAAATACATAGAGACTAATTAATTCTTATAAAAATTCTTAAAGCACAAAAACACACCTTCGGGTGTCACAAAAATGCGTCTTACGCAATTGCCTTGAAGTTTTTGAGGATCCACGAGTTGATAGACTTAAAAGTGGATAAAATGACCATCTAAATCAATTTATGGAAGTACTAAACTCATAGTATAAATAGAGGCGATATTTAGGTCAAAAAGGTACCTAAAATCAGCATTTTTACCTTAAAACTTTCATCTTTTACCATAATAAAAATGTATCAATTAAATGCTGGAACCTATTATACATATTAGTATGGTCTTAGTACAATATAGTGTAACAAAATCAAATTAAAAATCAAGGCCATCTGATCTCCATTCCATGCGTTAAAATGGGTGATTTTTTAGCTTGTTTTAACAAAAAATGTGTCTTATGATAATGTAACTCACCTAGCATGTACTATATAATTATGTAACAAATAAATCAGTCAACATAGGCCTCCATTGTCGATTTCCCCTGCAAGAAAATAATGAACATTAGTTTATATCAAGACAAGGGAATTAAATACAAAGCTAGTCATACATTTGACTAGTCAATTAAACAAGGTAAAACAAGTGGCTCATTTGGCATATGGCAGCCGATTTTGACAAGGGAAAAGAGAGGCTGATTGCTTCATTTGTTAGTCAATAAAACACATACCTAACAAGCATAGTTCTTGTCTCAAATCAAAACAAAATCAACTTGTTCCTAGGCTTGTGCTGTCCGATTTTTACAAGGAAAATAAGCCTTGATTGCCTTATGAAAAATTAAGCTAGAGTACCTACCTATATAGGCATGATATCATGTCTTTAATCACCAAAGAAATCTGGTGCCAGCTGCTCTAATTCAATCGTAAAGGACATGGAAAAACAAGGACAAACCAATTAGAAAATCAAAAGAGAAAACAATTACCCACTTCTCTTGTCTTCTAGCTTTCAATCATCAAACAAACCTCTATTATTTCTCTGCAAGCAGCCGAAAATCTGTCTCAAATTAGAGACTTTTGTAGTCAAGTTTCTAAGTCAAATTAATCAAGAAAATAAGACATAAAATAATGCATCAAATTATAGCAATAATTTCCAACTTACCTCTTTGCCTTCTTGCCTTAATATCTCACGTAGGCTTCACTTCCTCACTTGCTCATTCACGATTTGGTAAGTCTTCTCCCTTAACTCTCTCTTTTCTTCTTCCTTCCTAAATTAATTCCTAAGAGCTACTAAGCTCCATTAATGGTGTTTTAAATCCTAACACCATTTTAATGTAATTTCCTAGTTAAATCTATCAAGTCTTGAAGCAAGGAATCATCCTAGCAATCCTACAATTTTCGCCAAGCATATATGTACCAAGGAGGTTCCTAGATTCAACAACAACACAAGGAACAACAAGAACAAGTTAAGGTATATTTTCATGTTGAAAATCCTAGTAAATTACCTTAAGCAATTTTCGAAATATTGGAACTTCTAAATCCATATTCTCTTCAATATTTCATGAAGGAAACTTGGATCTACAATCATCCCAAGGTGTATCAAAAATACCTTGATAAATTCCTAAGGTAAACTCTTGTAAGATTACTACAATTATTATTTATAAACTCTTGTTAGAAGTCTAACAAATAGATCTCCTAAATGTTTATAAGGAACCGAGAGTTCTTCAACAAAATAGCATTTGGAGAGCTTGGAAATCCAAGGAAAAATCAAGTACAAGAATTGTCTTGATTTAAGGGTAAGTTTATATAAACAAGGTTTATTAAGTTTAAGTTTAATTTAAGCTTCAAACTTTAGTATAAAAATCATGTTTAGGCCAAGTTAATATTAAGTCCGAAATTATGTAGCTAAAGTATCAAGAAAAATAATTTATGACATATAAGATAAGGTTATTACCTTAAGGTATGTATTTGTGTCACAAAAATTAATTAAGTTACATAAACAAATAAACCGAGTGGTCTAGGAATAAAATGTTATATTTTGAAGTTATAATCATTCTAAGTCATTAGCATAATTTTTAGAAGTGTTATATGGCTTGTATACATATGTATGTATTTATTATAAAGTTAAATCAAGTTTTAAAAACCATATGATAAAATTAAATTAGGACCGAGAGCATTATATGAGATTCGGTGAATTTTAACATATATGTAAGTGTATTAACTTATCTTATAAATTTTGGGAATATTAAAAATAGCTACAAGTATGTAAATGGCTATTTTAATAAGTTATGTGGCTAAAATGTAAATTTTGAAAAGTTTAGTGTATAAATTTTAATTGCCGAGAACATGAGGGGTTATGTAACACCCCATCCAAAGCCAATCGTGGTTATCGCAAAACTGAACACTTAATCGAATACGTCGCAGCGGAAATAATAAACACCTGGACCTTGCCACGGTCTAATCGTTAGAATATACCGGCCTTAACATTTACAACACTTATCCAAAATACATAACCAACCCAAAACATCACCATCCATAATACCGACAACCAACCGAGTACAAGTAACTAAGTCATAATCACAACCTTACATCAGTTTAAATATAAACAGACAGGTGCACAGGCGCAACCCGAACTCCAAATAAACATCCCGTCCTAAGTCTAACCGCTCCTACTCTCGTAGTGCGTCCTCATGGGTCTCTTACCTACAAGTGTAAAAACAGCCCCCAAAGGGGGTCAGCACGAATGCTGGTACACCCTCTCATGGCCCCCAAGCTAACGGGGCTACGACGACTAATTGTCGATAGCATGAAAATTGATTACATACACAAGCATGATATGAAATGCAATAACAATAACCACAGATGAACATATATAGTTCACAAACAATGAACGACTCAAGCGTTCCCTTATCAAATGGGTTAGTAACCCCCTCCTTAGTCCTCATTTCCTTAATCTCAGTTCCTTACCTTACCTTAATCTTAATCTCAACTTATTCTCAGTATACAAACTGTTCCTGGAAGGGAATGGTTGTAGCTTATTTCAAACCTGGGATTTAGGTGATCCCACCGCACCATCTTAATGCCACCTACCCTGGACGGGAGTCCAACGTAGCTGAGCCGGCAACCGGCCCTAGGCTACAAGTCCGAAGACAAGTTCTTAAGCGGAGGGCGGATCTGATTCAGATACCATCCCCCTTTTTCCTTAGCATGCATGACCGGAGATCGGTCCCGGGTTTCCTCACTCAAGTTCCAGTTAGTAGAAATCTTAATCACCATATGCTAGCTAAGCCTTAACGGGCATTAACCAACAACCACCAAACTTAACTCTTATTCTTAACTCAGTAAGTACTAAACTTGGTTAGTAACAATCTCAAGTCTCGCGGGTTAGTGTAAAGATAACACATACACAACGAGAACAAATATAAACCGTTTTGCATGCTTTTATCTTGTTTTAGTCATAGCATTAAACAGATAGCACACAAGCCGAGGGACACCTCGTTAGCAAGCAGGTCACAAGAAAGATTGTACCGTTCACCGTCGATCGTCCCGGTTGTTTAATACTCTTCCGGTTTCCAACTTTTAAGTCCTAAAATATCCATCCAACTTAAATGATTAAGTACCTATACATCGCTTAACTTATTTAACTTATTTAACCCTTAGTGGTTCCCAATTAACACTTCTTAAGTCTTATAACTTAATCTTGCAACTTAACCTTAAGCTTATGAACTTATATTTATCTTAACTTAATCCCCTTAGGTTCTTAGGCTTCTAATCATCAATGCCCTCTAAATGGTGTACCATTAAACATCCTTAGAATTTGAAGTTTTTTTTTAAGTGTTAAGGGTCGACCGACCCACCGACCGACCCAACCCCTGGGTCGGTCCGTCCCAGAAACTTTTCCACCTTTTGAAACCCATCCGTCCGACCCAAGCTAGACCGACCGACCCAAACCCTCTGGGTCGGTCCATTACAGAACCCATTTCCTACGTTAAATTTTGCCCGACCGATCCAAAACCCTCTGGGTCGGTCCAGTCCAGAGACATTCCGGCTGGCTCAACATGGCCCGACCGACCCAAAACCGGGTCGGACCCTGGGTCGGTCCACTACATATTTTTCTCTTAAATTGTTCTTTCAATTCCAAACTCTTCCACAAGTGTCCTAATTGGTCCAACACCATCTTGGCACATTAAACCCACCTTATAACCTCCACCAAACTCATTAAAACAACTTCCAAAGATCTTCTCAAACATTTACTTAATTCTTACAAAACTCCCAACACTTAGCATTTATTTTCTTACATTTCTCACATGCAACCCACCAAGAATTTCAATTAACCAAATGCTCCCTCCTCAAGAACTTGACCACACCGTATACACCACTTCCCACCCTTATTGCATTTACCAAACCTTCTTTAGATTCTATACTCTAGTTCTCACCTAAACCATTTCAAAGTTTTACACCTTATTCCCAACGAACTTGCACAAGACTTCTAACTTCTTTTATCAAGGTCTTGGTGCCTAAAATTCACCATTGTAATTCCTACTTCCTCATAGACATTCCTAAGTCATCCTAGTTCACTAGAACATCTTAGACTCATTCCTTTTCATCAATACAACCTCTAGAACTTCCTAGTACTTCTTTAGTCATGAAATCTCCTTAGAACATCTTAAACACTTAAGTTCTTCACTAAATTTTGCCGTGGGTTCTCTAGTATATTGTTGCACCCAACACTTGGCCTTTCACCATCAAACAACCAATATCACTCAAATTCTCATCACAACACCTTAACAACATTTTACACCACAAACTACACCACATCATTACATAGTGTATAAACTTAAATGCTTGGCACTTAGGCCCTTAAATGACAATAATCTTAACCACTGAATTTCCACATATATTTGCCTTTAACCTGCGAATACACACAACAAGGCTCCCATTGAAATGAAATGCTTCTTGTAATTCACCTTGATATTCTTAAACTATCTCTTTTTCCTCATTTGCTCCTTAGTCACAAGTTATCAAACATAGTCATTGTTTGTCCTAGGTCATATATAACCCTTTTCTGATGTAACTCTACACTAAACTCATCACATATCTAAATCCCATTCCCTTAAACAATAAAACACCTTAAGGTAAGTAATTTACCTTGTTCTTTTACAAGCTTTAAAAGCTTTCTTCCTTAGGTTTTTCCCTTCCTCAATCTCGGTCACCAATATATATCTCCTTGCCAATGTTCTAACCAATATCCAATGACTCCAATGAGTACTAGATAATACATTTACCCTAAGGAACAAACCCTAGGTTAAAAATGTGCTTTAAGGTATTATGGTGATTGTTTTACCTTGGTTTCTCAAGACAAGCTTGGATACGAAGCAAGAAGGACCTCCTCAATCCTTTGAAAAGTAGAAAACAAGCTAGAACAAGGCATTAAAATGAAGCCTCATGAGCATGTATTTTCGGTTATGAAGAAAGTGATGGAAACCTAGATTTTCTTACACTTTCTTTACCTTAAGAGAATGGAGAAGCCAATGGAGTCTCCAAACTTGAATTTCCTCCTCTAATGGTGGTTTGGCTTGGCACCAAATCAAAGCTCTTGGAGTTTTGAAAGGATAGAAAGAGAGAGCTTGAGCTAACTAAGGAGAATATGTAATTTGTTTTGGTTTTGGAGCTAAAATGAGTAAGTTGTGTGCAAGAGAAGGTGGAGCTAGCATGGAGATGAGCTTCACGTTAATGGAGAAGGGAGAGAGCAGCTCAAACCGTGGGAAACAAGAGAGAATGAAGAGGTGAGGAGAGAGGTGAGTAAATGAGATATTTATATTAAAAGGGTGAATAGTACTTTTGCTTTATAACTCTTTATTTGCTTAATGACTCATAAAGGTGGTGACTCACCTTATAAGAAACCGGCCCCCATTAGTAACAAGGGGTACTTAAGTCTTTGTTGGCCAAATATCTCACTTATATTGACTTATGTTATAAACTAGCTTAATTAAATTACTATTCACAAAACAAGGCACATTGTTATGAAATTTTTGATTTCCCATTGATATAGACTTCCAAGAGTGATAATATGTAGTACACATGTTAATTAAAGAGTAATGATGGACATTTAGCCATTCAAAACTCATTTACAAGACAATTTTTCAAAAATGTGCTTTAAGACTCCTTAAAGCACATTTTGTGTTTTAACTTGTTTTCAAGTTTGGTTTTCTTTGGTAATTGGTTTAAAATGACCATTAGGATATTACTAAGGTCTTAGAACAATATTTGGGTACTCTCCCAAGTCTCTCCAAGCTTAGAGCACGTTTTTACTTAAACTGCTCTTTTGGTGTTTCCTTATATTTTCTTTGATTAGAAATGTTTCTTAATGTTTCTAAGGCATTATTTAGCCTCCTTATATCTTAGTTTATCATTTAAACACCATATCTTAGTTTGGGGTATTTCAATGTACCCCCTTTAAAAGAACTTTGTCCTCAAAGTTCACATATGTGCTTAATCATTCACGGTACTCAATTCCCTTAATCTTAACACCACATCTTATATTCACATTCACACATCTCAAAACTCAAAGGTCAATCTCAAATACAATACATAAGTATTATACATAACTCAAACTTAACACCAAAGTGTAGCAACTTACATAAATTCACATCTTAAACAACCAAACAAACGACAAACATGATCGTTTCCTAACTCAAAAGCGAGGAAGCTCTACCCCCCTTAAAAAGGGGTACGCCCCGTACCCTATACAGACGATCTAGTCAGTAAACAAAGAAGGGTACTTCGCCCTCATATTATCCTCAAATTCCTACGTGGCCTCTTCGACATCCTGGTTAGACCAGAGAACCTTCACCAGTCACACTGACTTGTGGCGAGTGTCCCTAGTCTTACTGTCCAAGATTCTCTGAGGAGTCTCCAACGATCTCATATTTGGTTCTAAAGTCAACCTCTCAGGTTCTAACACATGGGAGGGGTGGTGCATGTATTTCTTTAGCTGTGAAACATGAAAAACATCATGCACTTTACCCAGCTCAGCAGGTAAATTCAACCTGTAAGCAACCGGCCCCACCCGCTCCGTAATCTCATAAGGACCAAAAAATTTCGGGCTTAATTTGCCCTTCTGCCCAAACCTGAATACACCCTTCATCGGTGAAACTCGTAGAAATACCTGGTCGCCCACTGCGAACTCCAGGTCTCGTCGTCAAACATCAGCATACGACTTCTGCCTATCTTGAGCAGCTTTCATGTTCTCCCTGATTTGCTGAACTTCAGCCTTAACTTGTTCTAAGTACTCTGGTCCTATAATGACCGTCTCACTCGACTCATCCCAGCAGAGCGGTGTACGACATGGTCTACCGTACAACGCTTGAAAAGGTGCCATCTTGATCGAAGCGTGATAGCTGTTGTTGTATGAAAACTCGATCAGATGTAATTTGTCAATCCAACTGCCCTGGAAGTCTAAGGCACATGCTCTCAGCATGTCCTCGAGTGTCTGAATAGTACGCTCAGTCTGACCATCTGTCTGAGGATGGAACGCGGTACTCAGCTTGAGTTCTGTACCCAACGCTTCTCTGGTAGCTCTCCAGTACCTCGAAAGGAATCTGGTATCTCTATCTGACACTATGGTCTTCGGTATCCTGTGATGTCTCATTTTTTCTTTCTCAAATAACTCAGCTAATTTGGTCACCTTCCAAGTATCCTTCATCGGTATGAATCGGGCTACTTTGGTAAGGCGATCCACCACCACCCATATCATGTTGAGACCTCCCCTAGCAGGTGGAAGCCCAACTACGAAGTCCATGGAGATATCATGGAACTTCCACTCTGGAACAGGCATCGACTGTACCATTCCGCCCGGTCGTCGGTGCTCAAATTTTACCTTCTGACATGTGAGACACCTCAAGACGAACTCGGTAACATCTGTCTTCATCCCCAACCACTAGAAGTATCGCTTCATGTCTTTATACATTTTAGAGGCTCCCGGATGGATGGAAACTGAAGAATAGTGTGATTCCCTAAGTATACGGTCTTTCAGATCCGTGTTGCCCCGTGGTATGCATAACCGGCCCTTAAGTCTGATCAGATCATCATCATGAAGTCTGAAGTCGTATTTCTGACTCTCAAAGGTACCATCTGTCAGCTTCTGTCTGACCTCTCCCATGTACTCATCTGTCCTCTGAGCCTCTCGCAGCTCATCAACCAAGCTGGAGAAAGAAACTAGTGAATGGAGTGAGTGTGCTCGACGGCTCAGGGCGTCTACTACAACATTGGCCTTCCCCTCTTTGTATTGGAGGTCAATGTCATAGTCTTTCAGAAACTCTAACCATCTCCTCTGTCGAAGATTTAACTCCTTCTGAGTGAATATGTATCTCAAACTCTTGTGATTGGTGTAGATCGTCACACTAACCCCGTATAAGTAGTGGCGCCATATCTTCAAAGCGAAGACTACAACTCCCAGCTCCAAATCATGTGTGGGGTAGTTCTCCTCATGTTTCTTCAACTGGCGTAAGGCATATGCCACCACCTTGCCATGTTGCATGAGCACGCAACCCAGCCCTCTGCTGGATGCATCACAATAAACCTCAAAGCCCTCTGTACCGTCTAGAATGGTCAGAACCGGTGCAGTGGTCAGTGAGTCCTTCAAGCTCTGAAATGATCTCTCACAGTCAACTATCCACAAGAACGGTGCATCCTTCTTCATCAGACTGGTCATCGGTTTCGCGACCTTGCTGAAATCCCTAACAAACCTCCTGTAGTAACCTGCCAAATCGAGAAAGCTCCGGATGTCGGTAACAGTCTTCGGCCTTGGCCAAGTACGTACGGCATCAATCTTCGCTGGATCCACGGAGATCCCAGCATCTGAGATGACATGACCTAGGAAAGAGACCTGGTCAAGCCAAAACTCACATTTGGAGAACTTAGCATATAGCTGGTTCTCCCTCAATATTTCCAATACTCTCCTCAGATGTTCCTCATGTTCAACCTTAGATTTCGAGTATATCAAAATGTCATCAATAAACACCACAACCGACTTGTCCAGCTGTTCCCGGAACAAGCGGTTCATCAGATCCATAAACTTTGCCGGTGCGTTCGACAAACCGAACGGCATCACTGTAAACTCATAGTGGTCGTATCGTGTCCGGAATGCCGTCTTCTCAATGTCTCCCTCCTTAATGGCTATCTGATGATACCCCGATCTGAGATCAATCTTGGAGAACACAGATGCTCCCTTCAACTGATCGAACAGATCGTCAATGCGGGGTAGTGGGTACTTATTCTTCACTGTCACTGCATTCAGCTCTCTGTAGTCGATGCAGAGGCGGAGACTACCATCCTTCTTCTTCACGAAGAGGACTGACGCTCCCCATGGTGAGACACTTGGTCTTATAAATCCTTTATCTAATAAATCTTTTAATTGTTCCTTTAACTCAGTCATTTCTGCCGGAGCCATACGGTATGGTGCCTTGGCTATCGGTCCGATACCAGGTAGCAACTCGATGGTGAACTCTACCTCCCGAGTGGGTGGCATGCTGGGCAGTTCCCGTGGAAACAAGTCGGGGAACTCCGACACTACCGGTAAGTCGGGGTCGAACTCAGGGTCTCTCTCTATGTCATGTACATAGCAGAGGTACACTTCTTCCTTTTTCCTTAATTCCTTATACATTGCCATGGCGGTGATGATCTTATTCGAAGGCTCTCTGGGCCTCTGGCGGTATGATATTGTTACCCCAGACGGACTCTTGAGCAGCAATCTATGCTCGGCGCAAAGGATACGTCCCTTGTGCCGCTCCAACCAGTTCATCCCGAAGATAACATCAAATCCTAGCTCTCTGAACTCAATAAAACTGACTGGAAAGTCTTCTCCCTTCATTCTGACAGTGGCTCCTCGGTAGTAACGAGTGCAACGAACCTTCTCCTTAGACGGGAGCGTAACCATGAAGTCGGGTAGCTCATCAGCGTCTAGCCCCAACCTGCTCGCGAATGATGCCGAGACAAAGGTATGCGAGGCCCTTGAGTCGAAGAGAACTGATGCCTCAATCCCATTAATCGGAAAGGTGCCGGTGAGGATAGTACCACTGGCGTCGGCCTGTGCCTCTGTAAGTATGCTTAGTGCACCTTCCGTACCGAGTCCATAACCTAATTGTATTCATAAGCTTCATGAGTATTGATGGTATAACAAGAGTCGAAACAATCTATATGACCAACACTGTTATTTTATTCATAACCATCCTGTTTACAACATGTGCTTCTATCTTACATCTCATTCCTCATCTCATTCTAACATTACATGGCTAATATTGTCTAAAGGTTAGGTTTAATCTTCCTGGTCTCATGTGTGTCGCATTGATTACTACTGACGGTGCTGTATTCAGCTTGATTCTCTTAATCCCATGGTATAACATCCTTGATTCTCCTCCCATAATTAATACATCTCCTGACTTAAGTACTAACTTATTCGCACGGTCCGCACGCTTCTGCTCGCCGTATAAAAACTCTGCATCATCCCCAATGGACCAAGACACTACGGGTATCCCTCTTTCGAGAGACTCCGTTGTCTCGTCCTTATCCTGGTGTAGTCCCAGTCGCCCATCCTTCTTGTAGAAGTTCACAATGCAAATGTCTGCTTGAATGTCTGGAATCGGTTCAGCTTCCAACTGCTGAGCGATCTCCACGACTTGTGTAATAACTGGATGGAACTCTTCGGGTATTCCCGGTGGTGAGACTCCATCTTGTATCCTCGTGGTTTGGTAGTTCTTGGCATACGGATTCCAATCCTTGCCTAAGCTCATCATTTTTAATTTCATCCTTGCTCCCCCTGGGTACTCCGGTGTGTAAAAACCTCCCGGTCCCATTCCTAGTTGGTTGCATCTTCTGATGATGGCTATTTGTGCTCCGGGTGTCAGGTATCCCCTCAATAAAATCATACCTGGGCGGATAACCTGACATTGTTCGGTTGGAAAGTCTATGGTTTCGATGTCGGTGTGCTCCGAGTTAGGTGTAGATGGTATTGGATAGCAGATGTTGAAGCTTCCTAAAGTGGTAGTAGGTTATATCTTACTTAAGTTCTAATCTCATCTTATTCTTACTTAACTCATTTATTCACCAAACATGCATGATAATGCGGTAAGCAGGTAGTTTTATTACTAAATGGCTATGGCGGTACCTGGCCTCGATGAGGGTTCAGGCTCATCGTCCCGGTCCACCATGTGTAGTGTGGGTCCCGTCTTCTGGGTCACCCTTGGGTTCTTGTCCGCCGCCTGCTACATCTTCCTCTGACCGTCAGATCCAGCTCCCTGATCGGTCTTGCCCTTGCCCCTGGTGTCGGGCCTATAGGCTCTGCTAGCAGGGTTGCGGTAGCACTCATACGCTCGGTGCCCGTAAACTCCACAAAAATTGCACTCCACCTTATTCCCCTTACAATCGAGCCCGGGGTGGTCCTTGTGACACCACCTACAGATGTAGCGTCGCTGGTAGCCACCACCGGCTCCCTTCTCAGTCTCAGATCCTGATCATTCATAATATTAGCATTCATTTCTCAAACGGTCACTAAGTTGTTCCTTAACTCACTTAATACTAATTTCTTACCCTTTGGCGCCCTAGAGCGCAGGGGTGTAGCTGCATAATCATATGTCAACTTCAATGGCTCTTCCGGAGCCTTCTCCTTCTCCTCCTTCCCTTTAGGGTTCTGACTTTTTTGGGCCTGAGGCTGGTACTTCTATTTCTTGTACCCTCCTTGCCCTTGACTCTCCGAGCTCTTACCAGCACTCTTCCTCTTGGCATTCTCCTCGTCCCTCAGCTGGACGGTTATCTCAACCTTAGCAGCGGCATGATAGCACTCCTGCTTTTCCACAGTATTAGTCACTCTTATTCTTCCATAATCTATATCTTACTCATTACTTACTCAAATCTCAATCATTCTTATTACCTGCAAGGTAGTGTAACTCGTCGGCCCCATGCCGTAGCGGAGTCGATGGCTAAGCCCGCCATAGAAGCGGTCCACCAGGATCTGGTTAGAATATCCAAGACCTGGCAGAAGACGGAGCAAGGCGGTGAACTCTGAGTAATACTCGTCCACCGTCATCTTGTCTATCTGCTTAAGCGCATCCAACTGCAAGTGCTTCTTCGTCTGGACATGGGCGGGGTAGTACTTTGCTCATAGCAAGGCGGTGTACTGTTCCCAGCCGAACTCTGGATTGGCCACATGCTCGGCCCTCACCAGCTTCCACCAATCGCCTGCCGCCCCCTTCAGATAGAAAGCAGCCAGACGTACCTTGATCCTAGCAGGGACATCAAGGGTCTCGAAGGCGGTCTCCAGCTCGGAGATGTACGCCTCAAGCTTGGCGGGATCAGTCTCCCCCTTAAAGTGTGCGGGTCAAAGATCTGCAAGACTCTTCACCCAATTTGGTTCCCTAGGTTGTGGCGGTGGAGGTGGTGCACCCACACCAGGCTGATAGCCCATGTGCCCTAATACGGCAGCCACGATATCTGCGATCGTCTGCCCTCCAGGTATTCCCGAAGCATCATCACCTTGGCCTCGACCTCGGCTTCCTCTAGGACGTCCTGCCATCTGAACAAGCATAACTCACATTAGATTCGTATCCACCACTGTTTCGGTTAACGAATTTATAACGACCGTAGACGGTAAAGACGATCCACACTTATTAGTGGTCATCTGACTCTACTCACTCTAACTTCTCACACCCTTAATCCATCACTTATTCCTTAACTTATATCCTAACACGGTGGTTTCTTATGTCCGGTATTTCTTGATCAGAGCGTAACTACGCTCTGATACCACTTTTTGTAACACCCCATCCAAAGCCAATTGTGGTTATCGCAAAACTGAACACTTAATCGAATACGTCGCAGCGGAAATAATAAACACCTGGACCTTGCCACGGTCTGATCGTTAGAATATACCGGTCTTAACATTTACAACACTTATCCAAAGTACATAACCAACCCAAAACATCACCATCCATAATACCGACAACCAACCGAGTACAAGTAACTAAGTCATAATCACAACCTTACATCAGTTTAAATATAAACAGACGGGTGCACAGGCGCAACCCGAACTCAAAATAAACATCCCGTCCTAAGTCTAACCGCTCCTACTCTCGTAGTGCGTCCTCGTGGGTCTCTTACCTGCAAGTGTAAAAATAGCCCCCAAAGGGGGTCAGCACGAATGCTGGTACACCCTCTCATGGCCCCCAAGCTAACGGGGCTACGACGACTAATTGTTGATAGCATGGAAATTGATTACATACACAAGCATGATATGAAGTGCAATAACAATAACCACAGATGAACATATATAGTTCACAAACAATGAACGACTCAAGCGTTCCCTTACAAGTAGGTTAGTAACCCCCTCCTTAGTCCTCATTTCCTTAATCTCAGTTCCTTACCTTATCTTAATCTTAATCTCAACTTATTCTCAGTATACAAACCGTTCCTGGAAGGGAATGGTTGTAGCTTATTTCAAACCTGGGATTTAGGTGATCCCACCGCACCATCTTAATGCCACCTACCCTGGACAGGAGTCCAACGTAGCTGAGCCGGCAACCGGCCCTAGGCTACAAGTCCGAATACAAGTCCTTAAGCGGAGGGCGGATCTGATTCAGATACCGTCCCCCTTTTTCCTTAGCATGCATGACCGGAGATCGGTCCCGGGTTTCCTCACTCAAGTTCCAGTTAGTAGAAATCTTAATCACCATATGCTAGCTAAGCCTTAACGGGCATTAACCAACAACCACCAAACTTAACTCTTATTCTTAACTCAGTAAGTACTAAACTTGGTTAGTAACAATCTCAAGTCTCGCGGGTTAGTGTAAAGATAACACATACACAACGAGAACAAATATAACCGGTTGCATGCTTTATCTTGTTTTAGTCATAGCAATTAAACAGATAGCACACAAGCCGAGGGACACCTCGTTAGCAAACAGGTCACAAGAAAGATTGTACCATTCACCGTCGATCGTCCCGGTTGTTTAATACTCTTCCGGTTTCCAACTTTCAAGTCCTAAAATATCCATCCAACTTAAATGATTAAGTACCTATACATCGCTTAACTTATTTAACTTATTTAACCCTTAGTGGTCCCTAATTAACACTTCTTAAGTCTTATAACTTAATCTTGCAACTTAACTTTAAGCTTATGAACTTATATTTATCTTAACTTAATCCCCTTAGGTTCTTAGGCTTCTAATCATCAATGCCCTCTAAATGGTGTACCATTAATACCATTAAACATCCTTAGAATTTGAAGTTTTTTTTTAAGTGTTAAGGGTCGACCGACCCACCGACCGACCCAACCCCTGGGTCGGTCCGTCCCAAAAACTTTTCCGTCTTTTGAAACCCATCCGTCCGACCTAGAGCTAGACCGACCGACCCAAACCCTCTGGGTCGGTCCATTACAGAACCCATTTCCTAAGTTAAATTTTGCCCGACCGACCCAAAGCTAAGCCGACCGACCCAAAACCCTCTGGGTCGGTCCAGTCCAGAGACATTCCGGCTGGCTCAACATGGCCCGACCGACCCAAAACTGGGTCGGACCCTGGGTCGGTCCACTACAGATTTTTCTCTTAAATTGTTCTTTCAATTCCAAACTCTTCCACAAGTATCCTAATAGGTCCAACACCATCTTGGCACATTAAACCCACCTTATAACCTCCACCAAACTCATTAAAACAACTTCCAAAGATCTTCTCAAACATTTACTCAATTCTTACAAAACTCCCAACACTTAGCATTTATTTTCTTACATTTCTCACATGCAACGCACCAAGAATTTCAATTAACCAAATGCTCCCTCCTCAAGAACTTGACCACACCGTATACACCACTTCCCACCCTTATTGCATTTACCAAACCTTCTTTAGATTCTATACTCTAGTTCTCACCTAAACCATTTCAAAGTTTTACACCTTATTCCCAACGAACTTGCACAAGACTTCTAACTTCTTTTATCAAGGTCTTGGTGCCTAAAATTCACCATTGTAATTCCTACTTCCTCATAGACATTCCTAAGTCATCCTAGTTCACTAGAACATCTTAGACTCATTCCTTTTCATCAAGACAACCTCTAGAACTTCCTAGTACTTCTTTAGTCATGAAATCTCCTTAGAACATCTTAAACACTTAAGTTCTTCACTAAATTTTGCCGTGGGTTCTCTAGTATATTGTTGCACCCAAACACTTGGCCTTTCACCATCAAACAACCAATATCACTCAAATTCTCATCACAACACCTTAACACACATTTTACACCAAAACTACACCACATCATTACATAGTGTATAAACTTAAATGCTTGGCACTTAGGCTCTTAAATGACAATAATCTTAACCACTGAATTTCCACATATATTTGCCTTTAACCTGCGAATACACACAACAAGGCTCCCATTGAAATGAAATGCTTCTTGTAATTCACCTTGATATTCTTAAACTATCTCTTTTTCCTCATTTGCTCCTTAGTCACAAGTTCTCAAACATAGTCATTGTTTCTCCTAGGTCATATATAACCCTTTTCTAATGTAACTCTACACTAAACTCATCACATATCTAAATCCCATTCCCTTAAACAATAAAACACCTTAAGGTAAGTAATTTACCTTGTTCTTTTACAAGCTTTAAAAGCTTTCTTCCTTAGGTTTTTCCCTTCCTCAATCTCGGTCACCAATATATATCTCCTTGCCAATGTTCTAACCAATATCCAATGACTCCAATGAGTACTAGATAATACATTAACCCTAAGGAACAAACCCTAGGTTAAAAATGTGTTTTAAGGTATTAAGGTGATTGTTTTACCTTGGTTTCTCAAGACAAGCTTGAATATGAAGCAAGAAGGACCTCCTCAATCCTTTGAAGAGTAGAAAACAAGCTAGAACAAGGCATTAAAATGAAACCTCATGAGCATGTATTTTCGGTTATGAAGAAAAGTGATGGAAACCTAGATTTTCTTACACTTTCTTTACCTTAAGAGAATGGAGAAGCCAATGGAGTCTCCAAACTTGAATTTCCTCCTCTAATGGTGGTTTGGCTTGGCACCAAATCAAAGCTCTTGGAGTTTTGAAAGGATAAAAAGAGAGAGCTTGAGCTAACTAAGGAGAATATGTAATTTGTTTTGGTTTTGGAGCTAAAATGAGTAAGTTGTGTGCAAGAGAAGGTGGAGCTAGCATGGAGATGAGCTTCACGTTAATGGAGAAGGGAGAGAGCAGCTCAAACCGTGGGAAACAAGAGAGAATGAAGAGGTGAGGAGAGAGGTGAGTAAATGAGATATTTATGTTAAAAGGGTGAATAGTACTTTTGCTTTATAACTCTTTATTTGCTTAATGACTCATAAAGGTGGTGACTCACCTTATAAGAAACCGGCCCCCATTAGTAACATGGGGTACTTAAGTCTTTGTTGGCCAAATATCTCACTTATATTGACTTATGTTATAAACTAGCTTAATTAAATTACTATTCACAAAACAAGGCACATTGCTGTGAAATTTTTGATTTCCCATTGATATAGACTTCCAAGAGTGATACTATGTAGTACACATGTTAATTAAAGAGTAATGATGGACATTTAGCCATTCAAAACTCATTTACAAGACAATTTTTCAAAAATGCGCTTTAAGACTCCTTAAAGCACATTTTGTGTTTTAACTTGTTTTCAAGCTTGGTTTTCTTTGGTAATTGGTTTAAAATAACCATTAGGATATTAATAAGGTCTTAGAACAATATTTGGGCACTCTCCCAAGTCTCTCCAAGCTTAGAGCACGTTTTTACTTAAACTGCTCTTTTGGTGTTTCCTTATATTTTCTTTGATTAGAAATGTTTCTTAATGTTTCTAAGGCATTATTTAGCCTCCTTATATCTTAGTTTATCATTTAAACACCATATCTTAGTTTGGGGTATTTCAATGTACCCCCCTTAAAAGAACTTTGTCCTCAAAGTTCACATATGTGCTTAATCATTCACGGTACTCAATTCCCTTAATCTTAACACCACATCTTATATTCACATTCACACATCTCAAAACTCAAATGTCAATCTCAAATACAATACATAAGTATTATACATAACTCAAACTTAACACCAAAGTGTAGCAACTTACACAAATTCACATCTTAAACAACCAAACAAACGACAAACATGATCGTTTCCTAACTCAAAAGCGAGGAAGCTCTACCCCCCTTAAAAAGGGGTACGCCCCGTACCCTATACAGACGATCTAGTCAGTAAACAAAGAAGGGTACTTCTCCCTCATCTTATCCTCTAATTCCTACGTGGCCTCTTCGACATCCTGGTTAGACCAGAGAACCTTCACCAGTCGCACTGACTTGTGGCGAGTGTCCCTAGTCTTACTGTCCAAGATTCTCTGAGGAGTCTCCAACGATCTCATATTTTTGTTCTAAAGTCAACCTCTCAGGTTCTAACACATGGGAGGGGTGGTGCATGTATTTCTTTAGCTGTGAAACATGAAAAACATCATGCACTTTACCCAGCTCAGCAGGTAAATTCAACCTGTAAGCAACCGGCCCCACCCGCTCCGTAATCTCATAAGGACCAACAAATTTCGGGCTTAATTTTCCCTTCTGCCCAAACCTGAATACACCCTTCATCGTCGAACATCAGCATACGACTTCTGCCTATCTTGAGCAGCTTCATGTTCTCCCTGATTTGCTGAACTTCAGCCTTAACTTGTTCTAAGTACTCTGGTCCCTATAATGACCGTCTCACCACTCATCCCAGCATACGGTGTACGACATGGTCTACCGTACAACGCTTGAAAAGGTGCCATCTTGATCGAAGCGTGATAGTTGTTGTTGGATGAAAACTCGATCAGATGTATTTGTCAATCCAACTGCCCTGGAAGTCTAAGGCACATGCTCTCAGCATGTCCTCGAGTGTCTGAATAGTACGCTCAATCTGACCATCTGTCTGAGGATGGAACGCGGTACTCAGCTTGAGTTCTGTACCCAACGCTTCTCTGGTAGCTCTACAGTACCTCAAAAGGAATCTGGTATCTCTATCTGACACTATGGTCTTCGGTATCCCGTGATGTCTCATGATTTCTTTCTCAAATAACTCAGCTAATTTGGTCACCTTCCAAGTATCGTTCATCGGTATGAATCGGGCTACTTTGGTAAGGCGATCCACCACCACCCATATCATGTTGAGACCTCCCCTAGCAGGTGGAAGCCCAACTACGAAGTCCATGGAGATATCATGGAACTTCCACTCTGGAACTGGCATCGACTGTACCATTCCGCCCGGTCGTCGGTGCTCAAATTTTACCTTCTGGCATGTGAGACACCTCAAGACGAAATCGGTAACATCTGTCTTCATCCCCGACCACCAGAAGTATCGCTTCATGTCTTTATACATTTTAGAGGCTCCCGGATGGATGGAAACTGAAGAACAGTGTGATTCCCTAAGTATACGGTCTTTCAGATCCGTGTTGCCCCGTGGTATGCATAACCGGCCCTTAAGTCTGATCAGATCATCATCATAAAGTCTGAAGTTGTATTTCTGACTCTCAAAGGTACCATCTGTCAGCTTCTGTCTGACCTCTCCCATGTACTCATCTGTCCTCTGAGCCTCTCGCTCATCAAGCCACTGGAGAGAAACTAGCGAATGGAGTGAGTGTGCTCGACGGCTCAGGGCGTCTGCTACAACATTGGCCTTCCCCTCTTTGTATTGGAGGTCAATGTCATAGTCTTTCAGAAACTCTAACCATCTCCTCTGTCGAAGATTTAACTCCTTCTGAGTGAATATGTATCTCAAACTCTTGTGATCGGTGTAGATCGTCACACTAACCCCGTATAAGTAGTGGCGCCATATCTTCAAAGCGAAGACTACAGCTCCCAGCTCCAAATCATGTGTGGGGTAGTTCTCCTCATGTTTCTTCAACTGGCGTGAGGCATATGCCACCACCTTGCCATGTTGCATGAGCACGCAACCCAACCCTCTGCCGGATGCATCACAATAAACCTCAAAGCCCTCTGTACCGTCTGGAATGGTCAGAACCGGTGCAGTGGTCAGTGAGTCCTTCAAGCTCTGAAATGATCTCTCACAGTCAACTGTCCACAAGAACGGTGCATCCTTCTTCATCAGATTGGTCATCGGTTTCGCGACCTTGCTGAAATCCCTAACAAACCTCCTGTAGTAACCTGCCAGACCAAGAAAGCTCCGGATGTCGGTAACAGTCTTCGGCCTTGGCCAAGTACGTACGGCATCAATCTTCGCTGGATCCACGGAGATCCCAGCATCTGAGATGACATGACCTAGGAAAGAGACCTGGTCAAGCCAAAACTCACATTTGGAGAACTTAGCATATAGCTGGTTCTCCCTCAATATTTCCAATACTCTCCTCAGATGTTCCTCATGTTCAACCTTAGATTTCGAGTATATCAAAATGTCATCAATAAACACCATAACTGACTTGTCCAGCTGTTCCCGGAACAAGCGGTTCATCAGATCCATAAACTTTGCCGGTGCGTTCGACAAACCGAACAGCATCACTGTAAACTCATAGTGGCCGTATCGTGCCCGGAATGCCATCTTCTCAATGTCTCCCTCCTTAATGGCTATCTGATGATACCCCGATCTGAGATCAATCTTGGAGAACACAGATGCTCCCTTCAACTGATCGAACAGATCGTCAATGCGGGGTAGTGGGTACTTATTCTTCACTGTCACTGCATTCAGCTCTCTGTAGTCGATGCAGAGGCGGAGACTACCATCCTTCTTCTTCACGAAGAGGACTGACGCTCCCCATGGTGAGACACTTGGTCTTATAAATCCCTTATCTAATAAATCTTTTAATTGTTCCTTTAACTCAGTCATTTCTGTCGGAGCCATACGGTATGGTGCCTTGGCTATCGGTCCGGTACCAGGTAGCAGCTCGATGGTGAACTCTACCTCCCGAGTGGGTGGCATGCGGGGCAGTTCCCGTGGAAACAAGTCGGGGAACTCTGACACTACCGGTAAGTCGGGGTCGAACTCAGGGTCTCTCTCTATGTCCTGTACATAGCAGAGGTACACTTCTTCCTTTCTCCTTAATTCCTTATACATTGCCATGGCGGTGATGATCTTATTCGAAGGCTCTCTGGGCCTCTGGCGGTATGATATTGTTACCCCAGACGGACTCTTGAGCAGCAATCTATGCTCGGCGCAAAGGATACGTCCCTTGTGCCGCTCCAACCAGTTCATCCCGAAGATAACATCAAATCCTAGCTCTCTGAACTCAATAAAACTGACTGGAAAGTCTTCTCCCTTAATTCTGACAGTGGCTCCTCGGTAGTAACGAGTGCAACGAACCTTCTCCTTACACGGGAGCGTAACCGTGAAGTCGGGTAGCTCATCAGCGTCTAGCCCCAACCTGCTCGCGAATGATGCCGAGACAAAGGTATGCGAGCGACGTCGTACACTAGCTTTGAACCTACGGTAATGAAGTATCTGGTACTCATTTCCATCCCACACAGAGGTAGACCTATGACTACGCTGATGTCTAAGAATGGAGCCTGGTGGTGGATCGGGATCCATGTGTGGCTGAATATTAAATAACAAGTATTTAAATATATTAAGCATTAAAATTGAGCAGCAAGAACATATAAAACTTTTGAAATAGACCAATAATTGTTTTTGAACATTCAATTAACACTACAAATCAAAGTCCATGTTTAACAAATAAATCCAACTACAACACTAACAACCATCACTGTACTATCAACACTAAGAACCATTCTTATTAGGACATTTTCTCTGGTTATGTCCCTCTTGCTTATGTAGTTCAATGTATAGTTCATAAAATACCGCTTGTAGCCCTCCACCCGCAGTAGAACATAGCATTTTGAACATCCTCAATGGGTATAACTATCCACTCTGTAGAGTCGTCATTCACTGACTAACCCGTCCTCTGTGACACTTTCACTTTGTAGGTGCACATGTTGATACCGAAGAGACTACCAATCTGAGCAATAAACTGCTCATAATTGGTGTCGACACTAACTAAGAGAAGCTTCTTCTTCCCACCCTCGTAATCAGCTCCGTTCACCCCATGCACAATGTTGCCATTAACATGACATACCAACTAAATGAATGCAGACATATCCTCCTAGTTAAGCACACCATTGCATCATCACATATTGAATCCAACACAATCTCCATTTGACTGATTCCAGGCACAATTATCCAATAGAACATCGAAAATAATCAACTTCGCACTATAGTATTACAAAACACTACAATTCATCAATTAATACTGCTATTCAACCTGATCCAACTACTTATAATTTCATAAAACACTCCAAACAATCAATTATCACTACAATTTCATAAACAACCATAATCGTCAATTAATACTACAATTCTTCCAAACAAAACACCAAAGTTAATCAACTTAAAACTAGAATATTACAAAACATTACAATTCATCGACTAATACTATTATTCAACCTTATCAATTACCTATAGATGTACAAAACAATCCAAATCATCAATTATCATCACAATCACACAAATAACCACAATCAGTCAACTAACTTCCTAAAATTTCATAAACTGTCAATTTTCTAACAATCCCTTTCTAGGGTTAGAAATTACCATAATGCTCAATGTAAGTGTTGGCAGTAGCTGGTGGGCGGTTGTGCAGGTTGGCGACGCCGGAGCAGTAAGTCGGTGGTGGTGCAGGCAAATTCCGGCAAGCATAAGTGGGCGGGGGCGATTTCAGTTTGCAGAGAAGGGAGGAAGAGCTGCTGCTGCACGAGAAGGAAGAAGAATGAGGAAGGGGGAGAAAGATACTGGCTGCGGGAATTAAGAACCCATGAAATCGTCTTTTGTATAGACGATTTCTATATTTCTCGAGAAATCATTTCTTCAACAAACGATTTCATAAGTTATAGAACCAACTTCACAAGTTTTCTTATGCTCTTTATTTTATTTTTTTTTGATAATTGCTGGAAAATCCAGTTACAATGGCAATACTATGACAAAGTGCCTTTCTCGCCTATTTTTGACAGTTAGGGGCACTTGGCCCATTTGCCACAAGGGCAAAACAAAATGATAGGAGAAACCAACATAAGTCTACCATACCTTTCTAGCCCTACTAATCTTACTAGCTAAGAGGGTCCCTTAAATCTATTTAGCCTTCTTCTTGCCCCGCATGGCCACCTTACTAACTCGTGAAAACTTACTAAAACCTAGGGGTCCAGTCCCACGAACTCTCTTCCCCTTATCGTTAGTTGTACTCCTAGAGCATCTATCAGACTCCTCTTTTGACTCTTCACTCTCGGCGTGACCTCTTCGGCGAAAGCTCGTTCTCTGTTCTCGAATGATCTCTTCAAAATTGGATATGGCAAGCTTCTCGTTAGGGACGGTGCATCCGAGCAGCTTGGCAAAGATGAGAGTTTGTCTTGCTTCCTCTTTAACAACTGCCTCCTCAGGATCATCATCGAGGTCATCTTCTTGCTTAGAGGGTCCAGCAGGCTCGAACCCAGGGAGAAACTCCGGCTCCTCGAAGAGGCTCCTAAGACCAACATCCTCCAGGTCTTCCTCCAAAACTTGTGCCTGAGGACCACCAGACCCTGACCCGGGCCGAAGCCCAAGATCACCAGACCCGTTACCATTATGTCCAAGGCCGATCCCCACGTCCACGTCATTGCTAAGCTTATCGAAACATTGGGCGTCTTCCTCCATCCCTCCCTTCGTTTTATTAACAATATCCTCCATAACTGGATCGGGGCCCGAAACCTTAACACTAAGTGGCTGGCGAATTGAAACTGGCACCCGATCACCAGTCCCCATTGCCCCCTGACACGGGTTCCTATTGACACCATCATTCGAGTTCTGGACATTGGGAGACGTGGGAGGAGGTGGCTGTTGCACACATGCAGCTTGGTAGTAACCCGCGCTGGAATAAAATGGCCATAAACCCCATCCCTGTGGTTGGCCCCACCATCCGGGCTGGTCAAAGCCATGCGTCGGGTAACCTACCCAAAAACCAGCAACTGGGTACCACCAACTCGAGGAAGAATATGGCGCACCGCTCCAGAGACCATTAGACAACCCACCCACCGAATATCCTCCATTAATATCACCGACACAATTAAATTAAGAAATCGTGTTCCCAAAAGACGCTTTATGAAATCATCCCTACAAAAGATGATTTCTCTCTTCCATAATCCCATTGACTCGGCGTCCGATGTGACGTGGGCTTAAGTGAAATCATCTCATAAGAGACGATTTAACTTCTGGAATTAACGATGTGACGCGGGCTTAAGTGAAATCATCTCATAAGAGACGAGTTAACTTCTAGAATTAATGAAATCGTCTCTTGAAGAGACCATTTCCCATGAGTAATTTTAGGAATTAGTTTTGATTTGAAGTTGATAAGGAGATTTTTTTTGTAAATGTGAGTTATTTCAGTAGAAAAAGCTGAACAAATTTATCCTTCCTAGCTTTGGTGACTGAAATGGTACGGGCATAAAGAATATGCATGCCTTAGATATTACTGTATAATATACCATAGGTTCATTCAGTCATTCTAGTGAGCATTATATAGGGTACAAGTTATCATGTAAAGTTATGACCATGGTACAGATATACTAAACGTGGCCTGTTTGCAAAAGGACACCCCCATAGTCAACATATTTTTGTTCTCAGCCTTTTCCTTTGGAACTCCACTTTCTTTATACGCTGAGTGTCCCATCTCTAAGCTTCATCCGATTGGAGGTCCGCCAACAATACCACAAATTCTAACTGAATGTAGAGCAAAGGTCCTGTAATGAACCCATACCATTATCATCACTGCTACGAGCACAAACAACACTGATATCTGCTTCTATATTGACATCAATCAGTGAATTAGATACATATAGAAAGAGATCTGGAGATTATGGGAGGATACCTCACAGGTGGGTATAAAGAAAAGAACTGCAATTACTTTAACAAATCATAGAAAAACCCCCACCAAGTAGAGAGAGCTTTCTAAATGTTTGAATCTAAGTTTTTTTTAACTTGTATCGTCTTGAATGATAAGTCCATCAACCCAAAGTGGAGAGACAACGTACGTATCATAGGTCAATCAAACTGGAGTGACCAATGTGTTTTGGATGGCATCATTTTGATCGTGAACAGTTCAAATGATTCCTCAACTAGAATAAGTCAAACAATCATAGACCACAACAGTCTCAACTCAAGAAGCAACAAATTGCTTCAAATACAATAAGCAAGGTCATCCAAGGATTGATACTTAATGAAGAACCATGAGTCAGATCCCAACAATGTCAAGAGGTCACTCATAGAAGGATAATGGGAAAATAAAGAGTCAACTGTGTCAAAGAAAAAGTCAACCACAGTCTCACGACCATACATCACCCATCGAAAGGCTCCAGAGATGATAATCTGGTATTGCTGCACAAACTTGTTGGAGTTCTTCCATCAATGGCACACTCATTTTGCCAGAGCGGGGTAGCCACTCCCAATCTAATGGACCCCCTATGTGCTAATTTCTTCTTGGGAGGTTTGACATCATAATCATCTTCTTTCTCTATCATTTCCTCAAAATCAGGTTGGACAGGTTCCTCCCTTCTCTTGTTTTCTTTTCTTCAGAAGGTCTTTTCCTCATTCTTGATGGACCAGCTTGATCTTTGAAGGTTTTTTCTAGCTTTAGGGCCATCTACAAAAGGAAGACAAAAAGGAGAATAAGAAAAGGTTCAAGGATAATCACATACACTAGTATTATAGCATACGTAATCTTAAAACTGAGACGAACTTACAAAGATTGAAACATATCAAAGCTGACATACAATGAGAACTCAAAGTAAATAAACCGTAGACTTCTTCCTCTATATCATCAACACAATCTAAGAAATCCTACCCAGCGTGCAACCATTCAAAATCTGGGAAAAATTAGACAGCATCTCCCCAAAAAAGTCAACTAATCCAAAACTGTTTAATCAAACCCAAACGGCAATAGCAATTATCTCTGTTCAACAGTCTGTACAATTACTAGCATCCTTAGCAGCATAAACTTCAAAGTAAAACAGAATCAACCAGCACCAAACAGGTTCCGCAACATACCACTTCAATGCAGAGCTTATTGCAAGAGTCTAAGCACGACTCCATACTAAAGCAATCACATCAAAGTTTCTGCAGTAAGAGCAACTTCGAACTCCCAACAGCAGCGGACTATATATATACTCTTATAGCAACTATAATCTTATTTCACCAACAACTATAGATTTAAAAATCATTACAGGACTTTAAGCTAAAAAACAACTATAATACTCAACGTTCCATTGATTTATGCTTTACCCCGCAACAACTTCAATTTTCTCAAATCCTCAAACAATTGATACCGCTTTAAGTAATATTCTGAACAGCTATGTAAAACAGGAACTAATGCAACAGCTGAGCCTTAGAGTGAAACAGTGGCCGTAACACAATCTAAGACAACAGTAACAACACTAAGAATTCTGCTACCAAAAGCTCAAAAAAGGCCGCCCAATGTAGCAGTCTACACATTTCCATTGCAATCATAAACGTCACCTTAATTAGATACTTCAACCATAAGATAAATAACAAAAACCATCCATCTCTGTAACAGGAAAAACAAAGGAGCAATTTTAGATGGTTCTCATGCGACAGACTTAATAGATCCTTAGAAACATATTCACAGTTCTAATCTCAACTCCTAACTCTTACTCCCATGCTGAACAGCAAAAGGATCCGACAACTTACCTGGTAGCAGCAGAAAAAGAACAAAACGTAAACGCAGTAAAAATCAAATCCCTCGCCAGTCACACTAGTTCCCAGCAGCTACGGGATTGGAGTCTGATTTGGGGGATCTTTGAGGGCGACGAGAGTGGAGGTGTCTGGGGGCGGCGGTGATGGTGGCGCCGTCGGAGAAAATAAGCGGCGGAAGCGGCGGTAAAAGGTGGAGAAATTTGTTCGCAGTTCTCAAGAATAGGAGTTAGGGAACGAGGACGAGTGACGAGATGGTCGGGTGTGGGAAAAATCCCTCCAAACTACAATTATATTTAACTACTCCCTCGGTCCTGAATTGACCGTCTTGTTTATTATTTGGACATGTCATTTGACTTCAATTTTTAACATATAAGATAAAATAATTTTTAAAATTTAAAATTTGCATATGATTCTTAACATGTTAAACTATATATTACAAACATTAGTTTTATAAAATTATGTTATTTTATATGCTTAATATTGAAGTGGAAAAATGTGCCATAAAGTAAACAGGGCGGTCAATTCAGGACGGAGGGAGTATCAGTTTCCAGTGTAACATGACTTCGCAGTCATAAAGGCTTTGTTCGACATCACTATTTTGACAGTATATTTGCAGCATATTTGGTAACAAGTTTGTATTGGCATATTTGTTAGCAGGTTTGCGTTGACATATTTGTACCTGTTTTGAAAACTGCTGTTTGGCAGTGCGGCATATATGTAACATATTTGGTTAAGTTAGTTATATATAGTGCATTTACCGTTTCTATATTACAATTATTATATTACACTATGTAATTTTATTTTGTTAATATAAATAAATAGAAAAATTCACAAACAATATATTACTATGAGTATTCAATTTACACTTAAAAAAACCTGAGAAACCAAAGAAAATAAAAATATTTATATAACCAATAAAATATTAATTTTTTATTATTTAAGTAAAATTGTAACTTCTAAACAATATATTGTTATTTTCTTAATTTTATAATTCTTACAAATATAAAAGCGTAAAAAAAGAGAACAAGCGTTTCAATTTTCTAATGATGTTGTGTGAATTTATTTAGTGAAATTGTAACTTTTAATAATATATAATATTTGTAACTTTGTATGTTAATAAATTTATATACATTCATATTTCTATATACTTTTTTAATATTTCAGTTCATATATCAATAAGTGTGTATATTTATTGGTTTTTTTAATGTTATTAATCTATGTGGTACTACAAATAATATATTGTAAATTAGTATTATTAATGTGGTTATTAAAAAAAATTGGCTAAAGAAGTAGTACTATTTTTTATAAATTATTTGGTGCATTGTGTAATTTGTAACAAATAAAGTAACTACTAAAAAATGTTATAAGATAAGTAGCTTTTTAAATCAATAGTTACAGTAATTCAATTATGGAGGGAGAAAAGAAGCGGAAGTGAAAACGCGTAAACGAAAAAGTAGCATTTGTTGCGACCATTTTTGCTGACATCTGACATTTATGCTGACATTTATGCCCTTTTAACCGAACAGCACAATAAATAAATGAGGATAAAGTAGCATATGTAAGAACATATATGCTGCATTTACGCTATTTTTTTTAGGCGAACGCAACCAAAATCTTCACTCCTAGCCGAGAGCTTCCCTCTCTATCAAAAAAGAGCTTCTCATATTTCCAATCTTCCACTTTTTCCTCGAACTTCTCATAAATAATTTTAGTCACTAGTACAAAAAAGCCTATTTTGGCGCCCCTATTTGTAACACCCCTACTCTATTCGGCTCCTAATCATCTTACTTAACAATATAATCGCAGCGGTAATCTCAACAATTGACTACTGGTGTCACCGTTCTTGCTCGCCCATACGAGTAATAACGTGCTTCCTGATAAGCTCTTAAATACGAAACATTTTCTCACAGTGACAACAAGAGATAGATCTAAACTCCTAAAACCAATATAAAATACATTCACAGTGAGCTTTCTACGTATCCAAAACCTATACATATTTCTAGGTTCGTATTAAAATGCAACAGTGCATGTTTAAATAACTGTAATCAAACTACCCAGCGCGTCACTCTCTTTGCCGACACCGGAAGTTGCATACCTGCAAAAATGGTAGTTTGTGGTATGGAATCAGCCCCTGCTGAGTATGTTATTACCTGACTGTCATGCACCCTCGGACCATTCAGTTATTTGGTCGAGAGCATGCAATTCGTTTCCATACAAATAGTTCAATGTTGAAACTGTAAAACAACAATATATTGCAGTAATCTCAAATAACAAACAAGCCCCCGGCTTCACACATCGCATCGTAATAAACCACTGAAAGCGTTTACAGCGCTTATATGAGTACAGAGACTCCATTCCAACAAACACTTAATAATTCATAATTGAGTTCAACGACTCACTCGACCAAACACCCAACCACAATCCACACATGAGTACGGTTACTCGACACAACCAGTTCACAACACACAATATGAGCATAATGGCTCGTTCAAACAAATCCACCAACATACCACACATAACCACAAAGCACAACCAATGAACAACAAGGCGAAGTAACGAGAATTGTAAACGAGTATGAACTCTCGTCTTTGGCTTGCAAGCCCAAATAATGTTCGCCTAATGTACGAGTTAATATAGTCGTTCGTAATTGTTCAGTCATGTCTAATGACAACGTCTCGTTAGAACGACGTGTCTCTAAGTTACCCATCTCTTATGGCGGGTCACCCACGGCAATAGCCACTCCAGCGGTAGAGTCTCCGTCCTACGAACAATCTGTAGTTCGTTGGAAATTTATCCAGATACTTACGGCTACCACACGGTGTCCTAGTATCGTTAATGGATCACAGTTCACAGCAAGAGCCACATCCTTGATAAACTTATCTATACCATCGCATCGCTTTACTATTCTTTTTCCTAACACAGCAGACCAAGGTCGTAGTCCAATCCTGAGTATGTCGACTCGGGATCCAGTGCTAGATACGAGAGCGGCGTTAAAGAGGCCAATGCTCCGTATATGAGTCTCAGATATTTTATATATCTTATTATCCTAACGCTACAACGTTTTACTTACGTTCCTTATATTACACATATAAGATAGCATCATTGCCGCTAGTTCGTTTTATAATATGTTCATATATACGAACGGTACTGTTATCGCACAACAGTAATAATAATAAAGCAGCATTAATACGCAACTCAAGCATATTAATTCACAAGCAGACATTCAATCTTATCACAGGTTTTCACACAATGTCTGAACTGAGGAAATCCTCAGAGACAGTCAAGCCACATAAATAACATACCGTTCACACTGCTGAGTATTACGGTGGAGTATGAATCAGCTAAAGTCTCTGGAGATCCTCGAGACGCCTCTAACAATCTATCAACATGCATCACACTATGCATCAGCATCTCATATTAACAATACACTACGGCACCCCGTACCGTTATTAATCTACCCCGGTTTATTCCCCGCTGTTAACTAATAACGTTTGTCGGGTTTTCGGTTTAACTCGGGATTAGGAAAAACGCTATATCACATGCGTGGTTACGTCGAGTATATTAATACTCTTAACTTTAAACGTTTATTATCGCATGTAGTGTAATACACCTTGTGTATGATATAGTTTGTTTCTATATTGCATGTATAATCCTTTATCGTGTACTGTACATCTCGCCTTAGTATTATTTTTTTTTTCTAAGGTTTGTTTTTCCAAGTTAAATGTAGTATAATTCGTGTATAAAAATGCCTTGAACTACATAACCCCATATTATTTCATGTACACTCTTAACATTAGAATTCCATAACTAGTGTTTATAATTCTTTTCCCTTTATCTCATATCATTTTAATTGTGGTAATATATAGTCTTTGTACTATATTATATTTTCCACACTATAACATATACTTATTTATATATATATATGCATTATAGGACTATTTATTATATGGCAAGTCATTATAATATATATTCATTCTTTTTAATGAATACCTCTTATATTATAAATGTTATAACTCTTATAACATTAAAACCATATTATAAATTTCATTCAAAAATAGTAGTATTTCCGAACAGCACCTATATTTCTCAAATATTTATAAAATCCACCACATAATTTATATAATGTTATATCATAGTTACATAACATATATTATGACATTTAAGTCATTAAAACAATTATAACCTATAGTTATATATTGTTAATAAAATACCAAACAGCCCTTAAAATTCTCGGTATTTATTATTCTCCACTAAACTTCCATAATTTGTAAATCAACCCCAAATTATATTTAATTGTTACACTTATAACGTATACCTTATATTATAATCCTTAATATAATTATAACCCATGGTTATATTTTCTTAAAACAACCGAACAGACCCCATGGTCTATTTAAATTTAATTTCCACCACTTAACTTCTTATAATCACCAAATAACCCCATTTAACAACATATAGTTTCTAATGTCATCAAAACTATATATTATACATATATCTTCATAAAACCTCATATATAATTCCAAAAATCACCAAACTATACCAAAAGGTTATAAATATCATTACTAACCTTATATTTTCTCTAAATCTCGGTTTTACCACATATGTTACCCATTTGTAACAATGTTATGAAATATCTTATATTATACTTAGATAATTCATATAAACTCCAAATTTAACCAAATCAATTTCTAAAAATTCCTAATAACCTAAGGTTTGTACTAAACTCCATTTAGTACCCCAAGTTTTCGGAAATAACAATACCACCCCAAGTCTTATAAATCTTTTACAATTTAATACCTATCTCTTCATAAGGTGGTATTTAAATTTCTAAAATTTTCCAAACTTGGTCAAAGTCTCCTATATAGTCAACTTTGACCTCTAATACCAAATGGGACCCAAACTTTCGGTAATTACCTATCTTACCCCATACCTTTCTATTTTACAATTTTGACACAAAACTTTATAAAATGTTATAATTTTTATTAAATTTATTTAAAAAGCCTAAACTCTTCTAAATTAAGCCCACGGCTTTCTAATTTTCCAGTAATTACGATTTGGCCCCAAACTTAATTATAAGCATAAATTTAACTAAATAAGCTTATAAACTTAAATTAAAATGGCCTAATGACATGGCCTTATTACAACCTTGAACTTGCAAAATAAATTACACATTAAATGTCTCAAAATATAGTATATCTCACGGCCTCACTTTAGATTATATATTTTTCCACATAATGTCATAATTTGACCATTATGTTAATTAAATCACTTAAATGACTAGCTTAATTTATCTTAGTCATTTTTTTCCATTCTTAGGTTATAAATAACCCATATATTATGTTTCACTCTCGGCACATAAATATATATGCTAAGAATAACATAAAATCATAAGTTTAAGGTGTTTATACCTTGATTATTCCTTGTATGAGCTCGGTCTCTTGTAGGAAAATTCACCACATGATTTAGACATGTTTAATACACAAAAACAAGATATGGTTACACTCCAAGCTTGAGCTTAACCATAAGGAATAATTAATGTAAGATTTAAGGCAAAAATCACCTTAAAAATGCAAGGGAAGTTCCAAGTGAATTCGGCCTGATTTAAACACACCACAAGGTGTTAGATCCACTATATAGGCATAAGGAATAGCTAGACAACAACAAGCTACCTTGGTATTTGATTTTACCTTGGAAAAATGCCTTAAAAGAGGGTATTTCCTTTGGATCTTGGCCACCCTTGCTCCAAATGGCTAACCAACTGATTGAACATGTAAATATGAAGATTATGAGTGTATAAACTCACAAAAATCAGAGGAAGAAAATCGCTTGAAGACTAGAGAGGCTTAAGGTATGTTTTTACCTTAAAATGCAAATTTGGGCAACCTTTGCCCCTAGACTTGCTTCAGCCGAGTTTGGATGTTGTTCTAACCTTAGAACACTGAGAATGAGCCATGGGAATTGATGAGCCACGAAATCTAAGTGTAGGTAGTGAAGAAATGAAGAAAAAGGGCTAAAAATGACATTAAAAGCTTACCTTAAGAGCTTAAGAGTTTGAACTGCCTTCCTAACTCAAGGGCCAGTCGTGAGAGAGCTTGGAAGGGGTGCTGGATCGGCTGGAATGGGGCAGAAGGCAAGGGAATGATTGGAATGGCTTAATTGATTTGAAAAAGTAAGAAAAGTTACTTTTTACTATTCAAAATTGGTATTAGGTATCAATTTGTCTTACAATGATTGTAAGCTGTCTCCTCCCCTCCTTGCCTGCCGACTTCCATGGTCCAAATGGGTCAATTGATTGACCATTGACCAAACTTGGTCAATTTGACTCATGCGGGCCCCACTTTAGGGTTTTATTAATATTTTAATATTAAATTTGTAAAAATTCGTAAATTTCTGGAATTAAATTCCTAATATGATATAATATGATAAAATATCATATTTAAGGGTAATTATAATCTTTAAGCCCATTAAAAATCAATTTAAAAGGCAATCTCACAAAAACGTGCTTTAAGGTGTTTTAGCGCACATTTTTGTGTCACAGGGTGTTCCTGAGCTTAGTTCTCCTTGAGAATGGTTTTATTGTGTTCCTTGCTTCATTATAATACTTAGGAATCCACTTTGGATCCTATTTGGGGTCATACAACCTTTATGGTGTCTTAAAGCACATTTTTGGCTTTACCGATCTTAAGGCGTGTTTTGCCTTGTTGAGATCTTTTAGATTGTTCCCCAATAGTAATTAGATGTTTATTAATCATCTTAGATCATTAATAGATCATTTAATTAAGTTTTAAAGGTTAGGGGTATTTCAGTCTATCCCCCTTAAAAAGGCTTCGTCCCGAAGTCCTTAATCCTCTACAGTTCACCTAAGGAATCAAGTTCCACTAAGTAACCAAACAGTCCATTGCTAGGGAGTAACTCCCACTAGGTTCAGACCTAGTCTATACATACAGTATATATCAAGTAGTCAAACTCATGGTATAAGCTCATTCGTTTCATAGCACTAAACAAGGTGCACATCCAATTCATCCACAAAAGTACTCAGCGGTACTATTTATATATCCAACCAGGTGCAAAACTCATAGTACACAGCACTAGACAAGGTGCAAAACTCATGGTACACAGCACTAGACAAGGTGCAAAACTCATGGTACACAGCACTAGACAAGGTGCAGAACTCATAAAGTACTCAAAGGTGTTTGCAAGGGATACTCCACGCATCCCTATCTACATGTTAGTATCTCGCGAGGATACCCACACATCATTCCACATGTATGCGTGCACATATAGTTAACGTTGACAGTTCACAGGGAAGCAGTCTTAAAGACCAGGACTTGACGATCCCCAACCCCAGCCAACGTCTACTACCCGCGGACACACCGGTTTAATAACGAAGGACACTGCGGTCCACGGCTCCTCGGACAGTATCACCTTATTTCCTTAGTCACCCACAGACACACCGGTCTAATGACAAAGGGCTCTGCGGTCCACGGCTCTCTGGGTGATGTCACTCGCAGACACACCGGTCTAATGACGAAGGGCTCCACGGTCCACGGCTCTTCGAGTGACGCCCTAAATTCCAATTTCTATTCATATCTGTGTCCACTTGTAGGAAGTTTCGAGAATCATTCAACCCCGACGTGGTCAGCGTCAGTGTTGAACTATCTCTCACCTCAATTTGTGTTCGGTTTCCCTTGATCGGACCAGGATCAAGTTCAACTTCCCACGTCAATTTCAATCAATCAATTGTTTATTCATTTCTAATCTTGTTTCCTCTTGATATTTGCCACCTTGTGTTCTATAGATACACAAGTCAACTAGTATAATTAATCTAATCACCGTCATATAGGATCATGTATTCTAACCAAGTACCAAGTTCACTCGACTTATAATTATTCATACAATTCCTAGAGGTTTTACCTCCACTAGGTTATACATCGGTCTCATGCCGACTCACTCATCGCATTCCAATAATCGGTTTCATACCGAGTCACAAATCATATAGTATGGAGCTTTCTACTCCTTCTGTTTGCCATCTCCCACCGAAGTTACCAGATAAACCTACTTGAACTCTCAACCGGAGCTAACAAGTTAGGGCGTCATCCTCCACTCCCGCCGCCTTCACTCCCCTCCGCCGTTTATGTGTTAGTGTTTGCAACGTTTGCATAAATAATCGGAATTAGGATAAGAACACTCTATCTGTTCTCCTTTTCCTATTCGCCACAGGGATGCGAACTAAAATATATATATTCATACACATAATACATCACAATATTACCTCAAGTAATATAACATAGTCATAATACTTGTACTCTACGTACAATAATAGTTGGCAGCATGTGTACCATGCACTACGTACTCCTACGTACGGTATAATTTAATCGCTCTACCCCCTTTAAAAATGATTACGCCCACGTAATCTACGAATATATCATCGTGAAGAAGTAAGTTCAAGATGTTCCCTTCCAGTGGAATTATTCGTGCACCAATGTGCTACATATTTCATTACCCCTTTTTTTTTATGGGGTCGGGCTTTAGCCCCTCAAGTTATACTGTCTATCTTGGTTAGGTGTATGTATATTCATATACGGTTTTGATCGGGAGATGTAAACACGTCATTTGTTTCCCCTAACCCGCTAGGTACGTCAAACCTAAGCAATATGGGCCCACTCGCTCCGCAAGCAGTATGCCCAACTTCCTTATGGTTAGTTTACCCCTCTTAGGTAGTAGTTTTATGTCGATTTCAACTCCATGTGACGGCGTTTTCTACACGGTCTTCCATAATTATGGGAATGGAGTAATTTATTTGACTGTGTGGTATCGTTAGTCACACACGCTTATTATTTCGACTAGTCATTCTATTCAATCCTCCTGAATTCTATACATGCTCAAGGTATATTCCCATGAGTTCATGCCACCCTACCGAACTAACCTTCGGTATAAGTGTTGTCGAGCTATGCTCTAGCATCTAGTGCTTACATCAATTGTCTCTAAAATATCAAGACGAGTCTGATATGCGCATCTAACTGGCGCCTCATGACTCCAAGTTATTTCCCTCTGGAATGAGTTCGTTCTTTGGGTACCTTGTAGGTCCGCTTTTGCTAGTGTGAACTCGTATCCCTCGTGTGTTGGTATTTTAGTGTCCGCATATATGGTTCATCCCTCTTCTCCATTAGGGGAATCCATTTGTTTATCTGATCTTCCACCTTCTGATTCTCACCTGCATAATTCGGTTAACAGTTATTGAAATACCCTAAACCTTAATATGTTAATTAATTATGTAATTATGATTTTCTAAGGCTAATTAAGTCCTTAAGATCATTGGTGAAGAGATAAAAACCAAAAAGAAAAAGAAAATGCGTAAAAGTCACAAAACGTGAAAATGCGTATTTAATTATTTAGGAGGTATATAACCTTCACTAGGGTTATAAATATATTTGTATACCCTAAGTACACGCTAAGAACAAGTGGGGAAAAATTCCCGAAGGAAACGGATCCAAACAGTGGATTAAAAAGGCAAAACGAGCTTTAAAACACGTTTTTCGAGAAACCCGGAAAATGTAATTTTAAACGGGTTTAAAGGGCTAATAAAAATTTATGGTCAATCATATGGCTATAATTAAATATTAGTCAAGGTCTAGGACCATAAAAAAAATAAATAAAACAAAAATCCGGAAACCGGACCCGGACTGTTAAAAAACTGACAGTTCGGGAATTAACGAGTGTTATCTGCTAATGACCAAGTGCCTCTCTCTCACATTATAAAATAAAAAATCAGATTTGGTCCCCCCTCTTTGTATCTCACGTGAGAGAGCCTCTCACTCACCCATCTAATTCTACTTTACTCACAAAAATACAAAAACATAAAAAGTAAAAAGTACAATCTTACTTTATTTTCCCTCTCTCACACTCTCTTTCCTCTATTCTTGTGTGTCATCCGATTGTTCCATCTACCCAGCCCCCTCTCTTGTTGTAATTGCTCTATTATATTAGCTAAAGACAAAAATAATAAAACACAATGTTACTTTACTTTCCTCTCACACACATATTCACTCTCTCACATTTCTCTCTCTTCTATTCTCCTTCTCCCTTACGATTTTTTCCCCCTTCCAGCTCTCTCTCTGTTCCTTGTTCCTCTAATGGCGATTTCATGAGCCTTCCCCAACTCCACTCTTCTCCTTCCTTGTTCCACCACTAAATCAAGTCCAAATCAAAAACAAAATACACCAAAATACTCACCTTGCTTTGGAGATCATTTTCCACCTTTTAAAATCTTCAAACTCCACATTTGACTTCCATGGGTGTAGCTCATTTTGAAGAGGAAACCACCCATTCTTGAAGCTAATCAACCCTTTGATGGTTTAAGGTAAGAAATAACTCAAAAACTCATTTATTTCTCCATTTCTTCTTGGCCGATTTTGCCTCTGTTTTGAACTTCGTTTTTGACTCTTCATTTTAGCTTGTTTAAATCCTCATTAAGTTCTGGAGCTTGCCACCCTTAATTCCAAACACTCCATTGTGAAGTAGAAGGTAAAAATCTCTTCATTTTCATGTTTAAACACCCTCTTGTTTTAGGGTTGTTGCAAGAGCTCTATTTAATTTCATGGTGCTCATTACCATTCATGGTATTTGGTCATTAGTGTAACAAACAAACCCATTGGAAATCGGTTGTGGAACAAGAAGTGAGGAGGAGGGAAAGTTGAAAGAAATCCAAGGTAAATAACTTACCTTAAGCTATGTGGTGTTTTAAGGACTTTGTGTTTCATCTTGGTGCAAATATAAATGCTCAGTGAAATGCAGGTGTTGCTAATAATATGAGGAAATTCAGTGTTTAATTTGATGTTGTTTTAAGGGCCTAGAGCCAAGCTTTAAGGTTTATGTACAATGGTGTATTGTTGTTGGAAATGATGAATTAAGTGGGTTTGTTTTGGAATAGTTTGTGGGTTGGAGTGTTTAGAGAGGTTTAAGGGTGCCAAGAAGGTTTAAAACATGTGGAAAACATGTGAAATGATTAGAAAAAAAATTGGGTTCAATTTGGAGTTCAAAATGAGAAGAAAAAACACCTTGAAAATTGCCCTCTGTTGTGGACCGCCCCTAGGGACCGCCCCTGTGGGGAGGTCCATACCAGAAACAACAAAAAAAAAAATTTCGTCGAGCCTCTGTCGTGGACCGCCCCTAGGGACCGCCCCTGTGGGAGGTCCGGGCGAAAAAAAAAAAAAAAAAAATTCGTCGGAGCCTCTGTCGTGGACCGCCCCTAGGGACCGCCCCTGTGGGGAGGTCGGGTGAAAAAAAAAAAAAAACGTTGGAGCCTCTATTGTGGACCGCCCCTAGGGACCGCCCCTGTGGGGAGGTCCGGACCAGAAACAAAAAAAAAAAATTAAATTTAAGGAAGGAAATGAGGCTTATGTAGTAAACCCTAGCGTGTATTATGGGGATAATTAAATGTAAGTTCTAGTGTGAAAACTCGTTGTGTAAACATGTAAAACACTTAGTAAACCGAGAGTTCATGAAAGGTAATTAACCGACGTTATTAATTATGTATAGGAACTACCTTCGGTGGAACTCGAACTCAACAAGGACCGAGGTATGGTTTTCTTGCAACCTGTGTCCTACCGGATTACACCGGCTTGTATGCCAATGTGTTTTTCTGTGTGTTTGCCACCTTGCAAGATAAAGCATGAAATGAGTTTACAGTAATTCATTATTGTGGCGTAATTAATTCCGATACCGCTTAACCTTAGCTTGTGTTAAATAATAGTTAACCGACTTTAGGTTCACATAAGAGATCGGTATTCGGAATAAACGTCCCAACCCATGGGAACGTTCTAACTACGGCTATCCGTGCGTTAGTGTATGTTGTTATTATGAGTGATGTATGTGACTTGTTGGATATGTTGTTGTTGTTATTGGATACAATTATTCATGTTTTTAAAAAGGGATATTACTCCCCATATGTGTCTAACCGAGTTAGTAACACTATGTGATGTATGTATGTGGTAAGTTCCATAAGGGAACCTCTAACTAATAAGTATATGTTATATGGAGAGGAATCCGGTTGTTCCGGTCGCGCGTATGTTTGGGAGTTAATATATATGTGAATTAACTCCCATCCTGTTATGTTAAGGGTTGTTTTCCTTCATTGGATTTCGACCTCCCATTAGCTTAGCCAAAGCTTACCTACCCGACCTCCACATCGGGCTAGGAGGGAAATTATGTACAATGTTGTTAGGGTGTTGACGCCTATGTTGCCTCGACTCCCTCTCTGTTATGTTCTGGTTGTTTTTCTTCTTGGATTACAACCACCCACAAGCTTAACCAAGGCTTACCTACCTCATCACTATTGGAGTTAGGGGGAAATTATGTATGTTGTGTACGGTCCTATACGAGGCCGCCACTCAAGTAAGGAAATGTATGTATGTTGTGCTCGGGCTTATATTCCCCCGGCACTCCCTAAAAGAAGTTCATGTACTCTAAGAAGAGCGAAATTAAGTTGTGTATGTTATAAAGTGAAGTGTGTTGTTATTGAGTGTGGTGCTAATTTGTTTGTGCCCTATTAATGGATGTTGCTTATAAGCATGATACGTGTGAGTTTGTGCATGTTTGAAATAAATCAACCGCATGCTAAGACGACAAATAGTTGTGCGTGGCCCGGTAGCATGCGGGCTGCGGGATTACCATACCAGCAAAGGTGCTGACCCCCTTTGGGGGCTCCCATACTTTTCAGGTACAAGAACTGGAAGCCGTTCGAGAGTAGGACGGGTAGTGTTGTATGTGGTCATGAGAATGGTGGATGTATTATAGGTGTAGTAAGACCGAAAATGTATCGGCGTTAGTTGGTAATTACTCGGTACAGCTGTAATGTAAGTGTATGATGACTGTTGGACATGGAATGGGATTTTGTGTAGTCGCTCGGGAATTTAGTCCATCAGACCGGTACAATGTATGTATGTTAGCCTTGTTAGCACGTGGGTGGCTAACGGCGTGTAACACCAAAGAGTTAAGTGATGTTGTGAGTTATGAATTCCGCTGCGATATGTTGTTAAGTGTGTTGTTAGTAGTTGGGGTGTTACAAAAAGTGGTATCAGAGCGAAGTATCGCTCTGATGATTGAATTACCGAGCTTAGGAAGTACCGAGTTAAGAGCTTAGTACTTTGGGTTAAGGGTTGAGTGATAGCGTGAGAAGTACGCTAGTTAGGGAATACCAGTGTGTACTGGATACCTACAGTATCCATCCCGCCCTCCACAAACCCTATATTATAACTCGGAAAGAACGCCAGAGAGATGAAAATCCTCTCTTACTCGGGAATACCCGATCTGGCTGTTATTAAGTGTCCTTATAAGTACGGAGAACCTGTCACATGGTAGATCCCAGAAGGTGGGAATCCCGAAGACGGTCTCCATCTGAACATTATTAACCGCTCTTGTTAGCGAAAAGTGAAGAATCTTATGCGTAAGGAAATAGAATTTCCGACACCCTGGGTCGACATGCGAAGCAGTCGAGGATAACCAACGTGCAAGCACTAACCGTGCAACAGTGGGGAAGTGAAGTAGCAGTACCTGAGACGAGTGTCTACGGGACTACAATGTTGACTAACACACCAACGGTACACCAACCGATTAAGGAACTACGACGTAGTGCGAGGAGGATACAATATTAAGTAAAAAGGGGTTCCCTAGAAAGGGAAACACCCAAGTTAATGGTTATCATGTGGAGACAGTGGGGAGTACCCAGAAGATTGTTGTTAAGGCTGTGAGATCAAGCAAGGGCCAGCAAGGCCAATGACGTTAAAGCGGGTGAAAGCAGTACCGCAACCAATGTAAATTGAACCGATAAACAGATTGTATGGCGCACTTGCCATGGCAAGTGCTGCTATAACAAGGCTGTACGGGAAATCTTAAACAACTACCAGTACTTAGTAAAGTACCATGAAGTGAAGTGAGATCATAATAACTGTGGAAGGGCTTAGCAGCCTGACCTTTGTAATTGGAAATACACCAGTCAGCAAGGAGCTAGACTTGGAGAAGACTTGAAACATTGTGAAACCAGGAGAAATTTTTCTTTCAACTTAAATTCATTTTCAAAACCGTTTTCAAAACCAAATTTTCTTTCAAACCCACGTTCTTTCAATTCTTCTTTTCTTAAAACCAAACCAGAAGACCTACGCGGGCCTCAGCGCTACATGGTAGGTAAGTTTTACCCAGTTACTTTTAAATAACCGAATGGAAACCAGTAAACCCAAGTGACAACCCGAGGGAATAGAGTGAGTTCATTATAATACAACAGTGGATACACTTCCCTTGATTAAGTTCGGGAAGCATGGAATGCATATTATCATAGGATAATATAAGAGGAGTTGACAACAGAATATTTCACCTAGGCGTGTGACGGACACTACGAGTATACCAACTGTAATGTGGGACGACCGCACTCCTATAGGAGCTTGTGGGCCTGACAAACCTTCTTATAGGTTAATCGGGTAAGTAGCAATGTATCAGTAGGGTACCCCACGTATGTATACGAGTGGAGTCTGGAACACGGGAAGTAGTCGACTCCATACTACGGTCCGAAGTAAAAGTCAAGCAAGAGAATCAGTTACCAAGAATGATGGAAGTAAAAGAATCCAGTAAAGTCAACAAGACTGAAGGAATCAGTAGGTTTATTTTAAGGAAATGTTTAAGGGTGAACAAGTGCGAAGTGCACTGGTTAGTAAGTAAAGACATAGCATATGTCTCAAGAATCCGGATGAGTGAACACAATAGCTGGAGTAAGTACCCAGCCTACATATGGTGAGGCAGATGCCTACTATGATACGTTAATGTGCAAGGATCGGGATGACTCCCGAGATAACCACTAGGGATATCAATCCCACTAAAGAGGATATTTAACCCAGCAAAGAACGCGGGGCGAAGTAGTAAGTTAAACATACCGATAGGTGTAAGCCAGATGTAATGGCATAACCTAGTAACACCCAGGAGCTATCCTAAAAAGGGTGTTTGGATCAACAATGGTTGAACGAGAGAACGTAATAAAAACGCAAGGGTTGCAACTAATACCCAATTTAAGCACAAGTCGTCAGAAGGAAGTCTGACATCCTGGAAGGGGCATCCCATGAAAGGAATAAACCATGGAGCCCAATACAACCTATAAACCGTGTATTATGTACGGGAAGTAAATGCGTGTGAACAGCCTACAATGAGCAGAGCTCGAGGCAATAGGGCTTATAAGCCACAAGTGAAATATGTAAAGGAAATGTTATTGACCACAGAGATTTATGTTATATAAGTAAGTAAGTGAGCGAAGGAATCACTGCTTCAAGAGTGGAGATACCTCGTGATATGTGAGACCGCAACAGCGGTAGTTATGTGAACTAAGTTCAAGGAATATGTTAAGGGTTGACCATGTTGCTATTACCTAAGAAGGATGTGAGTAGGAATAAATCGAAAAGAAGTATTTGTACCAGTTGTGGAGATCAGATGAGTAAAAAGTCAAATAGCAACCACCATAGGTGTGGGATGCTAAATGGGTAATGAACTACGCTCAAGGAGCACAAAGACTTGAATAATAGCGTATTTAGCAACCAGCCGAATAGATGGCAAAACACAGTGTAGTGGCAGAAGCTAATATAATAGCGGATGCAGTGTAAGTTAATGTTGTACAATGAGTAAGAGCACGGTGTGCAGTAAGCGACCGTTGTGTAATTATTGATAAACAACTGTATGGCAAATAAGACCAGTTATGAGTGAAACTCAATGGACATACAAGTAAGTGGTGATGATACGCAGACTGGGCAACAAGCCAATAGTCGGTACTATATGATAAGGAAAACAGTGTGAACTCCTATCGCTACCGCATAAGAGATTTACCGTCAAGAGTTTACGCCTCTGCACTCTGTATGACTGAGTGTTTTGGTATTGCTCTTGCGCGGTAATGATCGAGTGTGATAGCTAGGAAGTTTGGGCAATGTCAATTGTGATGGAGGAGCAAGGTTTATGGTGTGATAAAACCGATGCATAAGAGAAGCACGGTTGTACCAACCAAAGGACACTTGGTTGGCATAAGTGACTACAGTAACACGATTATTAAACATCGGTATGGAATATACCTCAAGTGTGAAGAAATCAAGTAAGTCATTGTGAAATACAGTAAACTATCATGGAAATGAATAGAAAGTTTGTAACTCACCGAATTCGCTCACGGTAAGACATACCACGCGTTGGTTGAGAAACCGTTATTACCAAGATAAAGGTGATAATCGGGGATGTATACCACAGTAAGAATAATGTATGGGGCAAACTAAGCTCTAAGTGGTCAGAGTTGCGCAGCAGAAACTAGCGAGCCAGCAATTCAAGTGTTAAATGTGTGTAGTGAACATGAGTGGATGGCTAATTACTAACGCCTATAGCCCCACAGGCCAGAACCGAAACCGGTTAAGAGTTAAAGTAAACTCTAAAGAGAATTCTTGGTTAGGGACTAAACCGCCAATATGGCTAAGATCCTCAAACCAGAACACAGTGTATAATAAACCGCGTGGAGATAAAACACTTCACGACGGTAGGCCGTTATAAACCAGTGATTAAGTGATTGATTACGTGGGCGTAATCCCTTTTAAGGGGGGTAGAGCGCAGATTCACTTAGTGTCTATTACCATACAAGTGTACATGAACTATGGTGTGCATAGCACAAAATAATTTGTTTTGATGATTGGTGCGTGTGCCACATAAACATACGCATTCATTCATGGTTAATTGTGGTAATTGCACACAGAAGATGCGAATACCATTGTGATAAGTGTGTTGTTGTGTTAAAGGATGTGTGTGAAAGTATATGTATAAGGGAGTAGAACACTCCTGGGGAACTAAAACCCCGACAATATATGTTCATATGATACATTATATTTTGATAAAAAAAAATACATATAGATACATGTATATATATGGGTTGTGATTTATGAAGAAGTATGAAACCGACATAGAACCTAGTGAGAATTAAACTCCCTAGGTAACTTGATTTGAAGTAAATCTGGAAGATGATTGATAGACAGAGTGTATCCCTTGGAGATGTAATGATTACGACTAGAAGGATTAAAGATAGAAAATGGTATTGTTTGAATTAGCTGTTGTTTGAAAATGAAGTGGGAGGTGGAACTTGATTATCATGAGATCAAGGGAAGCCAAACACAAATTGGGGTGGAAAGATAGTTCAACTCTGATGCTGATCACATTAGGGTTGGATGATTCTCGAAACTCCCAATAAGTGGTCACAAATAATCACATCAAGAATAAGATGCAGTTAACAATAATTGGACTTGGAGTTGTATTGAATTTTCAAAAGAATTTTAAAAGTTGGGTTTCAAATTCTCAATTGGTATTTTCAAGACATCAATTAATATTTTTAAGATTCTTAAACGGTATTTTCAAAGGAAGGACTACTTTTATGTGACCTTGTAAAGGATTTTCAAACTTGTATCCTTCCAATAAAGGATTTCATTATATAACCTCATAGAGGGTATTTTCCTACTACTTGCTCACGAGCTGAGGACGTATGAGCCTTTGTCTTAGGACCGGTGACATGAGAAGTATATTTTAAAGATGTATGCAATTGTTTTGATCTCCCAAAGGAACGGGGACCAGAGTGTCCATCGCGACCGGTTCTGCGGGATCACAGTGTATATGTACTCTACATGGGTCTCAAACTCATGAAGAGATGGAAAAGGAATTTCTGGTTGATATACATGCTATGACATGTTGTGTGGTATGTGTAATAATTATATTTTGGACCTTGAGTCCTAATGTGATTGAATTCCGGAAGTGTTATGTTATCAAGACCTATGTGTCTAAAGGATGTCGTGTTATCAAGACCACGAGTCTAAATGTTGTTATGTTACCCAGACCAAGAGTCAAAGGGTTGTTATACATGTGCAAATGTTGTTAAGGTAGCCGGATCATCAAGTCCGAGATTACTATGTAAGTATGTTATATATATATGGATGTGGATGTGTTACCCGGACCGTCGAGTCCGAGGTTGTAATGTAAAGTATGGTTGTTATGGAAGTTTATGTTACAAGTAATCCCGGTGTTCTAATTCAAATGATGCTAGGGAAGTGTGAACTTCGAGGACGAAGTTCTTTTAAGGGGTAGATTGAAATACCCTAAACCTTAATATGTTAATTATGTAATTATGATTTTCTAAGGCTAATTAAGTCCTTAAGATCATTGGTGAAGAGATAAAAACCAAAAAGAAAATGCGTAAAAGTCACAAAACGTGAAAATGCGTATTTAATTATTTAGGAGGTATATAACCTTCACTAGGGTTATAATATATTTGTATACCCTAAGTACACGCTAAGAACAAGTGGGGAAAATTCCCGAAGGAAACGGATCCAAACAGTGGATTAAAAAGGCAAAACGAGCTTTAAAACACGTTTTTCGAGAAACCCGGAAAATGTAATTTTAAACGGGTTTAAAGGGCTAATAAAAATTTATGGTCAATCATATGGCTATAATTAAATATTAGTCAAGGTCTAGGACCATAAAAAAAATAAATAAAACAAAAATCCGGAAACCGGACCCGGACTGTTAAAAAACTGACAGTTCGGGAATTAACGAGTGTTATCTGCTAATGACCAAGTGCCTCTCTCTCACATTATAAAATAAAAAAATCAGATTTGGTCCCCCCTCTTTTGTATCTCACGTGAGAGAGCCTCTCACTCACCCATCTAATTCTACTTTACTCACAAAAATACAAAAACAATAAAAAGTAAAAGTACAATCTTACTTTATTTTCCCTCTCTCACACTCTCTTTCCTCTATTCTTGTGTGTCATCCGATTGTTCCATCTACCCAGCCCCCTCTCTTGTTGTAATTGCTCTATTATAGCTAAAGACAAAATAATAAAACACAATGTTACTTTACTTTCCTCTCACACACATATTCACTCTCTCACATTTCTCTCTCTTCTATTCTCCTTCTCCCTTACGATTTTTTTCCCCCTTCCAGCTCTCTCTCTGTTCCTTGTTCCTCTAATGGCGATTTCATGAGCCTTCCCCAACTCCACTCTTCTCCTTCCTTGTTCCACCACTAAATCAAGTCCAAATCAAAAACAAAATACACCAAAATACTCACCTTGCTTTGGAGATCATTTTCCACCTTTTAAAATCTTCAAACTCCACATTTGACTTCCATGGGTGTAGCTCATTTTGAAGAGGAAACCACCCATTCTTGAAGCTAATCAACCCTTTGATGGTTTAAGGTAAGAAATAACTCAAAAACTCATTTATTTCTCCATTTCTTCTTGGCCGATTTTGCCTCTGTTTTGTAACTTCGTTTTTGACTCTTCATTTTAGCTTGTTTAAATCCTCATTAAGTTCTGGAGCTTGCCACCCTTAATTCCAAACACTCCATTGTGAAGTAGAAGTAAAAATCTCTTCATTTTCATGTTTAAAACACCCTCTTGTTTTAGGGTTGTTGCAAGAGCTCTATTTAATTTCATGGTGCTCATTACCATTCATGATTGGTCATTAGTGTAACAAACAAACCCATTGGAAATCGGTTTGTGGAACGAAGTGAGGAGAGGGAAAGTTGAAAGAAATCCAAGGTAAATAACTTACCTTAAGCTATGTGGTGTTTTAAGGACTTGTGTTTCATCTTGTGCAAATATAAATGCTCAGTGAAATGCAGGTGTTGCTATAATATGAGGAAATTCAGTGTTTAATTTGATGTTGTTTAAGGGCCTAAGAGCCAAGCTTTTAAGGTTTATGTACAATGGTGCTATTGTTGTTGGAAATGTGAATTTAAGTGTGGTTTAGTGTTTTGGAATAGTTTGTGGGTTGGAGTGTTTTAGAGAGGTTTAAGGGTGCCAAGAGGTGTTAAACATGTGGGAAAACATGTGAAATGATTAGAAAAAAAATTGGGTTCAATTTGGAGTTCAAAATGAGAAGAAAACACCTTGAAAATTGCCCTCTGTGTGGACCCCGCCCTAGGGACCCGCCCCTGTGTGGGGAGGTCCATACCAGAAACAACAAAAAAAAATTTCGTCGGAGCCTCTGTCGTGGACCCCCCCCTAGGGACCGCCCTGTGGGGAGTCCGGGCGAAAAAAAAAAAAAAAAAAAATTCGTCGGAGCCTCTGTCGTGGACCGCCCCTAGGGACCGCCCTGTGGGGAGTCCGGGTGAAAAAAAAAAAAAAAACGTTGGAGCCTCTATTGTGGACCGCCCCTAGGGACCGCCCATGTGGGGAGGTCCGGACCAAAACAAAAAAAAAATTAATTTAAGGAAGGAAATGAGGCTTATGTAGTAAACCCTAGCGTGTATTATGGGGATAATTAAATGTAGTTCTAGTGTGAAAACTCGTTGTGTAAACATGTAAAACACTTAGTAAAACCGAGAGTTCATGAAAGGTAATTAACCGACGTTATTAATTATGTATAGGAACTACCTTCGGTGGAACTCGAACTCAACAAGGACCGAGGTATGGTTTTCTTGCAACTGTGTCTACCGGATTACACCGGCTTGTATGCCAATGTGTTTTCTGTGTTTGCCACCTTGCAAGATAAAGCATGAAAGTTTACAGTAATTCATTATTGTGGCGTAATTAATTCCGATACCGCTTAACCTTAGCTATGTGTTATAATAGTTAACCGACTTTAGTTCCATAGAGATCGTATTCGGATAAACGTCCCAACCCTGGGAACGTTCTAACTACGGCTATCCGTGCGTTTTGTTTATTTGTATGAGTGATGTAGTGACTTGTTGGATATGTTGTTGTTGTATTGGATACAATATTCATGTTTGTTAAAAAGGGATATTACTCCCCATATGTGTCTAACCGAGTTAGTACACTATGTGATGTATGTATGTGGTAAGTTCCATAAGGGAACCTCTAACTATAAGTATATGTTATGTATGGAGAGGAATCCGGTTGTTCCGGTCGCGCGCGTATGTTTGGGAGTTTATAAATATGTGATACTCCCATCCTGTTATGTTAAGGGTTGTTTTCCTTCATTGGATTTCGACCTCCCATTAGCTTAGCCAAAGCTTACCTACCCGACCTCCACATCGGGCTAGGAGGGAAATTATGTACAATTGTTGTTAGGGTGTTGACGCCTATGTTGCCTCGACTCCTCTCTGTTATGTTCTGGTTGTTTTTCTTCTTGGATTACAACCACCCACAAGCTTAACCAAGGCTTACCTACCTCATCACTATGGAGTTAGGGGGAAATTATGTATGTTTGTACGGTCCTATACGAGGCCGCCACTCAAGTAAGGAAATGTATGTATGTTGTGCTCGGGCTTATATTCCCCCACTCCCTAAAAGAAGTTCATGTACTCTAAGAAGAGCGAAATTAAGTTGAGTATGTTATAAAGTGAAGTGTGTGTTTTATTGAGTGTGTGTGCTAATTTGTGTTTGTGCCTATTAATGGATGTTTGCTTATAACATGATACGTGTGAGTTTGTGCATGTTTGAAATAAATCAACCGCATGCTAAGACACTAGTTGTGCGTGGCCCGGTAGCATGCGGGCTGCGGGATTACCATACCAGCAAAGGTGCTGACCCCCTTTGGGGGCTCCCATACTTTCAGGTACAAGGAACTGGAAGCCGTTCGAGAGTAGGACGGGGTAGTGTTGTATGTGGTAGTCATGAGAATGGTGGATGTATTATAGGTGTAAGACCGAAAATGTATCGGCGTTAGTTGGTAATTACTCGGTACAGCTGTAATGTAAGTGTGATGACTGTTGGCATGGAATGGGATTATGTAGTCGCTCGGGAATTTAGTCCATCAGACCGGTACAATGTATGTTGTTAGCCTTGTTAGTCACGTGGGTGGCTAACGGCGTGTAACACCAAAGAGTTAAGTGATGTTGTGAGTTATGAATTCCGCTGCGATATGTTGTTAAGTGTGTTTTAGTAGTTGGGGTGTTACAGTTATTATAATGGTCGCTTGTTGCGCACCATGTACCAGTCGATTGACGGTTATCCGCCATTGCGGTTTGCATGGAGTATCTAATCTCCAGCTTAGAGTATCTCTTGTAATGCTCGCCTTTACCCTTCATCTGTTGTAAACATACAATACGACTGTGGTTTTAGCTTGGTATTCATTTTCTTTCAAACCTAATTGGTACTAACATACTAACGTTTATGGATTGAGCAGGGTTATTATTATTTAATGCGACATCATCGCAGCGCCCTCAGCGCGTGGTAACTCTCTCTGTGCCCCCTTTTTGGTAGCATCTATTTCACAAAGGTTTCTCTAATATAACTTCCTTAAATACCATAATTCCTTTTCTCAGTCATGAGTTCAACTTGTCATTACCATTAAATTGGCCTTAGTTTCCTCGTTTACCAAAATCCGTAAAACTTATGTTCTGACTCCTCCACTGTGGAGTTGCGGCCTTATGTCACTTTATTATTAAGCTATCCTTGATTTTCCTAACCTTGCTAATTTGGCTAAGATCTCTCTCGTCGTTACATGGTTTACCTAGTCAGGTTCCATTCGCTGACTTAGACACAGAGTTGATTATCTCCTGGGTCCTACACTACTCGTTTACATGCATGGGGTACCATACTGATACATTACTACTTACCCAACTAACTTAGTATAGTTTGTCAGGCCCACAAGCTCCTAGGAGTGCGGTCGTCCCATGTCTCATTTAGTGCACTCGTAGCGTTCGTACCCGGTGACTATCTTACTCTTAGTCTCGGTAATTTATGTTTGAGTAACTATGTTGCCCATTCTTAACCTTAAATGTCAGAATGGCCCTAATATTAGGTTCTATGGTTTTCTTTTATTAATGTGTATTTCCTTTACTTTCTCTAAGCAGGTGTTTGCGACTTATCGCCCTAATTCTGGTTTCCACATGCTCGTCATCTGGTATTGTGAGTGGGGATCAGTAACTACTATTGTCTCCCCCGTTCACTCCTAGGCTGTTAACGCCTTCAATATGAGTTTTCAGTATTCGAATTCCACCAATCTATTGGGTTACACCCCATGGTGTAGTTCGGACTCCATGATAAAGGTTGACACCTCGTTTTCCCCTGTCTTATGGTAGTCCTGTTAGTCTGATATTAATCAGTACTTGTGATTCATCACCCTTGTTCCCCTAGTTTTGGTCACTTTGGTGGTATTAAGATGTCCCTCTGTAGGCCTATGTCATACGATATTCAGACTCATACTTATTTTGATAGTTAAATGATTGTTAGTCTTGTTGTTTAATTTATTCCTAGTTGGTTCTAATACTTTCTCTGAGGTTACAATTGGGGCCCACAACTTAGTGGTTTCCGCTAATCATTCCTTTTCATTGTGTGGTCCTTACTCTTATTCAACTCATATTTCCTCCATCCTCTTTGAGGTAACGGTATCTTCCGTCATCAGGCATTTTCACTTTTTAGTTTATATCCACTGCCCTCCATACGGGAGTCTAGCAGCATAATGGATCACGACACCTCCGGCGTGTGGTGCGGGCATTACATCGGCCCCTTTTTATTGCACGTTCACATCGGCCTATTATTATTTTTTAAAAGGTCCTGCCTCATATAGCTCACTTCTTGCCCTCTGGCAATGTTCAATCGTAGTGGTTTAACCACGAGTGTCACGCACTCTCTAAATATGGTTATGCTGGTCCTGAAGACCCGTCACTTCCCACCAGTAATGGTTGACGTTTAATGTCCATACCGGCACTGGGGTTAGACTTGTAGGCACTAACTACTGTTATTCTCATTCACTCCCCCCTTTTAATATTCTACTAAATGGTGTATTGTTTTTTTTTGGTTTAATGGTCAGACCGGCTAGGTCTTCTCGAGGTTCTATCGACCTCAAACCCAAGGGTTTCGTACCCCTGCCCTTAAGAAGGTTGTGTCCTGCTTTATTGCATTACAGACTTACATAAGATTTAGTGTTTTATTGGTAACCGCCTGGACCACCACGTCCTTTAGGGTTAGTTTACCGTCGCTGCACTTGCTGTAGCAAGTGCGCAAGCCAGGTTGAATTTTAATGCTTTGGTTAATGTGGCACTTGCAGTGGCAAGTGCACCATGCAGACTGAGCCACCAGTACAGTGTGTCAGTGCAGTGTTATTCCCTAATCGGGTTCCTGTTCTGGTCAAAAGTTCTTGTTCAAATTAATACAGTCTCACTCCCGCACTTGTTCCCACAAGTTTACCGTGGTAGTAAGTTCTTACTTTCCTCACGAGGTGTTGCATGATAGCAACTTAGCGAGTTCTTGTTTCTACAGTTCTCATGATCTCTCCTCATGCACATCGGGCCATCTTGAACCTTCAGTGTTGCATGGTTTTAGAGTTACTCGCTTCGGGTGAGACTTCTAAAGGTAATTCCTTCCGTATACACATGTATCATAACTAGTCATTACTCGCCGTTTCTACCTCTTTTCTCCCCCAGCGCACCATCGGTGCTTCCTGGATGTAAGACAGGGTTGTCTTGCTTTATAGCAAGCTAGCCCCATTAGTCCTACAGGGAGTTTCTCCTCAAACTCGGTCTATTATTTATCTCAGCCTCGTATGATAGACATTACGTCATTACCAGGACCCCCGGTCCTAAACATTACACCAAAACACAAAGTCTTATTTTCTACCTTTAACATAATCCTTTTAGCATCCACATCGGGTCTTTCCGATCAGGAGAGTTATCTCCGTGGTGTTTCTCATTTCATTATCTCACTAGATAGCACTCGAGTTACGGGCTGCGGCGGGTGGGGTACCCTTGCAAATTTCCCGGGATGCTCTCCCATCGAGTGCGAGCGGTTCATACCATCTTCGCGTTACTTGGGGTTGCTGGACCTTCACCACCTTCCGCTGCTCCGTGTTCTTCCTTAGTACTGTTACCCTGACCTCTCTCTGACATAAGTCAAGAGGACGGGTTAGACCTTTACTTGGTCTAATACCGTAGTCTCGGTCATTTTTTATTGAAGTGCCTCCACGGCTATGGTGTGCAAGCTTTAAGCATTGCATCAACCCCGCAAGGTCACGTATCCTCACAACGTTTCCCGTATTCCCAAAACCTAGGCTCACTGTATAAATCCTACTATCTCTTGTCATCAGAGCGGTACTCCGCTCTGATACCACTTTTGTAACACCCCTCTATTCGGCTCCTAATCATCTTACTTAACAATATAATCGCAGCGGTAATCTCAACAATTGACTACTGGTGTCACCATTCTTGCTCGCCCATACGAGTAATAACGTGCTTCCTGATAAGCTCTTAAATACGAAACATTTTCTTGTGCAGGGTTATTTATGCAAACATAATGATGCCCTCCCCTTTTTGCGCGGCGGTCCACCTCGAGCCAATAAATAAAGGCTGCACAGGAGTAAGTACTAATCGGTGTTTAATATTGTCTGAGGAAAGGAATGACAATTCAAAAAGTAAAAGCAAGACACACATGGAGGATAGTGAACACTCGTGGGTTGATCGACACTGTTGGGCTGAAAACAGTTGTTTTGAGAGGCTGGAGTTTGAGGGTGTGGGCCCGGAAGAATGGGAACCTAACGCACCCCTATCGTTGTCGACCCATATCCACAATCGAGTTTTGGATAGTGGGACCCAACATTCTCCATCACAAGTCACCCCAATACGGGTGGGATACATAGATGTGCCCAATAATGGGTGTCCCCTCCCGGTTAACTCAGAGTCGCTGGAGCAAATCAAGTTAAATGTGGTACTGTCCCCAGAACAGCCTTCGGTGCAGCAATCGACTAAAACCCCGCGCCAGATCAGGAAAGGAGTAAACAGAAAACAATCTATATCTTCAGAAGCTAGAAAGTGTTTCAAGTACGGTCAAAGGTTGCGAATCACATATCCTTTCCCTGCCAAATCTCTAGCAAATATTGACCGTATTTTGAAGAGCCAAAATAAGAGCAAGAAAGCTAGTACAAATGGTGTAAGGAATACCAGCCCTCAAGCCCAGAGGAAGTAGTACAACAGGAAAGTGGGCTCCTTTGAAGAAGAAATGAAGGAGGGCAGCTTAAGCTACGAATTGAATTGATTTTCTGCTCAAAGGAGAAGGGAAGAATTAAATTATGCTGGGCCACATACCACATAAAGCTCGTTTAAGGAACATGAAGGAATTTCATTTGCGATATATCAAGCGGCATTTTTTTTATCCTATTTTTAATTTTTATGTTTTTGGGAGCCTTTTTGACAAGGGTACATTGCTCTCTTGTATTTGGCAAGGAGAAATCCTTTGCTGTCAAACCAGAATGTCTGGTTAATCATCGCTACATATGTAGCCCCCTGATCAAAAAAAAAAGAGATAGATCTAAACCCCCAAAACCAATATAAAATACATTCACAGTGAGCTTTCTACGTATCCAAAACCTATACATGTTTCTAGGTTCGTATTAAAATGCAACAGTGCATGTTTAAATAACTGTAATCAAACTACCCAGCGCGTCACTCTCTTTGCCGACACCGGAAGTTGCATACCTGCAAAAATGGTAGTTTGTGGTATGGAATCAGCCCCTGCCGAGTATGTTATTACCTGACTGTCATGCACCCTCAGACCATTCAGTTATTTGGTCGAGAGCATGCAATTCGTTTCCATACAAATAGTTCAATGTTGAAACTGTAAAATAACAATATATATTGCAGTAATCTCAAATAACAAACAAGCCCCCGGCTTCACACATCGCATCGTAATAAACCACTGAAAGCGTTTACAGCGCTTATATGAGTACAGAGACTCCATTCCAACAAACACTAAATAATTCATAATTGAGTTCAACGACTCACTCGACCAAACACCCAACCACAATCCACACATGAGTACGGTTACTCGACACAACCAGTTCACAACACACAATATGAGCATAATGGTTCGTTCAAACAAATCCACCAACATACCACACATAACCACAAAGCACAACCAATGAACAACAAGGCGAAGTAACGAGAATTGTAAATGAGTATGAACTCTCGTCTTTGGCTTGCAAGCCCAAATAATGCTCGCCTAATGTACGAGTTAATATAGTCGTTCGTAATTGTTCAGTCATGTCTAATGACAACGTCTCGTTAGAACGACGTGTCTCTAAGTTACCCATCTCTTATGGCGGGTCACCCACGGCAATAGCCACTCCAGCGGTAGAGTCTCCGTCCTACGAACAATCTGTAGTTCGTTGGAAATTTATCCAGATACTTACGGCTACCACACGGTGTCCTAGTATCGTTAATGGATCACAGTTCACAGCAAGAGCCACATCCTTGATAAACTTATCTATACCATCGCATCGCTTTACTATTCTTTTTCCTAACACAGCAGGCCAAGGTCGTAGTCCAATCCTGAGTATGTCGACTCGGGATCCAGTGCTAGATACGAGAGCGGCGTTAAAGAGGCCAATGCTCCGTATATGAGTCTCAGATATTTTAATATCTTATTATCCTAACGCTACAACGTTTTACTTACGTTCCTTATATTACACATATAAGATAGCATCATTGCCGCTAGTTCGTTTTAATATGTTCATATATACGAACGGTACTGTTATCGCACAACAGTAATAATAATAAAGCAGCATTAATACGCAACTCAAGCATATTAATTCACAAGCAGACATTCAATCTTATCACAGGTTTTCACACAATGTCTGAACTGAGGAAATCCTCAGAGACAGTCAAGCCACATAAATAACATACCGTTCACACTGCTGAGTATTACGGTGGAGTATGAATCAGCTAAAGTCTCTGGAGATCCTCGAGACGCCTCTAACAATCTATCAACATGCATCACACTATGCATCAGCATCTCATATTAACAATACACTACGGCACCCCGTACCGTTATTAATCTACCCCGGTTTATTCCCCGCTGTTAACTAATAAAGTTTGTCGGGTTTTCGGTTTAACTCGGGATTAGGAAAAACGCTATATCACATGTGTGGTTACGTCGAGTATATTAATACTCTTAACTTTAAACGTTTATTATCGCATGTAGTGTAATACACCTTGTGTATGATATAGTTTGTTTCTATATTGCATGTATAATCCTTTATCGTGTACTGTACATCTCGCCTTAGTATTTATTTTTTTTTCTAAGGTTTGTTTTTCCAAGTTAAATGTAGTATAATTCGTGTATAAAAATGCCTTGAACTACATAACCCCATATTATTTCATGTACACTCTTAACATTAGAATTCCATAACTAGTGTTTATAATTCTTTTCCCTTCATCTCATATCATTTTAATTGTGGTAATATATAGTCTTTGTACTATATTATATTTTCCACACTATAACATATACTTATTTATATATATATATGCATTATAGGACTATTTATTATATGGCAAGTCATTATAATATATATTCATTCTTTTTAACGAATACCTCTTATATTATAAATGTTATAACTCTTATAACATTAAAACCATATTATAAATTTCATTCAAAAATAGTAGTATTTCCGAACAGCACCTATATTTCTCAAATATTTATAAAATCCACCACATAATTTATATAATGTTATATCATAGTTACATAACATATATTATGACATTTAAGTCATTAAAACAATTATAACCTATAGTTATATATTGTTAATAAAATACCAAACAGCCCTTAAAATTCTCGGTATTTATTATTCTCCACTAAACTTCCATAATTTGTAAATCAACCCCAAATTATATTTAATTGTTACACTTATAACGTATACCTTATAATAATCCTTAATATAATTATAACCCATGGTTATATTTTCTTAAAACAACCGAACAGACCCCATGGTCTATTTAAATTTAATTTCCACCACTTAACTTCTTATAATCACCAAATAACCCCATTTAACAACATATAGTTTCTAATGTCATCAAAACTATATATTATACATATATCTTCATAAAACCTCATATATAATTCCAAAAATCACCAAACTATACCAAAAGGTTATAAATATCATTACTAACCTTATATTTTCTCTATATCTCGGTTTTACCACATATGTTACCCATTTGTAACAATGTTATGAAATATCTTATATTATACTTAGATAATTCATATAAACTCCAAATTTAACCAAATCAATTTCTAAAAATTCCTAATAACCTAAGGTTTGTACTAAACTCCATTTAGTACCCCAAGTTTTCGGAAATAACAATACCACCCCAAGTCTTATAAATCTTTTACAATTTAATACCTATCTCTTCATAAGGTGGTATTTAAATTTCTAAAATTTTCCAAACTTGGTCAAAGTCTCCTATATAGTCAACTTTGACCTCTAATACCAAATGGGACCCAAACTTTCGGTAATTACCTATCTTACCCCATACCTTTCTATTTTACAATTTTGACACAAAACTTTATAAAATGTTATAATTTTTATTAAATTTATTTAAAAAGCCTAAACTCTTCTAAATTAAGCCCACGGCTTTCTAATTTTCCAATAATTACGATTTGGCCCCAAACTTAATTATAAGCATAAATTTAACTAAATAAGCTTATAAACTTAAATTAAAATGGCCTAATGACATGGCCTTATTACAACCTTGAACTTGCAAAATAAATTACACATTAAATGTCTCAAAATATAGTATATCTCACGGCATCACTTTAGATTATATATTTTTCCACATAATGTCATAATTTGACCATTATGTTAATTAAATCACTTAAATGACTAGCTTAATTTATCTTAGTCATTTTTTTCCATTCTTAGGTTATAAATAACCCATATATTATGTTTCACTCTCGGCACATAAATATATATGCTAAGAATAACATAAAATCATAAGTTTAAGGTGTTTATACCTTGATTATTCCTTGTATGAGCTCGGTCTCTTGTAGGAAAATTCACCACATGATTTAGACATGTTTAATACACAAAAACAAGATATGGTTACACTCCAAGCTTGAGCTTAACAATAAGGAATAATTAATGTAAGATTTAAGGCAAAAATCACCTTAAAAATGCAAGGGAAGTTCCAAGTGAATTCGGCCTGATTTAAACACACCACAAGGTGTTAGATCCACTATATAGGCATAAGGAATAGCTAGACAACAACAAGCTACCTTGGTATTTGATTTTACCTTGGAAAAATGCCTTACAAGAGGGTATTTCCTTTGGATCTTGGCCACCCTTGCTCCAAATGGCTAACCAACTGATTGAACATGTAAATATGAAGATTATGAGTGTATAAACTCACAAAAATCAGAGGAAGAAAATCGCTTGAAGACTAGAGAGGCTTAAGGTATGTTTTTACCTTAAAATGCAAATTTGGGCAACCTTTGCCCCTAGACTTGCTTAAGCCGAGTTTGGATGTTGTTCTAACCTTAGAACACTGAGAATGAGCCATGGGAATTGATGAGCCACGAAATCTAAGTGTAGGTAGTGAAGAAATGAAGAAAAAGGGCTAAAAATGACATTAAAAGCTTACCTTAAGAGCTTAAGAGTTTGAACTGCCTTCCTAACTCAAGGGCCAGTCGTGAGAGAGCTTGGAAGGGGTGCTGGATCGGCTGGAATGGGGCAGAAGGCAAGGGAATGATTGGAATCGCTTAACTGATTTGAAAAAGTAAGAAAAGTTACTTTTTACTATTCAAAATTGGTATTAGGTATCAATTTGTCTTACAATAATTGTAAGCTGTCTCCTCCCCTCCTTGCCTGCCGACTTCCATGGTCCAAATGGGTCAATTGATTGACCATTGACCAAACTTGGTCAATTTGACTCATGCGGGCCCCACTTTAGGGTTTTATTAATATTTTAATATTAAATTTGTAAAAATTCATAAATTTCTGGAATTAAATTCCTAATATGATATAATATGATAAAATATCATATTTAAGGGTAATTATAATCTTTAAGCCCATTAAAAATCAATTTAAAAGGCAATCTCACAAAAACGTGCTTTAAGGTGTTTTAGCGCACATTTTTGTGTCACAGGGTGTTCCTGAGCTTAGTTCTCCTTGAGAATGGTTTTATTGTGTTCCTTGCTTCATTATAATACTTAGGAATCCACTTTGGATCCTATTTGGGGTCATACAACCTTTATGGTGTCTTAAAGCACATTTTTGGCTTTACCGATCTTAAGGCGTGTTTTGCCTTGTTGAGATCTTTTAGATTGTTCCCCAATAGTAATTAGATGTTTATTAATCATCTTAGATCATTAATAGATCATTTAATTAAGTTTTAAAGGTTAGGGGTATTTCACTATTTCAGCGGTTGTACTCACAACCGCCGAAATAGGGTCACGAAAAATTCTCTGTGTAAAAAAAGGCACCTATTTTGACGGTTCCTAGCTAGTAACCTTCGAAATAGGGTCATCGATTATTGTGTGTGTAAAGACGCTTACATGCAAACTCAATGGGAATCCTACTTAGGGGGAATCTCTCAATCTTTTTAATTGCCAAGAGATCTTCATCTAGTTTTTTTTTTTAAGTTATGATGCACCCCACATCAAAAGTGTGTGGCTAGTATTCCAATTGAATGCATGCAATCTACAGACATTCATGTCCAAGTGTTTGAAGATTCTTAGACCTATTGATGTTCAAAACTGAAAGAAGATGCGAATCCAATCGAAACTGAAGATGGAGAAGTGCCTAGCTTCTCCACCTCCGTTTCCATCATAAGTCATGAAACTCATCAACTGGGCGATCTGGTACCACTTTATCTTCATATAGTCCCCCATGCCACCATATAATTGACTAAGTTTCCTCTTCTTCTCCTCATACAACTATTCTAGAAAACCGTTTTCTTCATTCAAAGTCATGAAGTGGGACCGTAATTCGTTAATCTCCATTGGACTCTACTTCGTGGCAGCCTCACTTAACTTTTTAGCCAATTTATTCAACCTCTCTGTTTCTAAGTTCTCAATCATCCTTTCATCTGTATCTGCCTCTATCTCTTTTTGTATCATGCTTTTCTTCTTCTGTCTCTTTTGTATCAGTAGAAGAATCATCATGATCGTCGGCACTTCCATCTTCAACAGAGGTAACAACTGTCTAGCGAATTGGAAATTTCTTCTCAGGTACGTATTATAGTACTTTTGTGTTTGAATTGGTGATTTAACTATTTGTGCATGTTTGGATAAGTTTAAATGGTGTACTTAATTGCTTTTATAATTCTCGCGTGCAGCTTGTTGATTTCTTCCCAATATTTATTCACAAGCCGATCTCAAGTTTGTCAAGGAGCGCACACACATGTGTTGAAAGCACTAAATTGATCAGAAGTCATGAGTCATCTATCTTTTCTTTTTTCAAATGGTTGTATTGTACATGTTATGATCGAACTTGAACCATTTTTAGCAGTTTGGTTAACTAGCTAGTTACAAATGTTGTAGTTGATCGATACTACACTTAAGCCTATGTGCGTTGGTATAATATTAATGCAAACAAAGTACTGCTGCTGATCTATTAATTAATTAAAATTCACCAGTTTGGTTGATCTGGTATATATAATGCAAACAGGTTGTGAATGGCAATTTTGTGTTATGCGCAGGGTAATATAAATTGTATAAAAATAAAAAGTATAAAAAAAGGACCATATAAGAAACGCTTATATGTATAAGCGTTTCTTATAGTCTCGCGCCAAATGTCATAAAGAACGCTTATCAATATAAGCGTTTTTTATAAAGCTTCATAAAGAACGCTTATTTTAAACAAGCATTTTTTATAGTCAGACATAAAGAACGCTTCAAGATGAAAGCGTTCTTTATGCCTCGTATATTCCCGCCACCTTACACACCTTAAAAAACGCTTTAGCAATACGCGTTCTTATAAACTAATGTATAAAAAAACGCTTATAATGCGTTCTTTAAAAGGTTCGACCATTTGCGTCGCTGGCATAAAAAACGTTTATAAAACGTTCCAAAAGACAAATAAAAACGTTGTTTATTCTTTTTTTTCCAGTAGTGAAACTATTAAAGTAAAACAAGTACAAAAGTAAAAGCAAGTCTCTCTCCTATCCCCTCTCTTACGATTTTTCACTCCCTCTTTGAACTTTCTTCTTCATCCCCACCAACCATGGCGATTTTGAAGCCCTCCTCTCCAAGCTACATTCTCCTCCATTGTTAGATGCTCTAACCTAGTCCAAATTCAACAAAAATTGCACCTTTGAACTCTTCTCACTTAGGAGAGTAATCCCCTCTTTTCAAAAATCTGAAAACACCACTTTCATCTCCATGGGTGTAGCTCTTTTTGGAGCTTGAAGAATGCCACTTTGACCTCCAACACCTCCTCATTGTTTTAAGGTAAGAAATGGTCCTTAAAATCCACCTTTTTTCTAACTCCTTTCTTACCAAATCAAAACCAACGTGAGCTGTTATTGTTCCTCCACTCCAGCCGGTTTTGGTGTGTCTTTGGGAGCTAGAATCTCACCTCTTTGCTGTCCAAGAATCCCCCCAAGAAACCTAAGGTAAATGCCTCCTTAAAAACCTTTAATGTGTATTAAAACTCTAGGTTAGTAAAGATTAGTTTCTAAGTTGGTATGGTGGTATGGATGGCTGTAGCATTGTTGATTTGGTGAGCCAAGAACAAGAGGAAAGAGGGAAAGAACAAGCAAAGAAGAAGAAGAAAGAAAGGAAAGAAAAGGAGCGAGCAAATTCAAGGTAATGACCAAACCTTGAGCTAGCTTTGTAAGTAATGTTAAATAGCTTTGTATGCTTGAGAAGAAGAGAATTATATTGTTTGCTAAGTAATATTTAGGCTGTCACATATTCACAAAGAAGATAGTAATGTTTAGTGATGTTAAAATGATGAATAAAAGCTTATAAGTCAAGTGAGGTAAATTGTAAATGTGTTTGGGAATTGTGTACTAATGCCTTTGATAAACAAGTTTGATAAGTGGTAATGAGTGGGCAAAATAATGTGGTGAGAATGTCAAATTTTAGGGGAAACTATGTCAAAATTTACATAGGAACTAAATGACTTAAGAGATTAATGTTGGTAGAAAAACACTTTGAAAACAGAATTGAAAGAGAGCTAAGTAGTGGGTAGAATTAGGGTGAAGATAATGCAAATTAAACTCTAGAAATGACATTAGTTGAGGAAGCATTAGGTGGTAGAAAGAAGAATCAAAATCTATAGCATAGCAAAACTAGGAAGAATTAATGCAAGTGCTGAAATGAAAGTTAGAAAAATGTGTGAATTAGCATGGAAATGGGTAATGAGTTTAGTGATGAATTTAGGGAAGTTTAGAGAGTCATTTAGGTAATTAAACATGTTGGATTAAGTGTGGGAATAATGGGAAATTGATAGGGCAAAAAGAGGAGTGTAACATAATTGGAAAATGTAAAATCTGTAGAAAAACTGCTATGGTCCGGGACTTAAGTCCCTGAGGAAGTCCCGGACCACCCTAAATAAATAGCCGAGAGTGCATCTTCCAGCAAGTCCGGGACTTGGTCCCATGTTAAACTCCCGGACCATGCACCATTTTAAGTAGAGATTTCAACCTACGATTGGTCCAGGACTTAGGTCCCTGCTAAAGTCCCGGACCACATGTAAAATCTTACTGAGAGTTAGCCTAAGGTTCGGTCCGGGACTTAGGTCCCGGACAAAGTCCTAGACCAACCCAAAATGTTTAAATTAAGTTCATTAAGTGGGTTTTAAGGTAAGGAACTGAATGGTAATGATAGTATAAGATAATTAGGACTTGATTAATGATATTTAGTGGTCAGTAAAGGTATACACAAGTTTGAAAAGTAATGAAGAGTAAGTAACCTATGTGGAAGTGTAGGAACTGTAAAGACATAGTAACTATAAGTTGGGAAACGTAAGAGATGAAACGTGTTAGGTTAATTATAGATAATTAACCGCTCAATCGTATGTGTGCTATAGGATTCGAATAGTCAAACACCGAAGGAGAGTCGGTGAATCCAAGGACGACGGTGAACGATATGATTTTCTCATGCCCCGTATGCTAACTTGGCTACCTAATTTGTGTGCTTGTGTGCTATGTGATCTCCTAAATAAGATAAAATGCACGAATCAGGTTTATTGCACTTTCTTATACTTGTAATGTATCGTTCCTTGTCGGATTGTATTTAAACTTATAGTTTGTATAATTCATGAAATGTATGAATGATGATGAAGTGCTTGATTGTGGTTGTGCTATTATGCTAACCCTTGACTTTGTGATTGAGAAATGATTCTCAGTAACTCACTAACTATGTAATCCCCTCTAACTTGAGTAAATTGGTAAATTGGAGTAAGTAAGAAGCCCGATATAGTTTCGGCCATGCATGAGGATGAGGAGACACAAGAGGTTGGATCCGATTCCTGGCCTTAATCTTTTCCATGGTCCAAACCTCTTAAATGGGTAGCAACCTGGATTAGTGAGCCACCCAAAGCCCGTTGGTGGGACGGTGTAGTCCTGCCCGGAGGTCACACCGACTTAACTTGAGTATAATGTAAGTAAGTAAGTATTTGTATGAGTAAGACCAAGGCTGGTGTAAGTCGTATGGTCCCGAGTAAAAGAGTAAAGAACATCCGATTAACCCAGATGGGTAACTGGCTAAAAAAGAAGGAAGTATGGATTCGTGAAGTGTATTACTATGTTGATTGACTTGTGAATTGTATCATGTTGTATGTATGTACCTTGTATGTATGTACCCTGTATGATTGTAATGCTTTCCATAATAACATGTATGCTTGTATAAAATTAACTCCATGTATTCGACAAAGTAGTCGGTGTACCCCAGTTAGCACGCGGGGTATGCGAATTTCATGCGCAACGTTTGCTGAGCCCCTTGGGGCACTATTTTTAATTTTACAGGTTCTCGTGAAGGGTGATGGTCATGACGAGACCAAGACAATTCCTTTTTGTGTAGTTGGTAGATTAGGAATGGTGTACCGAGTTGTACAAGGCTGAATGCCTTTTTGAGTAGCCGGTGTACCATGTGGTAGTCCCTTTTTTGATATTGTGAGAATTGTGAACTTGGTAGAGATGAGTAGGTGGGTAAACTCATGGCTTTTGTAAACTCGTAAGAAGGGATGTAATTGATTGTGATTTTTGTATACTCGGTAATCAAATGTTGTAAACAAATGATGTAGATGTATTAGGAACTAATTATGGAAGCTCGGTATATTTCTATTTATTAGACTGTTACTGTATGTAGATTAGGCCTTGCTAGCCGTATGGGCAGTTAGCGGTATTGTATTACCCGTCGTTTGTATTTGTACTTCCGCTGCAAGTAGTAAGGTGACCGAGACAATTAGGCAGTAATTAGAGGATTAGCGGTATGGGTGTTACAAAAAGTGGTATCAAAGTGTAGTAACGCTCTGGTGTCAAGAAATTACCAAGCATAGGGATTACCGAGTTAGGATTACAACCGTTTTATAACGGAAGAGTAGGAACATAACTAGGAATGACCGTTAATGATAACGGATACCCTCAACGTTTGAAAAGACGATACCAATGCTTAAATTCAATACCATGTGGTCACAGTGCCTAATATAATCGTTAACTGTTCAGATGTTAGGCAGAGGACGCGGTCGTGGCGGAGGCCGTGAAGGGTCTACTGAGGGACCCGACACGCAGACGATAGCTGAGATCGTCGCGGCCACGGTAGCGTAGATGCTACCACAAGTAATTACAGTTGTACAACAGACACATCAAAATCAGCAGACTCAAGCTGGACCAATCCCACCCCTACCACCCAGAGATACGAATTGGGTGAAAGTAGTCGCCGATCTCCGACCTCCCTACTTTAGAGGCGAGAGTGACCCTGCCAAGCTTGAAGCCTACATCTCCGAGATGGAGATGGCATTCGAGACTCTCGAGGCTCCTGCTGGAGTTCGAGTGAGGATAGCAGCCTACTACCTCAAAGACGCTGCTATGGATTGGTGGAAGCTGGTAAAGGGTGAGTATGTTGATGACCCTACATTCGACTGGGAATCCTTCACCGCCATTCATCCATCAAAGTACTATCCAGAGCACGTCAAGACCAAGAAGCGTCTAGAGCTCGACGCCTTGAAGATGACGGAGAAGATATCAGTTGACGAATACTATCGCACCTTCACCTCCATCCTACATCTACTACCCGACCCTGGGTACACCGGCCAAGTCTTGGTCGATCGCTTCTATGGCGGTCTGAGCCATCGCCTCCGGTACGGCATGGGGTACACCCGATTTACCTCCCTTCAGGTAAACGTTGGTTCAAACCCTTATTGCTATTGTCGGTACTTGAATTAATACCTTAATGAGCAAGAGCACCATCTAATACCTGAAAACTTCAGGATTGCTATCATGCTGCATCTCGAGTGGAGATTACTTGTCAACTGAGAGATGAAGAGCAAGCGCTTAAGTGCAAGGCTAACAGTAAGAACACCAGCTCAGAGGAGCAGAACCAGGGCAAGAGTTGGAAGAAGAAAAAGGGGAAGTTCTTCCAGCAGTCACAGAAGAACACCCCCAGTGAGAGCAGTGCCCATGCTGATAAGGGCAAAGCAGCTGAGCCGTTACAGCTTGCTTACTCTACGCCGGTGGCTGCAAAGCCAATGAGATCACACACGCCCAAGGGTAAGATTCTGAAGTTAAACTCGTACATGTGTGAATATAATAATTAGTATTACCGCACCGAATATGCTAACACTCAAAGCCTTAGGTTCTGGGTCCGGCTACGGCAAGAACTACTCCGATGGCCATAGCTATGTATGTAGAAATTGTAATCAAGATCACCCCGGCATAGATTGCCAAGGTAGAGAAATATGATGTTTCAACTGCCAGAAACCGGGGCACCGTGCGAATGTATGCCCTGAAAACTCGAAGCCCAAAGGTAACTATCAGGGCTTCAAGCAACATGAAGGCAAGGAGGTTACATCTGGCGATGCTCCGGCCCAGCAGACCTCGCAGAGACAGGGGTCCCGAGGTGCTTAGAAGGGCGCACCACAGAGGCAGCCGGCCTTGCACATCATTGACCGTGATGGGACTGGTACTAAGTCCGGCCTAGGTACTAACTTATACCTTTAATCCTTGAAGAGCATGTCTAAAGTATTGACACTAGTGCAGAAAATGTTTTTTACCACGGTTATTTTGCCTATATACCACGGTTCCAAACCGTGGTTAATACGCGTGTCGTATATTCGAAAATGACTATAAACCACGGTTCAAAACCGTTGTTTAAAAGCCAGAGTATAAACCACGGTTGTTCGGTGACCGTCATTTATAGCTGTTTCTGTCGGCATGAAAGACCGATTTTATACCATGGTTTGGCTTGGTAACCGTGGTATATAAGTCTTTTATGCGACGGTTCGGGAACATAACCGTGGTATATAACCGTTTCCATTGCTTTTTATACGACGGTTTTCTACTCAACCGTGGTTTAAAACGTTGTTCCATTGAATTTTAAACCACGGTTTTTATCATAACCGTGGTTTTTTTTCTTTTTTTTTTCTTTTTAGTTTTTCTTGTTTTTTTAGCCTCTACCATGTGTTTTCCAACACAACCCAATTTACAATCACATATACAACATGTACAGGGCATCCAACTGGTATTGCCCTTTGGTAACCAACCACACTACATATGACCATAAACCAAGTTGCCAATTTGAATTGCAACATCGAAAACGAATTACAAACAAACCCATTCACACTTTCAAAAATAAGAGAGAGTTGAACTTTACAAACTTTGAGAGTGTACAGTTGCTTCAGCACAAACAAAAGTGTAAGTCTAACTACACTAGGATAAGATCTAAGAAACACTCAAGTAATTTTTACACCAAAACTGCGATAAATGATCTCTTACAAAGTCGAGATCCACTTTGGAATACGTGCTCCCTGCTTTTGTGAAAAAAGAAACAATCTGTCCATAAAAAGAAACTGATCATCATTAGTACACAATTTTATTTAAAGTGCAATAACTTTAACTAAAACTTTGATTGGTATGGGTTACCTTGTCATCATCATCAAGCGTGTCAATATTTTGTACAATCTCGAACATGTACCGCATCACATAATAGCCACAGCTTCGTGAATCAGGCTGTTGAGGACACTGTCATCACACCATCCATGGATTACCAACTTTAGACAGATCAAAAAATTAAACGTTTAACTTTAATACAAAAATGCATAAATTAAATGATTACTTACACGTATGTATTGGAAGTCCAAGATGGAGAATGGTTCTTTTCATCACTTAAACCAAGCTTATGCCCCTGCATAAATACAACATTTTAAAATGAAGCCATTTATTGTCAATAATCTAGGACAAGCTTAAAATAAATACAGAATGCATTAAAATTTTGAATACTCACTCCTTCAAATATTTCTCTACAGCGATCTCTCGAAGGTCATCAGGGCCGCCCAATGGGTCTAGTATCAACAAGCATGAGGTGTCGATACACAACACCATCAACATCCAATGATTGCTGCCACAGATAAAACAAAGAATGTTTTGTAGAACAATATTTTTAATTATCACAATTAGGAAGCAAACAATTCCAGTTATTGTGTACTTACATCTGATGATATGGGATCAGCAAATATTTGCTTCTTCTTCATTTCGCAACACAAAATCCCTGCCTCATGTGCTGTGCACATCCTTGTGCATCCAATGCGGCCTAACTTGCTGACATCAATTGCGGGCACAAGAAAGAGATGGCAGATAATCTCTTGTTCGATATCAGTCTAGTAGTCAAACACCTAAACAACATTTTTTCATAAGATATGTTAAATAGCTTAAAAAAATGAAAGATAATTTAATAATTTAAAAGATACTTACACACAATAGGCCTGAATCACAGAGATGTTAAGCAGGTCTCCCATCAAAAAATTCTCTTAGATCGCTCACGGTAATCATTAGATCTCTGGCTCGGAGTGGAAAACATGCTTAGACACTTTCATGTTTAATTGGTGACTGACTGCGGGCCTCGTCCTTAAAAATTTATACAACATTTTTTGTTTGTCTGTCAACTTCTTCAGATACTTGGGTGTCAGAATGGGGGATCTCCTAGGAGTCATATCGAAAGGTTTAACCACTTCCTTTCTCACACTCTGACTCTCCTCATTTGATTTCACAACTTCCTTCCCCTTATCCACTTTCCTCTTCTTAACCAGTCTTAATTCCTTATCAATCTAATAGTATACAAAATTTAAATAATAAACATATCAGTCAACAGTCAAGTTAAAACTAAACAGTAAGCATGTAAATAGTTTACCTTGTCACTGACATCAATGAGAGAATATGGCCATGGAACAACTGAAGATTGTGCTTGACCTATTTTACTCCACTGATTCCACTCCAACGGAAGCGGAGAGTCCTCATGGCCTCGCACAATGTCGTCTACCATCACACGAGCGTGAAGAGGTGGGATGAGCTTGAAATGTACTATACTGTTCGGTCCGGTCTGTAAAACCCGACCGAATGCAACATGCACAGTCCCACCATCCAACACTTGAAACAGATGACATGATTTAGCCATATACATCAACTCACAACAGTAAGCAAGCTAATAAAATTATATTGTTTTAAAAGTAATGTTAAAATAACTAAGGAGGAAAAAAGAACAAACCGAAAGGTTTTGATAAGGAAATGTGTCTCTAATAGAAGAAGAAGGTGCAGGATGATCGACCATCGGAGTATCAGCCGTCGTGGTAGGAGCATACGTCGGTGTAGGATGATCGACCATCGGAGTATCCGCCGTCGTGGTAGGAGGAGACGTCGGTGTAGGATCATCGACCATCAGAGTATCCGCCGTCGTGGTAGGAATAGATGTCGGTCTAGCAGTAGGTGCCGGTGTAGGAGACGCGGCCACTGTCGATGTATCCGCCGTCGCGGTAGGAGCAGACACCGGTGTATGAGTAGGTGTCGGTGTAGGAGCATGCACCTGGCCCAATACTAAAGCCTCAAGTCTTCGCAGGCGCTCCTCGTAGGCTTGACACTCCTCAGCGTGACGTCTTTCCAACTCAGCGTGACGTCTTTTTGACTCCTCCAACCGGTCGTGCACCCGTTCATCCACCATTCTCTCTATCATTTCAGCCTGCGGTACTCTCGATCGAGACGTAGAAAACACGTCTTTTTGGCGAACTTCCCCTCCAAGCCCCCGCACTCGCCCTGGATGATCCTTTTGCCCAAGGGCCTTATTCAGTGGATCATCCTGAGACAGAGGGGCCAGAACCATCTCCCATCGCTCAGTAGATCCAAACTATTTTAAATTAACAAAAATATTAGAAATGAACTTACTAATTAGTTAACAACAACTTTTAAATATATACACTTTCAATTTTTGAAGCCAACTCAGCAGTCTCGCTCTGCGGGAACGCATATACTCCCTCGTCATTTTTCTTCATGCAACCCAGCATAAATGTTTGCACCCTACTTGCATCGTCAACATTATCAATAACTGACTGAGTGCCGTCTTCATTAGTTTTCGTCAGTAAGCCCTCGCTCTTCCACTTCTCCAACCGCCCCGTATATCCAGCTCGCCCCATGAAGTGCTTATATATATTCTTCGCCCGGTTACGTCTCGATTGTTCTTGATGTAACTGTTACAAAATTTGTATATTTGTAAGTTATACATAATAAAAAAAATATTTGTTAAATTTTATTCCTTAAATAATTAAGAAAGAATAATTGTAAAAGTACCTTAAACTCTTCAGTCTGGCGATGGTCGTAGAATATCTTCCAGTCCTCCTCCGTGATCATACCATCATACACTACACACGGCGTTGACCTCTTGGAGCCCGGTTTGGTAATCAAACCATCTACCAACCGATGCTTGAACTATCGCAGCGATGTCGCTAGAAGTGATTCAATCTTCGTCCGAAGTTCATCCGTGACTTTGTACTTCTTCTGCACCATCTGCCACATGATGTCTTTGTCTGCCTTTTCTTGATCTTTAAAATCCTTATTAATCGAGCAATGGGATTTTACCATCAATCCCAAGTAGGAAGCAAACTGCTGCTTCGACCCACCAGAATGTCGGAGGTACTTGTCCCAGACCAAATCGATGGGAGAATCTTTCTTCACCTTCAACCCACGAGTCGGTCCACGTCCCTTCCGAGGGTTTTGTGAAGTAGATGCAGCTGGTGGTTCTTCAGTAGGGACGTCATCGTCAATATCATCCAACCCCAACAGTAAGTCCTCTTCGACTCTATCGTCAGGATCCATAATCTGAAAAATAATCAATAATTAACAAGGTTAATACGAACTTCTAATGAATCAAATATTGAAACATGACAAAAATGAAATAATATAATATTGTCAACCAAACTTACAAAATAACATTTCATCGTTCAATCCTGAAATACCCCGTAATTAAAAATAGTAATTAATTAGGCTAATAAATATTTTAGAAGCTTAATTAAGTATAAATAAATATTAGGGAACAAATCCCGAAGAAAATGGATCCTTAAAATGGATTAAAAACACTAACAAATATTAAAGCACGTTTTTCGAGGTAACCGGGAAAGCATGACTTTAAGCGGGTCAAATAGACTCGCAACAATTTTAGGCGACTAAATAGTCATTAATAAATATTAGAGAAGGTCTAGAACCAATAAAATAAATAAAACGAGGAAATAGCTAAAACTGTCAAAAACGGGAAGTTGTGGGGTGAGAGTGTAATTAAAATAAGTTAGTGTGTCCACTTTGAAAATAAAATTGTAAGTGAGGGTGTGTGTGCTGTAGCAGCCGGTTCCTTTCCCTCTCTCACACACTCTCTTAATTCCCTTATTTGCAAAAGACAAAACCCATAAAAGTAAAAAAAGTAAAACCTCTCTCCTCACTCACTCACAACCCACATACTGCACCTCTCTTATTTTCTCTCTTCTTCCTCTCTGGTGCGACTATGGCGAATTGAAGAACCCTCATACAGAGCCACTTTCTTCTTCATTTTGAAACCTCAAACCACCACCAACTGCTACAAAAACCATACCGTTGAATTCGTATTGTCAAGGAGATCATTCTCCACCCTTCAAAAATCTAAAACCACCAACTTTATTTTTGAGGGTATTATCGGTTGAGAGCTTCAAGAGCACCATTCCAAGTTCTACAACCTTCTCCATGTTCTAAGGTAAGAAAAATACCAAAGCCTCACTCTTTTCCATTTTTCCTTGCAAAAACCAAACTCACGTGAACATCATTGTGTTTCCTCACCCAGCCGGTTGGTGTTCCTTCTTGAGACATGAAGCACTATCATTTGGTTACCCAAAAACAACATTAGATGCTCAAGGTAAGAGTTCCTAAGTGTTTAAATAAGTTCTCATAAGTTAGGGTTTGAAACCTACGTAGGAAAATATATTAGTTTGGTGTGTAAGTGTGTGCCTTGTTACGTGGTGTAGCTTGGTTTAAATAAAACAAGAAAACAAAGAAGGAAGAGGAGCTGTAAAGAAGAAGAAGGAGAGAAAGGAAAAGAATCAAGAAAAAACCAAAGGTAAAGAGAAGCCTCTGTATAATTTTAATGTTTGTGTATGTGTAGGTATATTGTTTTAGCAATGAACTAAACCACTTCAACCGTAGGAAAAGAATGGGTACATTAATGTGAATGGTAGTTGTAGTTTGGAGTTTTTGAAAACAAGAAAATAATATGCTAAGTGTAAATGTTGAGTGTGCAAGAGGTATTAGAAATATATGTGAGAATATTGTATATGTCGAACAGGTTGTGAAAACATTGAGTGTGCAAAATTATGTGGTGAGAAGACTTAGAAATGTAGGGAACCTCTGTCAAAATTTGTTTAGAAATGTAGAGTCTTGTTTGATGTTAGAAAAGAAAGAAACAGATGAAATACCCCAAACCTAAGTATGCTAAGTAAACATCAAATCATGATGTAGTAAGGCTAGAATATGCCTTAGAAAGATTGGTAGACATATTAAACCAAGGAAAACACAAAAAGTGCCTTAAGGGCAATTAGGGCAAAAATGTGCTCTAAGCTTGGAGAGACTTGGGTGAGTACCCAAATATCATGATAAGACCTTAGTAATATTCTAATGGTCATTTTAAATCAATTAGCAAAGAAAACCAAGCTTGAAAACAAGTTAAAACACAAAATGTGCTTTAAGAAGTCTTAAAGCACATTTTTGAGAAATTGTTTTAGAATTGAGTTTTGAGTGGCTAAATGTCCATCATTACTCTTTAATCAACATGTGTACTAATTAGTATCACATTAGGAGGTCTAAATCAATGGGAAATCAAAAATTTCAGAAATATGTGCACTAATTAGTGAATAGTGCCAAATAGTGACTAGTTTAAGTTTTAATCAATATAAGCTAATTAGTTGGTCAACAAAGACCATGACTAGCCTCATTTAAGATGGGGGCCGGTTTTCTAAGGATGAGTCACCTAGACTTCATCAAATAAGAAAGGATAAAGAAGAGTAAAGTAAAAGGAGTTACTATTTGCTTTTATAAAGCAAATATCTTATATTAGCTTACCTTTCTTCTCTCTCTTCATTCCTCCTCTTCACACGGTTTTCTTCACCTCCTCTCTTCTCCATTCACGTAAGAGAAGCCTCCATTGTTGCTTCACCTTGCTTTGTCCATTGCTTGCTCATTTTAGCTCCAAATCAAAAACTAAACACATATTATTCTTAGTTAGCTCAAGCTCTAGCTTTCTATCTTTTCAAATCTTTCAAAGCTCAAGTTTGGTGCCATGGGAAAACTCCATTGATGGAGGAAAATCAAGTTTGAAGAGCTCATTAGCTTCTCCATTCTCTTAAGGTAAAGAAAATGTAAGAAAAACCATGTTTCCATCATTTCTTGTACATGGCCGAAAATTCCTTCTCATGGGGCTATGCTTTTATGCCTTGTTCTAGCTTGATTTATTCACCAAGGACTAGTGGAGGTCCTATTTCATTCAATGCCAAAGTCTACCTTGAGACTTCAAAGGTAATCATCCACTTTTATGCCTTAGAACACATTTCTAACCTAGGTTTTTATTCCTTGAGGTTAGTGAATTGTTTAGTACTCATATGAGTCATTGAATATTGATTAGAACATTGGCAAGGGGAATTTAAGTGGTGGCCGAGATCTATGCAAGAAGAAGGTCTAAGGAGGAGATTAAGATAAGCTTGAGAAAATAAGGTAAAATGCTTACCTAATGGTGGTTTAAGTTTAAGGAATGAGTTTTAGATGAGTACTAATGTAGCTTAAAACTTACATTAGGTAATGGGTTGTATAACCTAAGAAAAAGAACTTAAATAAGCTTGAGAACTTGTGACTAAGGAGCCAAAGGAAATGAGTTAGTAATATAAGTTTAAGATGAGTTTTAAGAACATTCTAATTACTATGAGATTGATGGGTGTATTTGCAGGTTGAAAGCTTTTATATGTGGGAAATTCAGTGTTTAAGTTTAAGTCCTTTAAGGGCCTACGAGCCATGTCATTTAAGAGCCTTGGTGCTATGCAATTTAAGATTATTGCAATATAATGAGTTGTTGTGAATGAGTTGGTTTGGTGATGAGATATGATGAGAAAGAACTTGAGGTGTGTGAGATGGTTAAACGAGGAAAAATAATGTGTTTAGGCATGCTATGATGCTAGAGGTGCTATGGCAAAATTTGAGTAGAAAATAAGTGTTTAGGCGATGGTGGTGAATTAATATGACCTAGGATTTACTAGGAATCACTATGAGGAATTTGAGTGGGAATGAGTTAACTAAGGAGTTCTTGAGGTTTAGAATGATCTAGAGATGTCTAGGAGGAATTAGAGGATTGGAGTGTTTTGAACACACCAAAATCATTAGATGAGGAATGTAAGACTTGTGCATAAGTTTAAGGAGAAGGTATAATGCTTAAGGTGATTAAGATATGTCCTAAGGGAATATAATGACTAAGGAAGTACTAGGAAGTCTTAGAGGTGTCTTGATGAAAAAGGGGTGAGATCAAGTGTTATAACGAGTTATAATGACTTAGGCATTACTTTGAAGGATTTAGGAATCAAGAGAATGTAATTGAGTATTTAGGACCTAGGTAAATGTTGGTAAACAACTAGGAAGGAAATAAGGTGTTGATGGAGGGAAGCTTAAGCTTGTGAAGGAACTTTAAGTAAATGTATAAAAGAATTTTTGGTGGTGAAAGATGCTTGGGAGATGATGTTATAGTGGTGAGGAAAACATTTGGCATAGTGGTTACATTAGGTATGAACCACCACCTAGAAACCTAGAGGCATTACAAGTGTTAGCATTATTACAAGGAAAATGTATAATGATTAAGGTGAATCTTGGTGAATGATTTAATGTGTTTGGAGGATGCTCTAAGGTGGGTTTAAGGGTCTAAATGATGTTAGAACACATTGGATGGCTTGAGGAAAGGTTTAGTGAAGATTTGGCAAAGTTTGGGCATGTTTTAGTGGCGTCCGACCCAGGGGTCCGACCCAAGTTTGGGTCGGACGGCCTCTGTTTAACGCCAGGGAAAGGTTCTGGAATGGTCCGACCCAGAGGTCTTGGGTCGGACATGGGTCGGACGGGTGAGTTTTAGAGGGCAAATAAGTTTCTGGAATGGTCCGACCCAGTTGGTTGGGTCGGACGTGGGTCGGACATGTGAGGTTTTAGAAGGAGGAAAGTTTCTGGAATGGTCCGACCCAGTTGGTTGGGTCGGACATGGGTCGGACATGTAGGGTTTTTCAAACCCGAAAGTTACTGGAATGGTCCGACCTAGAGGGTGGGTCGGACGGTGGGTCGGACGGCCCTTAACACTTAAAAAAAAGGAAAATTTTAAATTCTAAGAATGGTGATAGGTAATAAGGTATACCTTTGGTGGGGTGGTAATGATTAGGACCCTAGGAACTTAAGGGATTAAGTTAAGTTAAGTATAAACTTAAAAGTTTAAGATTAAGTTTGTAAGATTAAGTTGTAAGACTTAAGAGGTGTTAGGTGGGGGATCATTAAGGAATTAAGTAAATTAAACAAGTTAAGTAGGTCATATTAAGTTAAGTGATTAACAACCTAAAACTGAATGAATGTTTTAGGACTTGGGAGTTTGGACTCCGGAAGAGAGTAAGCAGCCGAACGACCAACGGTGAACGGTACAGTTCTCTTGTGACCTGCTTGCTAACGAGGTGTGCCTCGGCTTGTGTGCTATTTGTTTTTGTGTGATCACTAAACAAGATAAAGCATGCAATCGGAATATATTATGTTTCTTGTATTGTTGTGTGATGTTTGAAAACTAACACAACATACCGTGAGAACTTACTAACCAATGTTTAGTAAGGAATTGAGTGAGACTAAGGAACGCCCCCTAATAAGGGACGACATGAACCGAAAGAGGTTAACCGACGAACATGGTCTTGAGACTATTACTAACTGGAACTTGAGTGAGGAAACCTGGGACCGATCTCCGGTCATGCATGCTAAGGAAAAAGGGGGACGGTATCTGAATCAGATCCGCCCTCCGCTTAAGGACTTGTCTTCGGACTTGTAACCTAGGGCCGGTTGCCGGCTCAGCTACGCTGGATTCCCGTCCAGGGTAGGTGGCATTAAGTTGGTGCGGTGGGATCACCTAAATCCCAGGTTTGGACTTAGGCTACAACCATTCCCCTCCAGGAACGGTTTGTATTATGAGAATAAGTTAAGTTTAAGATAAGTTACAATCATTCCTTTTTAAAGGATGATTCGTATCGTTAAGATTAAGATTAAGTTAAGATTGAGATTAAGGTGAGGTTAAGATAAGTTGCAACCATTCCTTTTTAAAGGATGGTTTGTATCATTAAGATTAAGGTAAGTTACACCCACTCCTTATTAAAGGATGGTTGTTTCTAAGATTAAGATAAGACTAAGATTGAGGTGAGATAAGGATGGACTAAGATTAAGAGGGAACATTACTTAAGGAGTTAAATAACTAACTCTCTAATTAAGGGAACGCATTTAAGTCGTTCATTGTGTGTGAACTTTGATTGTTCATATTTGGATCGTTGTTTACAGCATTCACTATTATGTTGTGCATATAATCAACCTCCATGCTATCGACAATTAGTCGTCGTAGCCACGTTAGCTTGGGGGCCATGAGGGGATCGTACCAGCATTCGTGCTGACCCCCTTTGGGGGCTGTTTTTACTACACAGGTACATCAGGAGGCGGCCGTCGCAAGAGTAAGAAGAGGATACAAGTGTTAAGGATTAAGTGTGACCTACGAGTTGTGCATGTACACTCGTATGGCAATTAAGTTAGTAAGATGTATAGGTTGTGAGAGGATTGTAAGAATGATATGTAAATGGTTAAAGCTGTTAGACTAATGTTCGGTATATTCTGTAGTCAGACCGTGGCAAGGTCCTGGATTGTAAAGAATTCCGCTGTGACATGCTTGTATATATACTGTTAAGTTGCGAGACCACATTTGGATTGAGTTGGGGTGTTACAACAGAAGAGAGTTACAGTGAAGGGAAGAATAAGGTTTTTCACTTTGTTGTGTAACAGGAAATGGAATATAATTGAGTGGAGTGTAAATGGTAAAAACATGAGTTGTCAAACTAAGTTAGGCTAGTGTAAGGGTCATTGAGTTAGTGGGAAGAAGAATAGGAAGGTCTGTAGCATTATTTGAAGAAGTAGAAATGTAACAGAGGAAGAAAAATTACAGTAAGGGTGATAATGTAACAGATTTTTATAGTGTTGGTTTAGGCTAATTAAAATGCTTAAACAAAGTTAAAACATGCTAGATTATATGTAGAAATATTAGGGAAGAGATTGGTAGAAGTTTGGAATTGAAACAAGTTGAAAAACTTATATAAATCACAATACTGTAACTAGTCCGGGTTTGCAAACCAGAACACAAACCCGGACTAGCCTTAAAATCCGACAGAAAGTTTTACAATGGGATGGTCCGGGTTTACAAACCAAGATACTAACCCGGACCACCCCAAAAATACACCCGTAACATTCCAAGACAAGTTGTCCGGGTTTGCAAAGTAGCACACAAACCCGGACGATGTCAAAAACATACCCGTAGCAATTTCAGACATATGGTCCGGGTTTGTATATAGGGATGTAAACCCGGACCATGCACTTATTTCACCCGTATGTTGTTCCAGCGAGTTGGTCCGGGTTTGTAAACCCGGACACCAACCCGGACCAACACAAATTTCCTCCAGAATGTGTTTTAATGCTTAGGTAAGGATGGGTAATGATATTATAACATGATTAAGACATAGTTAATGATGTTTAAAGGTCATTAAGGCCATAAACAAGTTTAGAAAATAATTTTAAGTATGTAACTTAAGTAAATGTATTTGAACAATAATGAATTAGTAAGTATAAACCAAGAAACGTTAGTAAAGTAATTAGTAAGGTTAAGTAAGGGTAATTAACCACCCAATTGTATGTATATGTTAGGACTTGGATTGTGAACACCGAAGGAACGTCGGATACAAGTTCAACGGTGAACGGTATGGATTCCTCATGCCCCGTATGCTATCTTGGTTACTCTGATTTGTGTGTCGTGTGCTAATTGATCACCAAATAAGATAAATGCACGAATCGGAGTTACTATGCATACTTGTGAATATGTAGTGCTGTATGTTATGAATATTCTCTTAAACCTCAGTTTGTATAATTCATGAAATGTATGGATGAATATGAATGCTTGTATGAATGTTGCAATGTACTGTGACCGAATGTGTTGACTTTGGACTTCTAACTTATTCCTAACAAGCTAACCATTCTAACTTAAATTGGTAATTAAATTGGAATGAGTAGAAGTCCGATATAGTTTCGGCCACGCGTGAGGATGAGGAGACACAAGAGGTTGGATCCGATTCCTGACTCTTAAACTGGTCCGCGGCCCAAATCCCTTAAGTGGGTAGCATCCCTGATTGGTGAGTCAAGTAAATCCCGGAGGTGGGACGGAGTAGTCCCCAGGGCCGGAGGTCCCGACGACTTAACTTGAGTATAAGTAAGTAAGTAAGAATGAGTAAGTAAGTAATTGAAAGTAAGTAAGTGTAAGTAAGAGAAAGTAAGTAACGAGTAAAAGAGTAAAAGCATTCCGATTAACCCGGATGCATAATTTGGCTAACCTTGTGAAGGTAAGTAAGATGCGTGCTATTGTATTGCTGCCTTGGAATGTGTAATGTATTGAGCATGACTATATGATGTATGTAAAGCATGTATGTATGAAATTAATGAATCACATGTTTATTGGAAGTCAAATAGTCGGCGTGCCCTAGCTAGCACTCGGTATATGCGGAGTTTATACGCAGTGTTTGCTGAGCCCCTTGGGGCACCATTTTTACTACACGCAGGTAATCGAGAAGGATGAAGGCCATGAAGAGATGTAGCTAGGTCTTTGATTTCTTTTTGTCAGTAAACAATGAATTTGAGAATGGTGTACTAAGTAGTACACGGCTGTGAGTTTTAGTAGCCGGTGTACCATGGGGTACACCCTTTTGGACATGGACAGAATGGAGCATTGGTATAGATGAGTAGGTGATTAAACTCATTCTTTTGGTAGGTTGGAAATGGGAATGTAATTGAATATACTTTAAATACTCGGTGATCCCAGAATGTAAGAATGTTATTTTGTATTCGGTATGCATTAAGGTAGTGGCTCGGTATATTATGTTCATCAGACCGTGACTGTAAGTAGTAATAGCCTAGCTAGCCGTATGAGCGGTTAGCGGCGTTGTACCACCCGCCGTAGTAAGTAGTATTTCCGCTGCAAGTAACTCTGGATTATAGGATGATTGGACGGTAAGCATAAGATTAACGGTTGGGGTGTTACAAATCCACAATCCTTCATTGTGGTCGGACCTTCGATATTCAAAATTAGTTACATTATCTACCTCCATCGGCAACCGAATAGGTACATCTGTTTCATCTTCACAGTCGTATTCATCCTTATCAACAATATTATCAATCCCAACTATCGATCTTTTACTCTGCATTACAATAGACCATCTGGGATTAGACTGATCACGACCGTTGAATACTTGTTTTACCTTTGATGCAACAATAAAGGGTTCATCAGTAGGAGCCGCGGTCGTTAAATCAACTAGCTTCATACCATGATCCTCCTCACGATATCCCTGTTTGTTGTCCACCCATTTGCAACGAAATACGCAAGTTTCATAACTAGTGTAATTCAAGACCCAAATATCCTCAATAACACCATAATATTCGTTCTTCAGTGTATTACGACTTGTTCCTGTGAAAATATCTTGTGAAGCGATAAGATGCACACCATTGTTCTGGTTTGTCAATTTACAATCTTGGCGTTCAGTGTAAAAAGAAAATCCATTTACATCATATCCTTCATAAGACAACACATCGAGATTTGGACCAAGGGCTAACAACTGGATCATTTCATCCACGTTCCTTGAATCTTCATACAACACCTTCTGTCTGAACCACTTAACAAATGTTACATTCTGCTCTTTTTTTAATTTGGCATTACTCATCGTTGGGTGTTTTGTTTTGAGGTAGGCTAGGTGTGCATCGAAATACGGTTCAACAACTTCAGAATGATTCAACACAACCAGATGTGCCTTGTTCAATGTATCAATATCAACTCTGCATAATTTTTTCCCACAGGTACCAACCCCTTTAAGCCTGTCATCATGTCTTGCTTTTGGTAATCTAATAACATCAACACCGTGTAAGTAGTGAGTGTAGAAGTCAACTACCTCCTCTGTTACTGTCCCTTCAATTATGCTTCCCTCTAGACGCCGACGGTTTTTCATTTTCTTTTTCAGTATACCCATATATCTCTCAAACGGATACATGTATCGAAGGTATAACGGACCACAATGTTTGATCTCTCTAACAAGATGAACAAGTAGATGCACCATAATATCAAAAAATGAAGGAGGAAAATACATTTCCAACTGACACATGGTGATCACAAGGTCATTCTGTAGTTTATCCAGCGTCTCCACATCAAGCACTTTACACGAAATTCCTTTGAAGAAAACACATAAATTTGTAATAGTTTTCCTGACATCAGCTAGAAGGATCCCACGGATTGCAACCGGAAGTAAGTGCCGCATTAGCACATGATAGTCGTGAGACTTCATCTCTACCAATTTAAGATCAGACATTGATACCAAACTTGATATGTTCGATGAGTAACCGGATGGCACAAGAGAACTACAAAAACTTATTTTCTCTTCTTTGGATAATGTATGACAAGTGGGAGGCAAGAATGTTCTTTTCCCTCTTTGTTGTGGGACGAGTTCTTCTCGTATACCCAATTCAACCAGATCTTTTCTACCCTTCAAATGGTCTTTTGACATTCCTTTCACGTTTAGTAGTGTCGCAGTTACACTTTCACCAATGTTTTTCTCCACGTGCATAGCATCAATGCAATGTCTTACCTCTAAATGTTGCCAATATTCAAGTTCCCAAAATATTGAATTTTTCTTCCAGATGCTCTTTTCAGTGGCTTTAATTGGTGGACCGAAGTTGTTCACTACATTTTTCAACTGATTGTAAGTCTCAACAGCAGATAGTGGTGGTCGTGCAACTGCATGATCCGTTTTTCCATCAAACTCTTTTGTCATCTTACGGTATTTGTGACCTTTCGGGAGGAATTTCCGATGGCCCATGTACACATTTTTTCCACTGTGTTTTAACCGTATACTGCAAGTTCTATCTCCACATATAGGGCATGCTAGAGCTCCTTTAATTGTGTATCCCGAGAGGTTGCCGTATGCAGGGAAATCATTGATTGTACAAAACAACATAGCCCGGAGCGTGAAGTTTTCCATACTGTATGAATCATACACTGTCGCACATTCATTCCACAACAATTGTAAATCGTCAATAAGTGGTTGCAAAAACACATCAATTTTGTTGCCCGGTTGTTTTGGACCCGATATCAACAGAGAGAGGAGAATATGTCTGGGTTTCATACACAACCATGGCGGCAGATTGTATATTGACAATAAAACAGGCCAAGTACTGTGTATACTGCTCAAAGTGCCATAAGGGTTCATCCCATCAGTGCATAAACCAAGTCTTAAGTTCCTTGGGTCTGTACCGAATTGAGGGTATATTCTGTCAATGTTTCTCCATTGTGGTGAATCGGCTGGATGTCTCAATTTACCATCATCCTTTCTATGGAGAGCATGCCATCGGAGGTTCTCAGCATCTTTCTGAACTGCAAACAAACGTTTGCATCGGGGAATTATCGGTAGATACCACAACACCTTCATAGGAGAACCCACGTTAGTGCTTATGTGGTTTCTGTCACCCTTTTTTACATAGCGTGATTCCCCACATTCAGAGCAATGGTCATCCAACTCATTCTCCTTCCAGTACAACATACACCCATTTGGATAAGCATGTATTTTCTTATATTCCATACCCATCAGACACATTAACTTCTTTGCTTCATAAGTTGTTGTGGGTATCACATTGTCCTTTGGTAGTACATCCTTCAACAGTTGTAAAAGATCTGTAAAACTGACATCACTCCATCTATGTCTCGCCTTCAGATTGAATAGTTTTAGGACAACGCTCAATTTGTTTTTCTTTTGCGTATCACATCCACTGTACAACGGTTCCTTTGATGCTTGCATCAGATTTTCGAATGTTTTGGGTTTGTTGGAAAAATGTTGTTCAACATCTTCCATCATCGCATTAAGGTCTTCCTGATCATCTGAATCACTAACTAGTGAATCATCTTGAGTATTCCCAAAATCGTGTGAAGCATCCATTTCTGATTGTTCTGCAACGACGTTATCAGCACATTCAAACACTTGTATTGAATGTTGACCATGCAGTATTGTTATGGCTTCATAATCTTCTGTAAACCCTCTACGAATCAGATGATCCTTAATCTTGTCCACACCTCGGTATTTGAAGTCATTCTTGCAATCGACACAAGGACATCGAATATATCCCTTGTCCCTTGGTTTAAGATTGTCAACAAGGACTTTTCAAAATTTATTGACCCCTTCTAGGTACTTGATGTCCAATCTGTCACTGTACATCACTGAGTGCTCCATCTCCTTTTTCAACACACCAGATGTCGTGAACTCGTTCCATTGATCTCCTCTTTTTTTATTTACAGATTTAACAATCTAAACCTATCCAATCACCTTCGATCTCACCTAGGAACAAGTTAATAATATACAGTAGTTCAGTGATAATTTCGGCAGCATTACCCTACAGTTATATATTACTAAATATATATAGTTGATACTAATATGAATCGTTTAATTCACATATATATATATATGTACACTAGAAGAACACTAGGGTAATGGTGTCGAAATTATCACTAAACTACTGTATATATCAACTCATTTACATCCTAGATGGTGAGATCAAAGGTCATTGGACAGTCCCAACAGGGACTATCTAAGACATACCTCTATTCAGGTAAATCTCAGACAGGTAATCTATGTTTGAATTGATTTTTCATTGTTTAATAGAAAAACAAAAATAAATTGAAACATTTTAAATACCAACTTGATGAGTACTGGATGGTCAGCTAGCGCAGACAACACAGAAGAAGGAGAAGTAGGCAAATGCTCTTGCGCGTAGTAGTAGTATAAAACCTATTCAATGAAATTAGAATAAAGTTAAATTCTGGAAAAAATTTGCATGACCTTACGTTTTTTAGGTACTCCACACTTTTTTATATATGCAAATCCAAAACAATAATAACAATCTCAGCAAAACACACACAATAGACATCATCAGAATGGGAAGCATGCATATATTTATGTCATGCATGCATATAATCAATTGAATCTAAAATAAGTAAGTTTTAGTTCATAAGAAAAAGGAAAATTAATTGCTAGCAATATACCAGAATACTACTGGGGTTCAGATCAGGCAAGCCGGTGGCAGAGGTTGACGTGCGTGGCAGCAGTTAGGGCGACAACCGGTCTCGTCAGATATTCAAGACTGCGACTTCAATCAAGAAATGATAAGTTCATCTTAAAAGTTATAAAACAATCAAAAATGGGATTGTGCAAGAGATGAAAAAGTTGAAGAATGTGAGTAATTCTATTTGAATAATTTTCCATTGTTTAATAGAAAAACAAGAATAAATTTGAAACAATAAATACCAAACTGATGAGTACGATGCGGGATGGTCAGCTCAGCGGGAGGTAGAGGAAGAAGAAACGGGATGTAGTAGTAACACCTAATGATATATGATAAGGTTATAATAAAAAAACATGAATAATTGAACAAATGATCAAACGAATAAATTTTGAACAAACCATGTTTTTTAATCATTCTTAAAAACTAACCTAGTGAGTAGTGATGGTCAACTCGGAAAATGGCCATGGAAGAGGAATTTTCAACCGTAGTAACACGCACCTATCCAATGAAATTAGAATAAGGTTTAATTCTGGAAAAAATTTGGCATGACCATTGCGTATTTTTATATACCCCACACTTTTTTTGGCAAAAACAAACACAATAGCAGCATCAGATCAAGGTTCAAGTGATTCTCAATAAAACACACAGACATTTAAGCATCATTCGCAGCAAAACGCACAGAACACTTAGGGGATAAAAATAAGACATTGTCATATATTAAGGGCGGGGATCAAGACACTAACCAATAACAAACAATAATAATGGAGTTGGGCTGCAAATAAATGCTAAAAGTTTTACAAATTAATTACCGCAGTGAGTCGGAGATGGGACTTCGGCGGTGGATGGGCCGCGATGGTGGAGGATGAAGATGACCTTCAGGCGCGGGAGAACAATGCAATTTCCCTTTGAAGCAACCTACAATCGCCAAAGAAAAGAAAAATAGTAACATTTAATGTGTGTCCTCAATCTTATTGATAACGAGCTAAATTGCATGTGCAATTTCCAATAATAAAAAAATAACTCGGTAACTTTCTAAACAATGAAGTTACTTAAACTAATTAATTATAAAGAAATAACAAAAGTTCCCAAACAAATGCAATGAATATGGTTGTTTAAGTAAAACTGTGTGTGATGCAGGCACTGCTAACTGCTAGAGTGATTGCAATGCTTAGATAGTATTGACAATTTGATGTCATTTTTAAGCAGTGAGTACAATAGTATATTATTAATGCAACAAAAAACTTACATCATAAGTCTAGCTTTATCTAGCCTTATCTGTTCCATAAGTCTAGCTGATTCTCATATACAAATCTAGGCACCACACCACTTGTTTTATCTTGGGGATTAAACTTGTGCTACTCATTACTATAGTTTGTCACATTTTAGCTGTAATTCTTCCAACCTTACGATCATTTATTTGTTTGTTATATAGTACTCTTGTTTGTTCATGATCTGTTGCGCCTTTTTCTTTTGACAATTGACAAAACTAAATATATTTGTCAAACACATACAAGTGGATGAAAGATCCTTCTTTCAATTTCCTTTGGCACTAGCAGCTTCTAATATCTTCATGATTAGATACGTACATAGATATACACATCCACACAGATATCAAACTTCAAAGGCAGACATATTATATATATCGTACGATCAAAATTTTGTAATTCACTCCTCAAAAGCATAATCAGCCACACTAATCAAAAATTGCTAAAACTTGAGTTTAATTACCGAAGAGATGGTGGAGGCGACGGTGGGCACGCGATTCAGGCGAGAGGGGAGGTTGGGGGGTGGAGCGCGCTTCACTGCTTGGCGAGGGGGCAAAGGGCGAAGGAGCTGGTGGAACTGGCGGCAAGTGGGGCGGTGGTGGCGCAGACCGTCGGAGGCGTGGCGATTTCATCTGGCGCGGCTTTGTCGATGGCGAGCTGGACTTGGCGACGGAGAAGCTGGGACGATGAAGAAGCAGAGGTGGGCGACAGCGGGTTAACAACGGCGAGGGTGGTGGGTGAGGTGGTGGGGGACGACGAGTTGAGGAGCTGGAAGAATCGCCAAAGAAATTCAGAGCAGAGAGAGGGAAAATCGAGCGAGGAAGAAGAAGAAAGGTCGGGGCGGGGTTTTAAGTGAAAGAGTTTTAAACGACGGGTCACTCAAAAAACCGTCGTTTAAAGTCGTCACTGTACCAGTTTTAAACCACGGTTGTTTAATAACCGTCGTTTAAAAATGTTACGAGGCACAATATAAACGACGGTTACCCCGTAACCGTTTATTTTATCACCGCCGAAACTATAAACGACGGTTTCTTACAAACCGTCGTATTAGTGCTTAAAACCACGGTTCTATGACCAACCGTCGTATAAAGTCTCGCGGTTAGATGTTTTGTGACGGTTTTATTATTAACCATGGTATATAATATTTAAACCACGGTTCCCACTAAAACCGTGGTTTAAATGGTGTCACATAAAATCTTTTTTTACTACGCACTGTTAGTTTAAATGGGAAAATGAGGGGACGGGAAGGGAAATTCAATTTCCGCTCCCTTTTGTTTGTTTGTTTGGACCGGGGAACACTTTAATAAGGGAACAGATTCCGTGTCATTCCCTCACATGAGCATGCTTTCATTCCCTCACAAATTGTACGGGAGAGACTATGGGAGTGATACTCCACTGCTTTGAAATTTTGAATTTTTATAGTATGCTACACCACCGCCGGTTTGTTGCTTTATTAAAAAAATCATTTTAGCTTATTATAAATAAATTGTTAGAGAATACTTACACTGAGACATAGTTGACATGTTTGAAAAATAATTTTTATTTTTCCTCTTGAATTCATCTATTAAAATATTTATTTTAAATTTTTTTTTACTTTTTTACTATTCAAAATTACCACATAATAATTTCAACACTGGTAATTTAATATTATCATAATTTTAGTATATAATTTATAAATATCAATTTAAAACAAACACATTATTTTTATTTCAAAACTAAAAATAGTCATTCCCGTAGTTATTCCCATACATAACCAAACAACATACATATATTCTCATTCCCTTTCCCATTCCCCTTATTTTTCCCGTTCCCCTTCCCTTTCTCGTTTCCTTGTCGAATCCAAACAGTGCCCTAGTGTGAATTGCTTGTCTGAATGAATGCATGAATGAGTAAACATTTGAAGTATGAGACTTAAGCATGAAATGGACTAGTTGAAAGTAGAACTCACGTTAGATGAAATTTACAACCTAGGAAATTTTCATATTTGCTCCCAATACCTTCAAACCCAAACCATAAAGAAGCCGACATCACCACTCACCACTACACCAACGAGTAGTGTCTCGTTATCCAACCAGGTATGATTTTATTAAAAGGATACCTTACACCGGAAGCACAAATTTCCATCATCCGACGATGCATGCAATGAACTAGGAGCGGGTCTAGGAGGATTTTACACACCCGAATTCCCCGGTGGAGCGAAGATGAAGCTGAAGATGATGTGCTTGGGAAATGATTGGAATCCTTATACCAAGACATACCAAAGGACGCGAACGCAAGACGGAGCGACACCACCAACAATACCCACCGAATTCAGACGCTTGTTACACAAGCTGTAGAACTTGCACAACAATGTGAAGATGATCCAATCCTCGCACTTGAAGCGGATCTTTGTATCGTCAACTTCTATGAGAAAGAAGGACGACTTGGGGTACCAAGATAAGGACGAGATCTCTTGAACAAGGAGTACCCGTAGTGTCGTGGTCCATTGGTGATGACACGGTATTTTTGTATAGCGAGCAGAAGCGTGTGGACCTCGTAGAAAAGATGGTATTGAGATCAGGAGATGTCCTAATCATGGGTGGAAATCAAGGCTGCTGTATCACGGGATCAAGAAGATCAAGTTGAATACGACATCACCGACAATAATCAATGCCACACACTTGAAACCAGGACTCCTGAACCTTACCTTTAGGAAGTATTAACCTTGTAATTCCATGTAATGCATTAGTAATGTGTATTAGAGGCACAATATGTATGATGGATGGTTATTAATAAAAAGTAGTTGATAAGTGGTGAAATGATGTAATTATAAGGTCTTTATTTACCTTTATTTCGTGCAACTATTGACCTATTTCACCACTTTATAGAGCATTTCGTTAATAGGTGAACTCATACAGTTTTGATTAAAATATAGGTAAAAGCTCACTTTGAGCAATTTTTGGGAGACTCTCAAGACTAGTGGCTGAGCTTTAATTCCCCGAGGAGTGTGTCAAAGACAAGGGGTCAAACGGGACGATTTCGATGCAGAAGAAGGGCTTCTGGTGTGGACAGCCCCAAGAGGACCGCCCCATAGGGGGGTGGTCAGGTTGATTACGGACGCTGGAATTGCTTCTGGTGTGGACCGCCCCAGGAGGACCACCCTGTGGGGCGGTCCGGATGGGAGTTTTGCCCGGTAAGTTGTTTTAAAGACGGGAAAAAAGAGGGGGTTTTGGACATCCCTTCCATTCTACACTTCCACACACACAAGAGGAGAGAGAAAACGACAAAGAGGAGAAAGAAGAGGAAGAAGAGAAGAAGGAATAGCTCACCTTCTCCAAAGCTTCCAAGCTTCAACAATGGCTTCTTCTTACTCTTTTCTAGTTTTTCCTTTCCCCATGCTTGAGTAGTACTCTATTGTTCTTTGGGATGGGTTTTTGACCTCAAACCCTAGAATGTGCTTGTGATTGTTGATTATGCCTTAATATAGTTGTTTCTCTCTTAATTATCATTCAATGTTCTTAAATTGATCTCTTTATGCATTTGTGGTGAACCCTCTCTACAATTTGGTTTTGAGTTACGGTTTGTGACCAAATTGAGAGAGGACCCTTGATTCATGCTCCTAGGATTAGTGGTATAAATTTGGGGCTTTATTCTAGAACTTGCTTAATGTTACTTAGTGAGTTTAGCCCTAATTGATTTTGAAGGCTAAAATTAACTAAGTAAGAATTAACTCATCTTTGGTTTAGAGAGTTACTATCATTAATCTAAAAGACAACTATGCATAAGAAGAGTTGTTAGCATATCTAGGTAGGTTGGGTGATTGCCAAATTCCCAAAGTACATCTCCATCCAATCCATTAAATTATCACCTTTATTTTATTTGTTGTTCTTGCAATTACTCAACCAAGACAATCGAGATTGCCGCCAGCTAAACCCCAATTTACTGTTTTCATTTCAATTACTAAGTATCAAGACTAGGAAGTTGGGACCAATTACCTTGTGGATACGACACTTGTTGTACTACACCGATTAGGTGCACTTGCCTATTCCTTTTATGCATTTATATACACCGTTATATAGTTTTTGCACCAACAAGTTTTTAGCGCCGTTGCCGGGAAATTGATGCCATCAATTTCTTAGTTTTGGTATTTTTTAGTTTTGTTTAAGTTTAGTGTTTTGTTTTCTTTGATTGTGTTTTCGTTTTGGTCGTTTTATTTTATCTTTGTTTATATTTTCAGTTGCTAAGTTGTAGTGCTGGTTCTTCTTGTGATCGATTAGGGACCTTGTGTTTCTTCTGTGTATGCCAAGCACTCGGTCTAGGGGCTCCCTACTTGCTAGTCCAAGATCCGAACTTGAGCGCACTCTGAGAAGGCGCATAAGAGATTCAAACATGGTGGATCCATAACTACCAGAAATTGAGGATAATGGGCAGCAATAGCACTGAACCCTTTCTGATTACCATCAGCCGGATACCGAAGGGAGGCCTTCGGCTATAGTCCTCCAAGTGTTGACACCGGAGCAAGTGAGACAATGGGTATTCAAGACCCACTACATTACCGCAGTCCGGGACTTAAGAAAGTTTAGTGGAGCAAATCCGGATGACGCTCTGAACCATCTAAGTCTCTTCCTCGACTTTTGCAACTCCTTTGGGAAAAACGGTACGGTAAAGGGGAGAATCTGGTTGCAGCTCTTCCCCCATTCCTTATCCGACTCTGCATCGTGATGGTTTAGAAGCTTACCGTCCATATCGATCCAAACATGGGCACAATTCACAAATGGCTCAGAAGTTCCTTGCCAAGTACTACCCAACTAGCAGACGAGACAACTAATTGGAGAGATCAATGCCTTCTGCCAAGAACCGGAGAAACCTTATACGACCCATGGGACCGGTTCAAGGAGATGTTGATGAATTTCTCTCACCATGGATTGGATGATCAATCGTTATGCCTATCTTTCTTTAACGGGCTTGACGATAGCAACCGATTGCTTGTAAACTCATCTGCGGGAGGTAGCTTCATGACCAAGTCCCCTCAAGCAGGAATGGAACTTCTTGAGACAATGACTAACAACATGAGGTAATGGGCTAGAAATAAGGGAAGAGCACCACGAGCAGTGGGTCTCCTACATGTCGAGCCCACCCACCATCTTTCCGCTCAATTATCTTCACTCACCAAGATGGTGGAGAAGCTAGCTATAGCTCAAAAGGAAATGACAAAGTCTATAGCTTCTTCATCATCACCCTCTCCATCTGCATATACTTCAATCCAAGAAGGGTGTGAAATTTGTGTGGGTCCCCATGAGACCCTTTTTTGCGAAGAAAGAAGCTACATCGAGGAACAAGAAGATGTTAACTTTGTTAGCAACCGCCCTGACTACAACTATAACAACAACAATGCCCCATGGAGAAATCATCCGAATTTCTCATGGAGGAACAATGATCCCACCCAAGGAGGGCCGAGTAATACTTCCAACAACTCGATGGGTTATAAACCTCAAGGGCCACACCAAGCAAACAATTCTCAAATGGGGTATAGACTTCTAGGTGGCCCGCTGGGATTCAAACAACAACAACAACAACAACAACCATCCCCCTCCTCTTCTGATGGTAACTTAGCTAGGATGGAAGCCATGATGCAAAACATACAAAGTATGACGATGAACTTCATGACTACTGCCTAAAATATGTTCACCGAGCAGGGGGCCTTCAATGCCAACCAAATGACATTTAATCAAAGCCTTAAAAATTAAGTTGATCAAATCTCAGAACAACTTTCTCAGATACCACCAGGCACCTTTCCAAGTCAACCGAAGCCTAACCAAGAGAACAAGCTAAGGCGGTTACTTTGAGAAGAGGTAGGCTGGTATAAGGACCCTCTCCCAAGATGAAATTGATGACCAAGAGAAGCAAAGTCAAGAAAATCAAAAGGAGGACCAAGAGATACTTGGGGAAGTTCAATCTCCACAGAAAAATATTTCCAAGGAGAAGGAGTCTCCTGAATTACCTATGTCTTCCACTCTTGCTAAACATCTCCCTCCACTTCCTTCCCCGAATAGGCTTAAAGAAAAGAATTTAGATGAGCAATTTGGGAAGTTTGTAAGTATTTTCAAAAAATTGACAATTAACATTTCTTTTACTGATGCTTTAAAACAGATGCCCATCTATGCAAAGTTCATGAAAGACATTCTCACAAACAAGAGATATTTGCTAGAAGCTGAAACGGTGCATCTCACTGAAGAAATTTCAGCGGTCCTACTAAGGCACCCTCATCCGAAGCTTGGAGACCCTAGTTTGCCTATCATTCCATGTTCTATTGGTGATTTTAATTGCGGTAGTGGTCTATGTGATTTAGGAGCTAGTATAAATCTCATGCCATTTCAATTTTAATAAACTTGGGATTGGTGAGTGCACACCTACTACTGTACAATTTCAACTTGCTGATAGGTCTCTAGTGTTTCTGAAAGGAAAAGTTGAGGATTTGGTACTAACAGTGGGAACCTTTGTTTTCCCCGCTGATTTCATAGTGATTGATATGGAAGAAGATGTCAAGGTCCCTTTGATTTTAGGCCATCCACTTTTAAGAACTGCTAGGACCTTGATAGATGTGGAAAAAGGGAAGATTACTTTGCGTCTTCATGATGAAAAGCTTGAGTTTGACATGTCTAAAATAGTGAAAAGACCCACGCATGTGGAAGCTATTTTTGCAATAGATGTTGTCAACTCCATTTTGTAAAATAATCCACCCCCTCACTCTAATTATGATGCTTTGAGTTTTGCTTTGCTTGAGTCTGATGATGAACATGAGATGAATCCGGAGGTGAATGAAATGGTAGCTGCTTTGGATAGAGCTCCAAGATACTTCAGAACGTACTACCCACCACCGGAACCACTGGAGAGAAGCGAGCAAAGAATACCTCCTTCGGTCGAGAAGCCTCCCACCGTGGAGATGAAACTTCTACCTTCTCATTTAAAATATGTTTATCTAACTTAACCTTGTGATCTACCTGTCATTATCTCCTCCTCCCTCACAGGTGCACAAGAGGACAGTTGTTGAAGGTGCTTGAAACCACAAAGGGGCAATTAGTTGGTCAATCTCTGATATAAAGGGTATCAATCCCAACTTATTTACTCACCGTATATTCATGGAGGACAGCTTCAAACCCTTGGTTTAACCACAAAGAAGGCTAAATCCGAACATGAAAGAGGTAGTAAAAAAGGAAGTGTTGAAACTGCTTGACTCCGATATCATCTACTTCATCTCCGATAGCAAGTGGGTGAGTCTTGTGCAAGTAGTGCCCAAGAAAGGAGGAAACTACGGTAGTCCCCAATGATAAGGGTGAAATGGTTCCCAAAGAACTAAAACGGGGTGGAGAGTGTGCATGGACTACAGAAAACTGAATGCCACCACTTGAAAGGGGCATTTCCCCTTACCATTCATTGATCAAATGCTTGAGAGGCTAGCGGGTCAAGACTACTACTGTTTTCTTGATGGTTATTCGGGGTACTTCCACATCCCCACAGCACCTGAAGATCAAGAAAAGACCACCTTCACCTGCCCATATGGAACATTTGCTTACCGAAGGATGCCGTTTGGCCTATGCAATGCCCCTGCCACATTCCAAAGATGCATGATGGTCATATTCTCCGATTTCTTGGAGAAAAGCATTGAAGTGTTCATGGATGATTTCTCGGTGTTCGGGCTCACATTTGAAACTTGTTTGGACAACTTAGATGCCATACTAACCCGATGTGAGGAGACAAATTTAGTGCTCAACTGGGAGAAGTGCCACTTCATGGTTAGAGAGGGGATTGTCCTTGGACACAAGATCTCCTTCAAAGGCATAGAAGTTGACCAAGCCAAATTAGAAGTCATTGAGAAGCTCCTGCCACCGACCTTAGTCAATGACATTAGAAGCTTCCTCGGGCATGCTGGATTCTACAGGAGGTTGATAAAAGGATTTCTCGAAAATTTCTAAGCCACTTTGTGACCTCCTAGTCAAGGATACAAATTTCAACTTCACCAAAGAGTGTCTTGAATCATTCAACACTCTAACGGAATGCCTTATCTCAGCCCTATTGTAGTGTCACCGGATTGGAGTCTCCCATTCAAAATCATGTGTGATGCCAGTGACTATGCAGTTGGGGCGGCTCTGTGTCAGAAAAGAGACAAGGTTTTGAGAACCATCTACTATGCTAGCAAGACCTTGAATGATGCCTACAAGAATTATGCCACAACTGAAAAGGAACTGCTGGCAGTGGTCTTTGCCTTGGATAAGTTTCGGTTCTACCTCCTTGGAAGCAAAGTAATTGTGCACACGGACCACTCAGCTTTGAAATATTTGTTTACCAAAGAGGATGCCAACCAAGGTTGTTGAGATAGATTTTGTTTCTACAAGAGTTTGAGATCGAAATTAGAGACAAACCTGGTGTGCAAAATGTAGTGGCCGACCACCTCTCCCGCATGGAAGTGCCCGATGAAGTGTGTGCCTATAAATGAGTTCTTTCTAGATGAAACTATTTTGTGATCAAAGAGGATGATGATCCTTGGTATGCTGATCTTGCAAACTACTTGGCAAGAGGAGTAGTGCCCCATAACTTGACCTACCAGCAGAGGAAGAAATTCTTCGCCGATTCGAGGCACTACTTTTGGGATGATCCTTACCTTTTCAAGACTTATGCTGATGGGGGTGATAAGGAGATGTGTGCCCCTGAGTGAAGTGCAAGACATTCTCACCCATTGCCACTCTCTTGAAGTGGAAGGGCATCATGGGCCGGCAAGAACCGTAGAAAAAGTTTTACAAGCAGGTTTCTTCTGGAAAACCTTACACAAAGATTGCCATAACTTTGTTGCTTCCTGTGACCGCTGTCAAATGATTGGAAACATCTCCCGAAAACACTAAATGCCTCTTAATGTGATGCTAGAGGTTGAACCATTTGACTTGTGGGGAATATATTTCATGGGACCCTTCCTTCCTCCTGCTCAAATCTCTTCATCCTTGTAGCCGTGGACTACGTGACCAAGTGGGTGGAAGCCATTGCCTCTCCCACAAACGATGCTAAGGTGGTGACCAAGTTCTTGAGAAAGAACATCTTTACAAGGTTTGGAGTGCCTAGAGCAATCCTTAGTGACGGGGGTTCTCACTTCTGGAACAAGCAATTCGAAGCTTTAATGGAAAAGTATGGAGTGAGACATAAGGTCGCTCTACCCTACCACCCCCAAACTAACGGACAAGCCGAGGTCACCAATAGAGAGCTGAAATGGATCTTGTAGAAAACGGTAAATTCATCAAGAAAGGATTGGTCTCTAAAGCTCGACGATGCACTATGGGCATACCGAACAGCCTATAAGACTCCCATTGGTATGTCCCCTTACCGTCTTGTCTACGGGAAAGCTTGTAACCTACCGGTTGAAGTTGCACATAAATCGTATTGGGCTGTAAAAGCACTCAATTATGACCTCAAGAGTGCCAGAGAAAAGAGAAAGTTTCAGCTGACGGAGTTAGAAGAAATCTGGGAAGAAGCTTATGAGAACAACTGGATCTACAAAGAGAAAACAAAGAGATGGCAAGATAAAATGATCCTCAAGAGAGAATTCCATGAGGGAGATCGGGTCTTACTCTACAACTCTCGGTTAAAGCTATTCCCAGGTAAGCTCAAATCTCATTGGGCCGGGCCTTTCTTTATCACCAAGGTGACCTCGTATGGTGCTTTGAGTTAAAGAGCACGAAAGGTGGAACCTTCATGGTTAATGGTTCGAGGGTCAAGCACTACATGGGAGGTGACATTAAACGGGTGGAAGCTTGTCTTATCTTCCTTCGGGAACCAGGTTTTATCTAAACCTTACTATAGTCTAGCCAAAGACCTTAAAAAGAAGGGCGGCTTTTTGGGAGGCAACCCGGATTTCTTTCCTTGCTCATTTAAGTGTTTTTAACTTGTTAGTTTTCATTATTGCTTTTGCTTGCGCTTTTGGTACTTATGTTTAGTTTTTACTGCTGCTTTGTGATTCTAGGACTTTGAGTGTGCAATTGGATGATTTGAGGTGAAAGAAAAATGAAAATTTTGGTTTCTGGTGCGGACCGCCCCTACGGACCGCCCCTGTAGGGCTGTCGGTCTTGAATTTCACCAAAAGTTTGCTCTCTGTTGTGGACCGCCCCTACGGACCTCCCTTGTGGGGCGGTCCCGTCGGAAATTTTGAAAAAACAGAGAGCCAGCACGCAGCATTTTCTTTCTTTCCTTCTTTCTTTCCCCATCGTCCCTGTCGAGAACTCCCGCACCCGATACTCCTCTCCCCTGTTCTCTGTCACCCTGCGCAAGCCACTACTTCACCAAACTACTACCGCCAGTTCTTCTGGCTGCCCACACTCGTCGTCGCCCCTCTCTGCCGCCGTGATGACCACGATCAGCCGTGCCTGCACTCACCTGAAGCAACAGCCCCACAGCCATCTCAAATCCATAATTTTCCCTATTTCCCTAATTCGGTTTTTAACCGATTTTATGCCCAACTTTGTCCAATCTCTTGCTCCAATCTTATACAAAGCACTAAGGTATGGTAATCTAACACTAATTTGTCAATTCTTCAAGTCTTTGAGCTAGTTACACTTTGGGGCAAATTGTGCGCGAACCAAACGGGGCCTTAAATGAGAATTTTTGATTTTTGCAAATTTGGTGATTTGGGTTGTTTCTAATTGTTAATTAGGGGATATGTGTGCAAAATGAAGCAAATAAACTTGGCAATGTGGTAGTTTTGGCTTGAATGTTGTGATTTCTAGCTTAAATTGGATTGTGCTATGTTTAACATTAATTAAAGGTATTCTCAATATGCTATCGCTTTGTGGGATTCGCTGGGTGTAGCGAGTGCAATATATTGATTAATTGGCTAGGTTAGTGCACTGTATGGGTGAGAATGGAAGTAACTGACAATGTGCTTACATGGGTGAATTTTATTTTTGAGTTGCTTAGTGCGGTTTGAACTCCTTAGGAGCTATGTGTTCTGGGATGATGAATAATTGAATGACAACCTTCGGGTTAATTTTGCGGAGGTTCTTAGAACCGGGCAAACATAGGAAAACGGGGGAGATCATGCCGAAATATTTTGTGTTTTGTTTCATTTTTGTATCTTTCTTTTTCACCTACACTTCATGAATATGTCTATAACCTTCCTTTGTTTTTCTCTTTTCTTATTGATCTTTAACTCTTCTTTGTTGTTTTGTATGTTGTTTTTCTTTCCTTGTTTTTCTCTTCTTGTCTTTGGTTTCAGACAATGCCTCCTCGCGACCGCGCCTACTTCAGCCGTGGCATGGCCAATCTTCCCTTCGGAACCCGACTGGTAGACGACATCTTCATCACTGAAGAGGCCAAGCATTGGTTCCATAATGGGCCTCGACGAGAGTTTGTTTAGGAGCGCCAAGTGGACCCGTCCATCATCGAGGACCTCGACCTCAAGTCCCTCTTTGACTTTTTGGGATAGAGTCGCTTCTTGACGATGGGTGGTGAGTTTCACCCTGACCTCGTACGTCAGTTCTATGTGAACACAGCTACGGAGGGTGATTCCAAGCTCAATTCGTATGTCGGCGGTAGAAAGATCGAGATCACTCAGCACACATTCATCGAGGCTTTGGATCTACCTCCGGAGGAATACGCCAACACTGACTACATCTTTGACGGCCACCTTCAGAGCCACAGCCGAATGTTCCTCGACACTCTCCCGACCATGCGCCGCAAGAAGAACCAGTCGGGCACAGTGTCCCGGGTCACGATGACCCCGAATATGATCCAAGATGCTGGTCAACGAGTCATCCTTGCTCTGATCCAGTACAACATTCTGCCCCGGGACAGTAAGGATTTAAATGCCATGGACTGTTTCCTCCTCAACTACATCACAGCCCCGAATCCGGACAAGCCATTCTCTATCTCAGGGCTTATGTTTGACCACCTCTGCCACATGGTCGCGAAGAGGGATACCCAGTACCTCGGCTACCCTCATTTCCTCCACACTCAGTTCCTTGAGTGCGGAGTCGACGTTGGGGACATGGTCCCTGAGCCTCCCACGGCTCCCATTGGCCATACTGCCCTCCGGCGGATGGGGTTTCGCCGCACTCCAGGCGGTTGGGAGAAGGTGCAGCCAGCCAGTAGTGCAGAGTCATCATCCGGCTCCTCTTCATGCTCCACGCACTCTACCGCCTCCCATGGTTTCCCGGAAGGAATTCGAGGCCCACCAGCGACGCGTGGAGGAGTTGGCGGCCCAGTATGAGGAGCTGCACCGCATGCTCGAACGAGGTGGACCACCGGCCTCGTAGTTTGCTCTTGGTGTCAGATGTCTGGAGTCTCATCTCTTAAAACTTGTTGTCTAGTTATAGATATTGTTTATGTTCTTGTCCTTTACCTTTTCTTTAGTTATGTTTTTCCACACTTTTTCTACACTTTCAGTATCAGGTTTAACACTTTGAACCCATATTGATATTGGACTCACTTATGAGTCCCCTTTTGCAATCTAACCATGGGCTTTTTGCATATTCTTCGGAATCCATTTTTGCGCGTAGCTGCTTTTGATTGTGCATTGTAGATATATACCATTCTAGAACAAATACACCCCAAGATTGAGTTTGGAACAATTCAAAAGAACCTCTTGCAAATTCTTCCTAGGATGTTTGGCTCTCTCTGTCAAATCTAGCGTCTCAAAGACCCCGGACACCAACAAGTGTGGGGAAACCCGCCAACAACTCGACCTTCTTAGGAGTGTATTAGTTCTCTAACTCTTTAACCGCTTTACAATGCATTACACTTTTGTTAGCTCTATGTTATATGCTTCGAAAAGGTCTTCTTTATTAATCCCTGATTTTAGTGTCGAACAATGAGGACATTGTCCAATACCAGTGTGGGGGAACTGACCTTTTCTTTTGTGCACTGCTCAACTTCACATACTTATCTTTTGCTTCTATTTAAGAGTTATATGTTAGGAAGCAAGTTTTCCCATGAAGTCTTGGATTTCTTCACAATTTTTTTCAAAAAAAAAAAATTCTCTCTTGAGGAGCATGCTAATGCGGTGCAACCATATAACCGTACCTTGGTGAATTTTTATTGCTTAGGGGTTCCTTCTATCTTCTCTCTTAGGGATTGCTAAGGGGTGCTTCTTTGTGAAAATCTAAAAAGGGACTTATGAGACACCATTGGTAACCAACAAAATGAGAGCAGAGTGTTCTGTAATGCTAAGGCTAAAATGCCCGAATTCTTCTCATCATCTCCTATAAAAATGCGAAACGAATGCAGTCATCTATTTTTCCATTTGTTTTTAATGCCCATTCTTGAGAGAAATGGGCCATGGTAAAAGCTCTCCAAGTCACCTAATCTTTATAACTTTGAAGCACTCCGGATCATACCCCGAAACTCTATCTTTTTATTTGCCCTAAGCACACCCATGTCACCATAATTTTGTTGGTTGCACTCCTCATGAATTTTCCACCCTTTTTGTTCACAACAATCCAAGAATTCATTTGAACACTTGCTTGCTTTAAATATTCCTCCTTATTGTGCTTCCTAATTTTGCTTGAGGACAAGCAAATAGATAAGTGTGGGGAAGTTGATAAGTGGTGAAATGATGTAATTATAAGGTCTTTATTTACTTTTTTTCGTGCAACTATTGACCTAATTCACCACTTTATAGAGCATTTCGTTAATATAGGTGAACTCATACAGTTTTGATTAAAATATAGGTAAAAGCTCACTTGAGCAATGATTTTTGAGAGACTCTCAAGACTTTGTGGCCAAGCTTTAATGCCCTGAGGAGTGTGTCAAAGACAAGGGGTCAAACGGGACGATTTCGATGCAGAAGAAGGGCTTTGGTGCGGACCGTCCCAAGAGCTAGGACCGCCCCATAGGGGCGGTCAGGTTGATTATGGACGCTGGAATTGCTTCTGGTATGGACTGCCCCAGGAGGACCGTCCCTGTGGGGGGCGGCCCGGACGAGATTTTGCCCAGTAAGTTGTTTTAAAGACGGGAAAAGAGGGGGTTTTGGACATTCCTTCCATTCTACACTTCCACACACACAAGAAGAGAGAAAACGACAAAGAGGAGAAAGAAGAGGAAGAAGAGAAGAATGAAGAGCTCACCTTCTCCAAAGCTTCCAAGCTTCAACAATGGCTTCTTTTTACTCTTTTCTAGTTTTTCTTTTCTCCATGCTTGAGTAGTACTCTATTGTGCTTTGGGATGGGTTTTTGACCCCAAACCCTAGAATGTGCTTGTGATTCTTGATTATGCCTTAATATAGTTGTTTCTCTCTTAATTATCATTCAATGCTCTTAAATTGATCTCTTGAGTGCATTTGTGGTGAACCCTCTCTAAAATTTAGTTTTGAGTTAGGGTTTGTGACCAAATTGAGAGAGGACCCTTGATTTATGCTCCTAGGATTAGTGGGTATAAATTTGGGGCATTATTGTAGAACTTGCTTAATGCTACTTAGTGAGTTTAGCCCTAATTGATTTTGAAGGCTAAAAGAATCAACTCATCTTTGGTTTAGAGAGTTACTATCATTGTTCTAAAAACAACTATGGCATAAGAAGAGTTGTTAGCATATCTAGGTAGGTTGGGTGATTGCAAAATTCCCAAAGTACATCTCCATCAAATCCATTAAATTATCACCTTTATTTATTTGTTGTTCTTACAATGACTCAACCAACACAATCGAGCTTGCCACCGGCTAAACCCCAATTTACTGTTTTCATTTCAATTACTATGTACCGAGACTAGGAGGTTGGGACCAATTTCCTTGTGGATACGACACTTGTTGTACTACACTGATTAGGTGCACTTGCCTATTCCTTGCATTCATTTATATACACCGTTATATAGTTTTTGCACCAACAACAGTGTTGTTTATTAAATTCCACTTGTGTTCTATCATCGTTACTTACAAAACTTGTGAATCAATAGGTTGTGGACTCTATACCGAAGGTAACCTGAGTATCCTCACTGAAGCAAAAGCCGATAAGAGCGGCACCATCCTAACGGGAACCTTCCCGGTAAATGGCATTGATGCCTCCGTATTATTCGACTCCGGTGCCTCTCATACCTTCGTTTCGTCCTCATTTGCGCAGAGGTTGGTGCTAGACGCAGATGAGCTACCAGACTTCCTGGTTACGCTCCCATCGAAGGAGCGAGTAAGATGTACCAAGTATTACCAGATCGCCACTATCCGAATCAGGGGCGAAGAGTTTCCCATCTCCTTCATCGAGTTTAATGGGTTAGGATTCAACTTGATAGTCGGGATGAACTGGTTGGAGCAGGACAAGGGGCGAATCCTCTGCGCCGAGCATAGACTACTGCTCAAGAGTCCATCTAGGGTTATTTTCATACCGCCAGAGGCCGAGAGAGCCTTCGACTACAGTCATCACCGCTATGGCTATGTACGGGAGCTCAAAAAGGGGCACGACGTGTATTTATGCTATGTGCAAGATCTAGAGAGAGATCTAGAATTCAGCACCAAGGTGCCAGTTGTATCAGAATTTCCCGATGTGTTCCCAAAAGAACTACCTGGTATGCCACCCCTAAGAGTAGTTGAGTTTGAGTTTGATCTTGTACCTGGTACTGGTCCCATTGCTAGGGCACCGTACCGTGTGGCACCAGCAGAAATGACAGAACTTAAAGAGCAATTATGTCATCTACTCGTCAAAGGGTTTATACGCCCGAGTGTATCACCCTGGGGAGCACCGGTCCTCTTTGTGAAGAAGAAGGACGGTAGCCTCTAACTCTGTATCGACTTCCGCGAGCTTAATGCGGTCACTTCAAAGAACAAGTACCTATTGCTACGCATCGACGACCTGTTCGATCAGTTGAAAGGAGCTTCAGTCTTTTCCAAGATTGACCTCCAATCCGAGTATCATCAGATTGCTATCAGAGAGCAGGATGTTGAGAAAACGGCATTCCGTACTAGATATGGCCACTATGAGTTCACGGTGATGCCAATTGGTTTGTCGAATGCACCAGCAAAGTTCATGGACTTGATGAATCGGTTATTCAGTGATCAGCTGGGTACTTCAGTAGTAGTCTTCATCGACAACATACTTGTGTACTCAAAATCCAGAGATGAGCATGAGTGCCATTTGAGGTGAGTACTTGAGACACTGCGCGAGTACCAGCTGTATGCGAGGTTCTCCAAATGCGAGTTTTGGCTTGATCAGGTTTCATTCCTTGGACATGTCATCTCGAGCGCGGGTATCTGTAGATCCAGCTAAAATTGAAGTAGTGCGATCATGGCCTAGACCTAAGACTGTTACAAACATACGGAGCTTTCTTGGTCTATCCGGTTATTACCGGAGATTTGTGAAGGACTTTTCTAAAGTCACAATGCCCATGATGACATTGATGAAGAAGGATGCACCATTTGTATAGACTGACAACTGTGAGAAATCCTTTCAGAGCTTAAAGGACTCATTGACCTCAGCGCCTGTTCTCACTCTTCTAGAGTGCACAGAGGGATTTGAGGTTTATTGTGATACATCAGGCAAAGGTATGGGATGCGTACTCATACAGCATGGCAAGGTAGTAGCTTATGCCTCCCGCCAGCTTAAAAATCGTGAGAACAATTACCCGGCACACGATCTTGAGTTAGGAGCCATTGTCTTCGCCTTAAAGATATGGCAACACTATCTCTACGGGGTAAGCATCACCATCTACTCCGATCACAAAAGTTTACAATATGTATTCACCTAGAGGGAACTGAATCTGAGACAAAGAAAGTGGATGGAATTCCTATCCGATTACGACATCAACCTTCAATATAAAGAAGGGAAGGCGAATGTTGTAGCCGACGCCCTGAGCCGTCGAGCACACTCACTCCATTCGCTACTCGCTTTTTCTAGCTTGGTTGATGAGGTGCGAGACGCTCAGTTGAGCGACCCTTATATGACAGAGATCAGACAGAAAATCACAGAGGGCACGTTCGAGAAACGGAAGTACGACTTCAAATTGCATGAAGATGGTCTGATCCAGCAGAATGGCAGACTATGCGTTCCCCGAAGCAATGCTGAGCTGAGGGATCGCATTTTGCGAGAGTCACATTGTTTTACACTATCCGTCCAACCAGGAGCCTTCAAAATGTACAAAGACTTGAAGAGGTACATCTGGTGGTCTAGAATGAAATCCGATGTGGCTGAGTATGTTCTGAGATGCCTCATGTTTCAGAAGGTAAAATTTGAACACCGTAGACTGGGCGGAATGGTACAATCTATGCCAATTCCAGAGTGGAAATTCCATAATATCTCCATGGATTTTGTTGTAGGACTCCCACCTGCCAGGGGATGACTCAACATGATCTGGGTAGTAGTTGATCGCCTCACCAAGGTTGCCTGCTTCATACAGATAAGGGACACCTGGAAGGTGGCGAAGCTCGCTGAGCTATTCGACATGGAGATCATTCGACACCACGGAGTCCCGAAGACTATTGTATCTGACCGCGACACCAGATTTCTTTCGAGATACTAGAGAGCTACACGGGAAGCACTTGGTACTGAGTAGAAGCTTAGCACAGCCTTCCATCCACAAACTGACACCCAGACAGAAAGGACCATCCAGACACTCAAGGACATGCTTAGCGCATGTGCCTTACACTTCTAGGGGAGCTGGAATGATAAGCTTCATTTGATCGAGTTCCCTTATAATAATAGTTTTCACGCATCGATCAAGATGTCGCCATTCCAAGCTTTGTATGGTAGACCCTGTCGTATCCTGTTGTGTTAGGATGAGTCGAGCGAAGCGGTCATAATTGGACCAGAGTATCTTGAGCAAGTACAAGCTAAAGGTCAGCAGATTAGAGCGAACATGAAAGCACCCCAAGATGGAAAAAAATCCAATACGGATGTGAGATGACGCGACCTTGAGTTCGCCATGGGCGATCAAGTGTTTCTATGCGTTTCGCCTATGAAGGGCGTGTTCCAGTTTGGCCAGAAGGGAAAGTTGATCCTGAAATTTGTAGGGTCGTACACGATCACTGAGAGAGTTGGATCTGTAGCCTACATGTTAGCTTTACCTGAGGAGTTGGGCGTGTCCATGATGTCTTTCATGTGTCACAACTCAAGAAGTACATTGCCGATCCTTCTCATGTTCTAGAGCCCGAGCATCTATCCCTTGCGCTGACAATGAGATATGTTGAGACTCCCTTGAGAATCCTTGATACTAAGACCAGAGACACTCGCCACAAGTCAGTATGAATGGTGAAGGTCTTGTGGTCTAACCACGCATCGAGGAAGCGACTGGGAATTAGAGGACGCCATGAAGGCGAAGTACCCACAGTTGTTCGTAGACTAGAGTGTCTAACGCTTAGAGGGTACGGGACGTACCCCTTTTTAAGGGGGGGTAGGGTAGAGCCTTGTTTTTGCATTGCTTTGGGATAGCATTGCATAGTATGTATGTATTGTGGTATATTTTATTGGCACATGTAATGCTAATTGTATTTTGGTATGTTTGCACGATGTGTAATGTACTTGCGTTGTATGGTTTATGACATAATTGGTAGTGTGAATGGTATTGTCGAATTACTTGCATTACAATTGTGTATTGTGATTGAAGTGTATAGTGCTTGTAATTTAGAGAAAGTGAACACCTTGTAAGGTGGTAATAAGGTACATTGTGGAAATTGGGTTGCCAAATGAGTAGAGATAGTAAACCGTCAACCTTGAGCAACTTTGAGGGCAAAGTTTCTCAGGGGGGTAGATTGAAATACCCCGAATTAAATATTGTGATTAATTAGGATATTGAAGATTTTTGAGGCTTAATTATGCCTAAATAAACATGAGGGAACGATTCCCGAAGAAAACAGATCCTTAAAATGGATAAAAAACACAAATGAACCTTAAAGCGCGTTTTTTGAGGAAACCGGGAAAACACGACTTTAAGCGGGTTAAATAGACCCGTAATAATTTTGGTCAATAAAATAGTCATTATTAAACATTAATGAAGGTCTAGAACCAATAAAATTAATTAAACGAGAAAATTCCGGAAAAGGGTTCCGGGAGTGAATAGTGCAAAAAAACGGGAAGTTGTGGGGTGAAAATGTAATAAAGCAAAAATTAAACCCTTCTTTGTAATATATGCAGCCGGTCCCCTTTTATTTCAATGGGGCACGTTTTTATTTGCCAGCCCTCACCTTCCCCACTCTTTACTTTTCCTAATACACTACAAGACAAATATTAAAGTAAAACAAGTACAAAATTAAAAGCAAGTCTCTCTCATATCCTTCTTCCCCTCTCTTTCAATTTTTCACTCTCTCTCTGAACTCTCTTCTTCCTCCCCACCAACCATGGAGATTTTGAAGCCCTCCTCACCAAGCTTCATTCTCCTCCATTGTTAGATGCTCTAACCTAGTCCAAATTCAACAAAAATTGCACCTTTAACTCCTCTCACTTAGGAGAGTAATCCCCTCTTTTCAAAAATCAGTAAACACCACTTTCATCTCCATGGGTGTAGCTAGCTATTTTAGAGCTTGAAGAAGGACACTTTGACCTCCAGCACCTCCTCATTGTTTTAAGGTAAGAAATGGTCCCTTAAAATCCACCTTTTTCTAACTCTCTTTCTTAATAATCAAAACCAACGTGTAGCTGTTATTGTTCCTCCACTCCAGCCGGTTTTGGTGTGCCTTGGGAGCTAGAATCTCACCTCTTTGCTGTCCATGAATCCCCCCAAGAAGCCTAAGGTAAATGCCTCCTTTAAATCTTTAATGTGTATTAAAACTCTAGATTAGTAAAGATAGTTTCTAAGTTGGTATGGTGGTATGGATGGCTGTAGTGTAACCCCCAACTACAACATTATACTTAACAACAATCTGCAGCAGAAAACACAACTCAACATTTACTTAATTCATTGGGGTTACACGCCGTTAACCACCCACGTGGCTAACAAGGCTAATACTTATACATTGTATCGGTCTGATGAACCAGATTCCCGAGCACCTACACAATACAATCCTGTTCCATTTCCAACAATCAATATACATTTACATTCCAACTGTACTGAGTATTTACAAACTAATGCCGATAACAATTTCAGTCTTACTACACCTACAATACATAAGTAATTAATTAACTACCCATACTCAAACAACTACCCCGTCCTACTCTCGAACGGCTTCCAGCTCCATTGTGCCTGAAAGGGAAAAAGGGTGGCCCCCAAAGGGGCTCAACACCTTTGCTAGTATAGTAATCGTGCAGCCCGCATACTACCGGCCACGCACAACTAATTGTCATCTAAGCATGCAGTTGATTATATTTAAATCATGCATATAGAACCATAAACAAATAACACATTAACATACACACAACAATGGAATTCAAACAAATCAGTCAGCACATTAACACCTGTTAAATCATTTATTGTGTTCTTTAGCCCTTGAGGGTTTCTACTTTAATGGAGTTAACTCCTTATTAGATGACACTACTACCCATTTAATCGGGTTATACTTAAATTCTTCTTTTATGAACATGGGGTTGATTTTCGGTAATCAACATACACACCATAACAACACACATCACACATTAACACACACATAACATAACTCGGGTTCGAGTCTCGTGAGGACTCGTTCCGAAATGAGAGTTAGCCATTTAGTAGAGCCTAGAGTATACCTTCATTCTCATGTCAGGTCCATTACATAACACAGTACCATTCTTCTTAGAGAACGTATACTTTTCTTAAGATGTGTAACACCCCTACCGCTAATACCGTCATTATCGTCCGATCTCCTTATACATCCATACTCACGCAGCGGATACATACTTACACTACGGCGGGTGATACAATGCCGTTAGCCACCCACGTGACTAAAAAGGCTACTACTAAAAACAGCATCGGTCTGATGGACCGGAATATCTGAGTTCTACACAAATACAATCCTTACTACAATTACAACCGGGTACTACAACTTCCCATTCAACACAATACTCCATTACAGTACCATACAATACAATATACATACCGAGTTTACTAAGTTCCAAATACAAATACAATATTTCTTCCAAATCCTACATACTCACTAAAGTCTACATCTACCCATTCCTCACAACTACATACTTCTAAAACTTATGGTGTACCCCTTGGTAAACTTCTACCTCAAGGCTACTAGCCTTGTACAAATTACAACTTTCTACATTTCCTTCCTAGCTGTCATCATGTCCGCTTCGGGTACCTGCACACTAAAAATGTTGCCCCTAGGGGCTCAGCTTTCACTGCATATGACTTCCGCATACCCCACGTACTAGCGAGGGTACGCCGACCACTTGGTCGAATACATGCAGTTCATTTTACAAATACATACATACATACATGCTTTCATTCATACTAGTATAATACTTCACAAGGGTACATACATACAGTTCAATCAAGGAAGGAGATAATACAGGTCAACCACTACTTACTTACCTTCTTCCGAATACACATACACAATACATACTCGATACTTACACAATACATAATACTTGTTAGCTTCATTGGTCCACCCGGGTTAATCGGGTGGTGATTACTTTTTTACTCGGGGTCAATGACTTACACCAGCCAAGACCATTACTCATACAATACTAACTTTACTTACTACTTACTCAAGTCAAGTCGTCGGGACCTCCGGCCCGGGGACTACTCTGTCCCACCACCGGGATTTACTTGGTTCACTAATCCAGGATGCTACCCATTTAAGGGGTTTGGGCCGTAGAAAAGTTTAAGAACCAGGAATCGGATCCAACCTCTTGTGTCTCCTCATCCTCACGCGTGGCCGAAACTATATCGGACTTCTACTCATTCCAATTTACTCAATACTTACGTTAGGAGTTAGGTAGTTAGGAATTAGTAGAAGTCACACATCCAAGCCACACAACAATTCAATACTCCCATACACATACATACAAGGTATAATACGTTACGCAAATGCACTACGAGTTACATACACACTTCATCATCATCCATTCATTTCATGAATTATACAAACTAGTGTTCAAGACAATATATAACAAGAACAACCTAAGGAAAACACAAGTAAGTGCAATATAGTCCGATTCGTGCATTTATCTTATTTAGGTGATCAAACAAGCACACAAATCGGGGTAACCAGGTTAGGATACAGAGCATGAAGAAATCATATCTTTTACCGGAATTTACTTTACCGGGTGTTCCCTTGTTCCTTTGGTTCACTCTCGTTCCTCGAGTCTTATTCCCGAACCAATTACTACATGCCAAATGGTTCAATTAATACTAAGCATTACAATGCATACATAGTTACTACTCCCGTACTAACCCCGTTGTCCCGTTGTTTCGGTTTAACTTAATGTTCTTAAACTTACATTTTCTTAATTACTTCTCATACTTGTTTACACCTTAGACCAACATTATTAATACTAACTAATTAAGTACTAATTGTCTAATACTAACATTATCATTCATTACCTTCCCTTAAACCCCATTTAATAAACTTAATTTTACAAATTTGGTTGGTCCGGGACCTTGTCCGGGTCTTTAGTCCCGGACCAACACTGGTCCTAACTCTCGGGTGCATTTTCTATTATGGTCCGGGACCTTGTCCATATCTTTAGTCCCATACGGCTGTTTACTTCACTCTCGGCTTCATTTTTATTATGGTCCGGGACCTTGTCCCTATCTCAAGTCCTGGACCAGGCACAAGGTTCTACTCTCGGTGTGTTTTCAGAGGGCGGTCCGGGTCTTGGTCCTGGACCTAAGTCCTGGACCATAGCAGGTCTGTTACAGAAATGTGTTTTTCTTCCTCTGTTCAATTCCTTTCTTTGCCCAATCAATTCATAAATGTTCCTATACTTAATCCTACATGTTTAAGCACCTAATTAAGCTTCTAAACATGCTTAAATCCATTACTAACTCATTACTCCTTTTCATACCAACTCACACACATATTTTCTACATTTTCATTCCAGCACTTACATTATTCCTCCTAGTTGTGTTTTGCTACAGATTTTGGTTCCTACTTCCTCCATACATAATTTCCTCTCCTAATGCCATTTCCAAGGCCTACAATGCATTACCTCACCTCTTCAAGTTCAACACTCATTTTACTAGGTCTTGCACATAAGTTCTCCTAGTTTCTCCAATACATTTCAACAACTCTTGCTACATATTTTATAACCTTTCATTCTCTTACCACAACTTCTACTCCATGGTTACTAAACATCTCTACTAAACCCAATACATACCTTGGTTCTACCATTCACCAAGTCATCCAATATTGCACATTTTCCTACTAAAATTTGCCATAGTTCACCTACTTTTCTTACTTAGCCACCTACATCCTTTCTTGCCAAAATCATTCCTAATCTAGCCATACCCATTTAAGGGTCCTACCAGCACACAAGGCAATACCAACACACCATACTTCCATCAAACAACAATACTAATACACATGCACAATCCATTTGGCTCTAGGCCTACCATTCAAATACTTGCTCACAACACTTGAACTTCTATAACTACAATACTAATACAATGTTTTGGGTTCTTTAAATTGGTTTACCCATTCCCATTACTCTAATGCATTAAAATTTAGCATTAAGAAGGAGCTCTTACCTTAAGCCCTTAATTTCCTTCTTCTTTTTTCAATTCTCCTCTTCCTCTCTTTCTTGCACAAAATCGGTCATATGGGGAATGGAGTTGCCAAACTCCATTCCCATCACCCAATTAACATAAAAAGGATATATTAACATACTAATCCTTAGTTTAATGTTAATTCATATAAATGTTTAGAACACTAATTTTAGGGTTTACCTTTGAAGTGTTTTAGGAGGGGTTTTTGCCCTTGGTTCAAGAAGGTGATTCCACCACCATTGCAAGGTTTAATTGTTGCTCAAAAGAGAGTGAAATGGGGCATTACAATGGGCAAAAATTGGCTACATAGAAGGTGGAGAAAACAAGAGCTTTTCATGAAGATTTTTACCTTAATGGAGAGAGGAGACTCCAAGCTACCCATTGATGCTATTTTCTATTTGAATAGGGAAAACCCATGGATATGAACTTCCACATTTTGAAATTTTGAAAATATTAAAGTGTAGAGAATGATGAGGGGAGTAAGAATATGTAGTTTTTTTGCATTTGGAGGTCACATGAGGATGGAGCATGAAGAAGAAGTGAGGAAGCCATGGGACTTGTTTTGGAGCTTCCAAAATAGCCCAACAGGAGGGAGAAGAGAGAGAAATCGGTGGGAAGAAGAGATGGGAGAGAGAATAAAGAAATGAGTGAGTGAGGAGAGAGAGAAGGATAAAGTACTTTTTACTTTATCTTTTTTTTCTTTTGACTCCCCTTATTTAATTAGCTAGTTACATGTGTGTGTGAGGGCTTATTAAGCTATTAAAACGCCCCCTTACAGTATTACTAGTTGGAGCATTTTTCGTCTTTTACAGAAACGCTCGTTATTTACCCTGTTTTCGGTACTACTAATTGACCGTTGTTAGTTTTTCCTGTTAGCATATGATTATTTCTATTTTTGTACTATAGTTACATGTGAATTCATATGCTTTAATTTTCATGTTATCTTATTGTTATTGATCACTATTCCATAGTAAACGACGGCAATTCTATTCACTAACCGGGCCCTTTTCCGGAATTTTCTTGCTTATTAATTTTATTGGTTATTAAGCTTCCATTAATGCTTAATTATTATTATTTAATAATTTATAATTTTACGGGTTCGTTTGACCACTTAAAATCACGTTTTCAGGTTTTCTCAAAAAATGTGCGCTAAAGCTCTATTAGCGTTTTAATACATTATTTGGATCTGTTTTCTTCGGGAGTTGTTCCCATATATTATTTAGGCCTTATTAAGCCTTTATAATCCATATAATACGCTAACCGAGGTCTCATACCTCCTATGGTTGGTTAACGCTTATTTGCATTTTTCGCTTTTAAAGCGTTTCTTCATTTTTTTGGTTTTATTTTTTCCTTACCAATATTACTTAGGCACCATTAGGCCCTTAAATATATATTAGGATAATTTTAATCGCTATATTTAAGTTTGGGTATTTCAAGATGTGTCGGATATAATATAGATCTGAACACACCGTACACAATTACTTTAGTTAGATGTGTTGGATATAATATAAGTCCGGACACACTATACACATATCCCCCTAACCCCGATAATAAGTCAAGGCAGTAGAGCCATTTATGAGGCTCGTGGAGATTGAATTCCAAGAAGGAAAACAACCATACAAGGGAGAGAGTTGAATAAAATATAGATATCAACTCCCATACATACTTGCACGATCGGGACTCCCGGATTCCTCACCCCCCATAATATATATAGTTAGAAGTTCCCTTATGGAATCTAATCATATCCCGACACCATATGGTGTTGTAAACTTGGTTAAACACACAACGGAGGTAAACACTCTTACACACCACATCAACACACAACTAACACACGAATAGTCATGGTTAGAACGTTCCCGTAGGTTGGGTCGTTAAATCCGAATACCGATCTCGTATGTGATCCTAGAGACGGTTAGGTATGGTTTAACACTTTCGAGGTTGCCGGTATCAGAACTAAATATGCCACATAATGAATTACTATAAACTCATTTCATGCGATATCTTGCAATGTGGCAACACACAGAAAAACAAGTTGGCATACAAGCCGGTGTAATCCGGTAGAACATAGGTTGCAAGAAAACCATACCTGCCACCAAGGTCACTCTATTGTGTCCTCTCATGTTCCTTGAATAATTCTCGAACAACTGGTAACATTACAATTGTTTCCATTAACATCGGGTTAATATGATTGTTTAACAACTAATGCGCCCATAGTTAACCCCGTCATCCTGTTATACTTAATTTTACTCTTGTGATCTTAAGTTCACAACTCTCACATCCAATCTAACACTTGTTTACACTTTTTAAGGCCTTAACATGTCACCAAACAAGGCCTAAACATCATCTAAAATCATTACCATCCAATCCCCCATCATTAGAAGCCTTTAAAACATATTTTGGACAATTTTTTCCCTGGTCCGGGACTTGGTCCGGACCCAAGGCCCCGACCACACACTTAACATACTCTCGGACCTTTTTTTTACCTTGGTCCTGGACTAAGGACCCGGACCACTCTCAAACTTCACTTTTGGCTTATTTTAAAGGCCGGTCCGGGACTTGGTCTGGCCCCTAAGTCCCGGACCCTGCTAAAAACATGTCAAAATTACACTTTTCAACCCCTAATCAAACCTTAATCCTTACCTAATTATTCTATAATCTTTTCACATGTTTTATACATGTTTAAACACCTTAAAACACTCCTTAGACCTTCCTAATCATCACCCAACTCATTGCTCAAATTTTGTTCAATTCTGCTCATCTCTTCTTCCATTTCAACACTTATGCACACTAGTGCATTACCAAACTCTATTGGTGTTTCACAACCTTCTACCAACATTACCAACTCACTTATTTGCCACACCTTATGCATCATCAATCATCCTTATCTCCTTAACTCAACTTCTCAAGATTTCCCAAGGTTATATTGAAATACCCCAAACCTAAGTATGCTAAGTAAACATCAAATTATGATGTAGTAAGGCTAGAATATGCCTTAGAAAGATTGGTAGACAATTTAAACCAAGGAAAACACAAGAAAACGCCTTAAGGGCAATTTGGGCAAAAACATGCTCTAAGCTTGGAGTGACTTTGATTAGCACCCAAATACCATTATAAGACTTTAGTAATATGCTAATGGACATTTTAAATCAATTAGAAAAGAAACCAAGCTCAAAAACAAGCTTAAACATAAAATGTGCTTTAAGACTCCTTAAAGCACCTTTTTGAGAAATTGTCTTAGAATTGAGTTTTGAGTGGCTAAATGCCCATGATTACATCTTAATCAACATGTGTACTAATTATTATCACATTAGGAAGCCTAAATCAATGGGAAATAAAAAATGTTAGAAATATGTGCACTAATTTATGAATAGTGCCTAGTTAAGTTTTAGTCAACATAAGTCAATTGGTTGGTCAACCAAGACCATAAATATCTTGGTTATTAAGGGGGTGGCCGTTTCGATGTGGGGAGTCACCACATGATTAAGCAAATAAAGGAAAAGAAGAGTAAAAGAGAGAATAGTACTATTTGCTTTATAAAAGTAAAATACCATATATTAACCTACCTCTCTCCTCTCTTCTTCATTTCTCTTCTTATACCACGGTTTTCTTCACCTTCTTCATCCTCTCAACCGTTCCAAGCAGCTCCATGGATGCTCCATCTTCAAATGCTCACCAAACCTTCATTTAAGCTCCAAATCCAAAAATAAGCATAGATTATTCTTAGTTAGACCAAGACCTACCTTTCTACCTTTTCAAATCTTTCAAAGCTCAAGTTTGGTGCCATGAGAAAACTCCATTGATGGAGGAAAATCAAGTTTGAAGAGCTCTTTTGGTTCTCCATTCATTCAAGGTAATGAAAGTGAAAGAAAAATCAACTTTCCATCCTTTTTCTTAGATGGCCGAAAATCATCACTCATGGAGCCTTGTTTTATCCATTGTTCTAGCTTGATTCTATTCTCCAAGGGCTAGAGGAGGTCCTACTTGATTCATACCCAAGCTTGTTTTGAGAATCCGAGGTAAAACATTCAATTTAATACCTTAAAACACATTTTCAACCTAGGGTTTACTCCTTAAGGTTAGTGTATTATTTAGCACTCATGAGAGTCATTGTGTATTGATTGGAACATTGGCAAGGGAAGTTAAGATGGTGGCCGAGATTCCCAAGGGAAAAGGTCTAAGGAGGAAGTTAAGATAAGCTTGAGAAAACAAGGTAAATGCTTACCTAATGGTGGTTTAATTTTAAGGGATGAGTTTAGGAGGGTACCAATGTGGCTTACAGCTTACATTGTGTATTGGGTTATATAACCTAAGAAAAAAGAACTTAAACAACCTTATGAACTTGTGACTAAGGAGCCAATGGGAATGAGTTAGTAAGATAAGTTTAAGATGAATTTTAAGAGCATTATAATTACTATGAGATTGATGGGGTATTTGCAGGTTGAAAGCTTTTATATGTGGGAAATTCAGTGTTTAAGTTTAAGTTATTTAAGGGCCTAAGAGCCATGTCATTTAAGAGCCTTGGTGCTATGCAATTTAAGATTATTGCATCATATTGAGTTTGTTGTGAATGAGTTGATTTGGGTGAGAAAATAAGATGAGAAAGGACTTGATGTGTGTGAGATGGTTGAATGAGGAAAGCAATGCATTTGGGCATGATAATGTACTAGAGAAGCTATGGCGAAATTTGAGTAGAAAACAAAGTGTTTAAGTGGTAGTGGTGAGTTAAGATGCCCTAGGATTCACTTGGGATCATTAAAAGGAATTTGAGTGGAAATGAGTTAACTAAGAAGTTCTTGAGGATGAGAATGACCTAGAGATGTCTAGGAGGAATTAGAGGATTGGTGAGTGTATTAAACACACCAAAATCATGGTATGAGGAATGTAAGACTTGTGCAAAAATCTGGAGGAAATGATGTATAATGCTTTGAGATGGTTTAGGTATGAACTAAAGAGTAGAACAATGAGAGTTTCGGGAAGTTTGTGTAAGAGGTGGTGATGTTAGTGGTGGACTAGTAAGGTTTAGTTTAAATGGTAATGTGTGGACTTGGGTGATGGAAGTGAAAATTGTAGGAGAAGGTTGTAAGTCGTCAAGGAAAATGACTAGAAACGTATAGGAGTGTATGATCATGAGAATGGTGAGTAAGTTGCATAAAATAGGAGGAAATGCCTAAGGAGGGGGGTAGCATGGTCATGGAAAATGAAGAAAAATGTTAAGGTGTTAAGAGGATGGAAGGAAAGGTATAGTTATGCTTAAGAGTTTAAGAGTGATGAGTAACCAAAGGAAAGGAGAGGAATTGGTGCATGGAAATGCAAGATAACCTTGGAAGGTTTAGCAAAGGAAAGATGGATGAATTAAAGATGGAAAAATGATGTTTATGAAGTGGTCAAACTGTTAAGGAGGGAGCACTAGGGTTGGTTGAAGTTTTGGTGAGGTTGCAAGTTGGGAATATAAGGAACTATATGATAAGCGTTAGGAGTTTTTGCAAGAATTTAGTAAATGTTTAAGAAGATCTTTGGAGGTTATTTTAATGAGTTTGGAGGATGATTAAAGGTGAGTTTAAGGGTCTAAATGATGTTAGAACACATTAGGAGGCTTGAGGAAAAGTTTGGAGAAGATTGGACAATTTTTGGGCTTGTGCTGGAATGGTCCGACCCAGTTGGTTGGATCGGACATGGGTCGGACGTCCTCTGTTAAGTCACCTGTAATTTTCTGGAATGGTCCGACCCAGGGCCCTTGGGTTGGACATGGGTCGGACGGGTGAGTCTTAAAAGACGGAAAACTTCTGGGATGGTCCGACCCAGTTGGTTGGGTCGGACGGGGGTCGGACGACCCTTAAAATAAAAAAAAAAGAAATTTTAAGGATGCTTAATGGTGCTAATGGTACACCATTGAGAGGGCAATGGGGATTAGAAACCTAAAGACCTGGGGGACTAAGTTAAGCATAAACTTACATGTTTAAGGATAAGTTATAAGATCAAGTTGTAAGACTTAAGAGGTGTTAGGTGGGGATCATTAAGGGTTAAGTAAGTTAAGTAAGTTGAATTAAGTTAAGTGATTAACAACCTAAAACTGAATGAAAGTTTTAGGACTTGGGAATTTGGACTCCGGAAGAGAGTAAGCAACCGAACGACCAACGGTGAACGGTACAGTTCTTCTTGTGACCTGCTTGCTAACGAGGTATCCCTCGGCTTGTGTGCTATTTGTTTTTGTGTGCTCACTAAACAAGATAAAGCATGCAACCGGAACATTATGTTATTGTTTGTTGTGTGATGTTTGAAAACTAACACAACATACCGTGAGAACTTACTAACCAACGTTTAGTAAGGAATTGAGTGAGACTAAGGAACGCTCCCTAATATAAGTTTGTTATGAACCGAAAGAGGTTAACCAACAAACATTGTCTTGAGACTTCTACTAACTGGAACTTAAGGGGGGAGTGAGGAACCCGGGACTGACTCCGGTCATGCATGCTAAGGAAAAGGGGGTCGGTATCTATAGCAGAACCGACTTCCGCTTAAGGACTTGTCTTCGGACTTGTTGCCTAGGGTCGGTTGCCGGCTCAGCTACATTGGGCATACAGTCCAAGGTAGGTGGCATTAAGATGGTGCAGTAGGATCACCTAAATCCTAAATTATAAGATAAGTTGTTTATTCAACCAATGGAGTTAATAGCTTATTGGCTAGGGTTGCTTTTGACCCGACAAAAATAAACATTGAGATAAGATACAATCATTTCTATTTAAAGAGTGGTTTGTATTCTAAGATTAAGATAAGGTTGAGATAAGTTGTAACCATTCCTTTTTAGAGGATGGTTTGTATTATAAGACTGAGATAAGCTACATCCATTCCTTTTTAAAGGATGGTTGTTTTCTAAGATTAAGATAAGACTAAGATTGAGGTAAGATAAGGATGGACTAAGATTAAGAGGAAATGTAACTTAAGGAGTTAAATAATTAACTCTCTAATTAAGGGAACACATCTAAGTCGTTCAATTGTTTGAACTTTGATTGTTCATATTTGGATTGTTGTTTACAGCATTTACTATTATGTTGTGCATCTAATCAAGCTCCATGCTATCGACAATTAGTCGTCGTAGCCACGTTAGCTTGGGGGCCATGAGAGGATCGTACCAGCATTCGTGCTGACCCCTTTTGGGGGCTGTTTTACTACACACAGGTGAACGTCAGGAGGCGGCCGTCACGAGAGTAAGATGGGGTACAAGTGTTATGGGTTAAGTGTGGCCTACGAGTTGTGCATGTACACTCGTATGGCAATTTGAGTTAGTGAGATGTATAGGATGTGAGGGGATTGTAAGAAGGTTATGTATTGGTTAAGATTTGTTGTACTAATGTTCGGTATATTCTGTCCGTCAGACCGTGGCAAGGTCCTGGAGTGTAATGAATTCCGCTGTGACATGTGTATATATATGTTGTTAAGTTGCGAGATCACGTTTGGATTGAGTTGGGGTGTTACATATATTCTCTAATTCACACAAAAGTCATTACAAGACATAATACCCCATTTCCTACAAAATTTGCACAAGTTTTAACACTTCACATACCATAATTTTGGTGTCTTGAATTCACCATTCTAACCTCTAGTTTCTCCTAGACATTCTTAGGTCATTATAACCCTCAAGATCACCTTAATTTATTTCTTTTATTCCAACTTAACTCTTAATGGTTCCTAGCACACCTAGGTCACAATACCTCACTATATCACTTAAAAACTCTTAGTTTCTCAACAAAATTTTGCCATATCTTCCCTAGTACACTCTTACACCCAAACACTTAGTTCTTTCCCCATTAACAATCAAAGACATTAAAATCCTCAAAGAAGGTTATTTACACACAAACTACACCCAAACTACACTACATCACAATATAGTGCATAAACTTAAATTGCTTGGTACTTAGGCCCTTAAATGACATGGCTCTTAGGCCCTTAAATAACATAAATCTTAAACACTGAATTTCCCACATATATTGCCTTCAACATGCAGTTACACACAACAATCCCAAGGAAATTATAAAGCCTCTTATAAACCACCTTATGATCATTTCACTAACTCATTTACCCTTAGCTCTTTAATCACAAGTTTACAAATATGATCATATCACTTTCCTAGGTTCACCTAGTTCATTACATAAGGTAAGCTTTAGGTTGCATTTTGCACTTACCTAAGCACCCCTCCAAAAAACATTAAACCTCTTAAGGTAAGTCATTTACCTTTCGTTTTCTAAGCTTTTCTCACTTGTTTTCTCTTATTTTTCTTGATTGCAAACCGGCAAGGGCTTTACTCACTTGTCAATCTTTCAACCAATATACAAATATAGGTAATGAGTATCAAGCATTATACTTTAACTCATGAACAAACCCTAGATTACAAGAAGTATTTTAATACACTAGAATTGGTGTTTACCTTTGAAATTTGAAAGAGAGCTTGATTAGGAAGCAAGGTGGGGCTTCTTATAGTCCTTTGAAGCATGAATAAAGCTACTAAAATGAGCAAAACAAGGCACCATCAAATTTGATTTTCGGCCATGTAACAAATAAGAGGAAACTTGAATTTTCTTTGACTTTTATTATCTTGAAGCAAAGAAGAACAACAAGGTGCAAGAAGTAGAGCTTTTCCTCATAAAATGGAGATTATTCATGGAATCAAACTTGAGCTTTTGAAGATTTTAAAAGATGGAAATGAAGAGCTTGCTCCAACTAACACAAATATGGTCTTAGATTTTGATTTAGAGCATGGAGTTAAATTTGGCAAGAGTTTGAAGTTGGAGAAGAGTGGTGCTGTATTAATGACGGTTTGAAGCTGTGGAGAAGGATGAAGAACACGGTGGGAAGGGAGGGAAATGAAGAAAGTGAAGAGAGAGGGATGACTTTGGAAGATATTTATGTTATAAAGTAAATAGTCTTTTTACTTTATTTCTTCTTTTCTTGACTTTGCTTGCCAAGTGTGATGAATCACACTTTAAAAACCGGCCCCCTCCTTTAGTTAACATATATATGGCCTAGTTTGACCATTTAACTAATTAAAGTTGAGTAAAGCTTAATTGAGCACTATTTGGGCACTATTCATAATTAGTGCACAAATTTGTGAAATTTATGGTTTTCCCTTGATTTAGGCTTCCTAATGTGATAATAAGTAGTCCACATATTGATTAAGGTGTAATCATGGGCATTTAGCCACTCAAAACCCATTTTTGAGACAATTTTTCAAAAATGTGCTTTAAGACTCCTTAAAGCACAATTTATGTTTTAACTTGTTTTTGAGCTTGGTTTTCTTTGGTAATTGGTGTACATGTCCATTAGCACGTTAATAAGGCCTTGGTAATCTCTTTGGGTCCTAAGCAAGGCTATCCCAAGTTTAGAGCATGTTTTTGCTCAGATTGTTTTAATGGTACTTTATTGTGTTTACTATGGTTTAAATTTCTTACTAACATTTATAAGGCAGTTTTTAGCTTTATAATACCATATTTTAACATTTAATTGACACATCTAGGTTTGGGGTATTTCATGTATCATTGTTGATTTGGTGAGCCAAGAACAAGAGGGAATAAGGGAGAGAATTATATTGTTTGCTAAGTAATACTTAGGCTTGCACATATTGACTAAGAAGATAGTAATGTTATAGTGATGTTATAATGATGAATAAAAGCTTATAAGTCAAGTGAGGTAAATTGTAAATGTGTTTGGGAATTGTGTATTAATGCCTTTGATAAACAGGTTTGCTAAGTGGCAATGAGTGGGCAAAATAATGTGGTGAGAATGTTAAATTTTAGGGGAAAATATGTCAAAATTTACATAGGAACTAAATGACTTAAGAGATTAATGTTGTTAGAAAAACACTTTGAAAACAGAATTGAAAGAGAGCTAAGTAGTGGGTAGAACTAGGGTGAAGATAATGCGAATTAAACTATAGAAATGGCATTAGTTGAGGAAGCATTGGGTGGTAGAAAGGAGAATGAAAATTTGTAGCATAGCAAAACTAGGTAGAATTAATGCAAGTGCTGAAATGAAAGTTAGAAAAATGTGTGAATTAGCATGGAAAAGGGTAATGAGTTTAGTGATGAATTTAAGGAAGTTTAGAGAGTCATTTAGGTAATTAAACATATTGGATTAAGTGTGAGAGGAATGGGAAATTGATAGGGCAAAGAGAGGAGTGTAATAGAATTGGAAAATGTAAAATCTGTAGAAAAACTGCTATGGTCCGGGACTTAAGTCCTTGAGGAAGTCCTAGACCACCCTAAATAAATAGCTGAGAGTGCATCTTCCAGCAGGTCCGGAACTTGGTCCCATGTTAAACTCCTGAACCATGCACCATTTTAAGCCGAGATTTCAACCTACGATTGGTCCGGGACTTAGGTCCCTGCTAAAGTCCCGGACCACATGTAAAATCTTGCCGAGAGTTAGCTTAAGGTTGGGTCCGGGACTTAGGACCCGGACAAAGTCCCGGACCAACCCAAAATGTTGAAATTAACATTAATTCAGTGGGTTTTAAGGTAAGGAACTGAATGGTAATGATAGTGTAAGATAATTAGGACTTGATAAATGATATTTAGTGGTCATTAAAGGTATAAACAAGTTTGAAAAGTAATGAAGAGTAAGTAACCTATGTGGAAGTGTAGGAACTATAAAGACATAGTAACTATAAGTCGGGAAACGTAAAAGATGAAACGAGTTAGGTTAATTGTAGATAATTAACCGCTCAATCATATGTGTGTTATAGGATTTGAATAGTCAAACACCGAAGGAGAGTCGGTGAATCCAAGGACGACAGTGAACGGTATGATTTTCTCATGTCCCGTATGCTACCTTGGCTACCTGATTTGTGCGCTTGTGTGCTATGTGATCACCTAAATAAGATAAAATGCATGAATCTGGTTTATTGCACTTTCTTATACTTGTAATGTATCGTTCCTTGTTGGATTGTATTTAAACTTGTAGTTTGTATAATTCATGAAATGTATGGATGATGATGAAGTGCTTGATTGTGGTTGTGCTATTGTGCTAACCCTTGACTTCGTGATTGAGAAATGATTCTCACTAACTCACTAACTCACTAGTAGAAAAAACATTTTATAACACGGTTGTTTTCATAAATATAACACGGTTAGAGAGCGTGTTATATGCTGCGGACGTATATTCTTCTTGATTTTATAACACGGTTGCAAACCGTGTTATAAAACAAGTTTTATAACATAGTTTTTGCCTGAAAAACCGTGTTAAAAAGGTTCTTACCGTGCTTCCTTTTTTTCCACCAAATTCGTTTTATAACACGGTTCTAGCTATCCACCGTGTTGTAAAAGTTGCTTTTATAACACGCTTTCTTATAAAAACCGTGTTATAAAGCCTTCTCCTGTGAAAATTCAAGTAGTTTTATAACACGGTTTTAGATACCAACCGTGTAAAGTCACATTTTACAACATGGTTCTTATTACCAACCATGTTATAAAGCCTTTTCGCGTGATATTACAAAGTAAAAAAATGGTTTCTTCATACTACTTCACAACCTACAATTAATAGTCAATCATGTCGATTACACATGACACATTCAATATACAACCACACCAGTTTGCAAAAGAGCCACTAGATTCATTTCACATATATATATACACTTTATAACATTCACCAAATTCGACAATCTATCTCTTGTACAATTACCACAAAAAGAAATTACCACCTACTCTATACTAAGAGCAATCCAAAAGTGTCAGTTCCTCTCCTATAATGTTCACTTCCTTCCAAGTGTTGGTATCCACAAGATTGTGAAACCAGTCATACGCCTAATATTTAAAAACAAAAAATATTAGAACAAGTATATATAGTTAATAAGTGTTGAAAAGAAACGAACATAATACAATATTTTACATACCTGCCCGCTAGAGATGTGTAACAAAAAACTATATAATTAAAAATTGTGCCAATTCTTCTCTCACGAAGTCAAGTTCCTTCGTAGTGTAAGTACAACCAACATTGTGAAAGTATTCATATACCTAATATATGAAACAATAAAGATATTAGAACAAAATTGATATCTAAGAAGTGTTCCTTAATTATAAACTGTTGCCGGAATCGATGGGTTTTGATGAGATGGAAACTTGTGGGAATAGGCTAACTTATACACTAACAATGTACTGCCAACACACATCGGGTTTCAAAAACCATATCAATAGAAAACATCATCAAGGCAGTAACTATGAATGTATACTTCAACGGGATCGGTGGGCACTACTAAGAAAGAAAAGAAGATGGCGCCCAATGTATTAGCTGCTACTACCGACTATGGAGATGCTACTACCGACTGTGGATAACTAACATCAACTAAAGCAATATGGTGATGGAGTAACACTGGTTGCAACTTTAACAATGCTTTTAATCACTGCAGCAGCTTCAGCTACTAACAACACTTAGCAGCACAACTAATGGTCACGTTCCAGCGTAGACAATGCATATTTTCAGACCCTAGCTTAATCGTAACCAGGAGCTTATTTCAGGTCGGGTATCTAGATGCAACACTCTCTTGGCTCTGAATTTCAAATCTCTTACATGTTTATTTCGCATGGTGATGTCAGCAGATTACGATAGTGATGTATAAAATTTATTTTCGTAATGGTAATTATACATTGTAATGTTGGAGGTTTAGCGAAAGGATTTGGATATCAATAAAGCATTTTTACATGTTTGTTCCACCAAAACAACACCTAAGAGTAGTGTTGTTAACCACCTTAGCAGCAACTCAAATACAATAGCAAAACAGTTTTACCCCCTCTATATAAGCAATAGAATGTAAAACTTCAAAATCAGTTGTATAACAGCTGAACATAGAAGTGAAAAACAGCTTGAATACAGTTGTGTAATAATTATAAAGTGTAGCAGCATAATGCTTATAAAAAAGTGCTCCAAACGCAGCAACAAGCACGTAAATTGTGATCATAATTAAGAAGTAAAACAGATTAATAATTTTAATATCTTTATCGTATAAAAATATAACAATAGCAGTATATAAATCAAGAAATACCTGTTGTAACAGATTCGAAATTGCAGTAGCAGCAGGAATTCATGAAGAAAATTGAGCAGTGATTCAGGAGCAAACCGATCAGCAATTCAGGAGCAAACTGAGCAGAAATTCTGGAGCATAACTGAGTATAAATTGCAAGTTAGTCACCTAAGGGAAAATAACAAGATAGAGAAACGTGAATGCCAAAAAAAGAAGTTAAAGTAATTTCAATCAGTTACATCCATCGACCATAGAAGGTTTGCCGCAGATATACCATAAATTTGAATTTTCTATGAGTTTTCAGAATAGAAGAGATCACAAACCTAGCGCAATGCAGCCCGGAAGTAGTCGTTAGAGGTGGGTGGCGTTTGATGGTGGCAATGACAGCGTCGTCGGAGGTCGCAAAGCGCAAACCCAAGCGGTCTCAGCCATAATTTGTAGGGGGCAGGAGAAAAAGACAGACAACAACATCGGTGGGAAAACTGTTAAAGAGAAAAGTATAAAGAAGTCACTGATGTATGAAAAAAGAGTGCAAAATTATGCGAATTTGTAGACAGAAAGAAAAAAAGAAAGAGATGAACAAAAATAAGAAGAGAGACAACAAGTTTTTATAGTTGTAGAAGTTCTCAGCTCTTAGTTCATAGTACATGATCATGAGATTTTGCATGTTGTCTTGAAAAACCAAAATCACTTATTTGTTTTGTTTCTTACAGTCAATTCTCATATTTCAGAGAAGCAAAAACTGAAACAGAGTTGTATTCAAACAGCCTATTGATTATTGAAAAGGGTAGAGAAATCAAAGTGAAATGGAACTTATTTGACTGCTGTTGTATAATAGCTAAAAATGGACAAGTATAATCTGTTACAACAACAAAATAGAAAAAAGTTAATGCCCAAAAAAGAAGTAAAAGTAAATCTAATCAGTTAAATCCATAGACCATAGAAGGTTTACAGTGCATATTGTGAAATAGTGACCAGAGGTGGGTGGTTTTGTTGGTGGCAATGGAAGCGTCGTCGGTAGGAGAACTGTCAAACAGAAAAGCATAAAGAAGTCACTGATGTAAGAAAAAGAGTGTGAAAATGCAAATTTGTAGACATTATGAAAAAAAGAAAGAGATGAATAAGAATAAGAAGAGAAATAACAAGTTTTTGTAGTTTTAGAAGTATTAAGCTCTTGGTTCAAAGTACTTGATCAGGAGATTTTGCATGTTGTTTAATCAAAAGGGCAGAGAAATTGACAAACCCAAATCACTTCTTCATTTCTCCTGTTACTTACGTTCAATTCTCATATTTCAAAGAAGTAAAAACGTAAAGGGAGTTGTATTTAAACAACCTCTTAATTAATGAAAAGGGAACAGAAATTGACAAACCCAAATCACTTCTCTTTTTCTTTTGTTTTTTTACGTTCAATACTCATATTTTAGAAAAGAAATAACTGAATTATTCTATTCACATTAGTGATAAATTTATAGGTTTCCCTGGTACAGTAGCAAACTATAACATTTATACTTGGTCCCTTCCGTTTACCATAAACACTTATAATCAACTTCTAATCTTCCTTCACTCAAATGGAAATTCCATTTCTATTCTATTCTCTTCTCCTCAAACTAAACAACTCCTAAGTTTTCCAATGCACATAGTTGACCCCCTCCATAACAATCAAAGGGAAGAAGGTTGGATGAATATAGGAAGAAGGTTGTAGTTTTACCAATGCTTCAGCCTATTCATAGTACGCAAGAGAGAGTCAAACACAGGAAATATCATCATTCATGAAGTAACAACATCAGCAATTTAGAAGACTAAAACTGCAGGAAATAGCTTCATTCATGAAGTAACAACAACAACAACTTAGAAGACTAAAGCTGTAGGAAATAGCATCATTCATGAAGTAACAACACTAGGATGTGTCTCTGCTTTATTCCTTCTATACTAAACATAAAATTCAGTTACGAGATTGCATAGATGATCACATCAAAAGCGACCCAACTGAAACCCCATGTCTCGCTACAACCTGTCAATTGTCATTGTGTAACAGAGAATATATGTTTACTGTTTTCCAAACACAACCTCTCATCACACTCACGTTGTTGTTGCTCTTCACCTAGTTTTAGTAAGCTACGATTCTTGACCAGATAACTAAATATAATTGAAAATTTTTATGTGCAGACAAACATACAATCCAAATAGATGAAACTCAATACTAATAGCAGTTCTTTTCTAAAAAGTATAGCAGAATTGATATTGTCAATCTTGAAAAAGAAAACAGTGAGCCATTAGGTAGAATTGCTCCACAATTGCAAGAACCATGCAAATAAGTCCATCAAGTCAGAAACACAGTTTATAATAATCGAAAGAAGTCTTCAGTGATGCCAAAATAATTTTTTAAATCTCACAATAACTCATTGTTCTCTGAAACAGTGTGGTTAAAATTGAAAACTAAGTAAACCCTTACTTTAGATGTGTTGAACTATCACTCTAACATCATTAGTTACAATGTAACCCCATCTCATCCCTCACATAATCACAATATTCACTAATAAGCAGATACTGTTAGTTACAATGTAACCCCTACTGTTAGTGACTTATACCATTCTCAAATCAAACTTGACATTAGTAAGGCAGTAATATATCAGGCAACACTAAATGAAAATCTTTACCATAAAATTTTGCCATCACTTGTTGGCCAAAAAATTGAGTTAGATGCGTAGCATCTTCTTTGCGTATCAAAATCAAAACCTAAAAACCAAAAATTATGGGTCTTAGATGATTATTGGAAGGAGGGAATAGCAGCAATTTATTGTGAAGTTGGACTATCTCAAATTACCTGATGTAGATTGAAATCTCCTCGATGCTAGGTGACTAGATTTCTCACGGGAGCCAGGCGATGAAAATTCGTTGATGCTAGGTCACTACATTTCTTAGCCACTTACGGTACCACCAAGAAGCAGTCACCGGAGGTCATTGGCGTTTATTGGTGGCGATTTGCAGCCTGGAAGCACCCGTGGTGTAGCTGAAGGCTGCCGATGAAATTTGAAGGTCGTAACTGTTTTGATATGAAACCGCACGAGTCGGGAGAGAACAGGGCGAGAGGTGAATGTGGGGCAGCGGTGGTAGTGACGACGGAAGTGAATGTGGTGGCGGCGATGGTGACGATGCAGCGTCATCGGTGAGATTACAGAGAAGTCGAGAGAGAACAGGGAGGGAGTTGGGAGAGAACAGGACGGGGAAAAGGGCAGTGTGGGTTCACAAGGGAAAGTTAGTGTTTAATGGAGAAATTAAAGACAATATTTGTTTTTGATGTACCTATCTCCAAGTTGCTAATCAGGTTTTATTACTCAGTTGAGGGATTTGTGAGCCAACAAAGAAAAGAAAAATGACCAAAACCGCTTACTACATTCGAATGAGACACTAACTGAGGTGATATGGATCTGATAAGATCGATCATTGTCAAATCCAGATAAAGAGACACGAACTGAGGTGATATGGGTTAAATTAGGGCCAACATAACACATTTCCGAGTCGCAATGGACTGGATTAGGGAACGTCATTATTCTCAGACCAGATATTGACATGCCAGTGACAAATAATAATCAAGGGTTAACCATGATGCGAATACCGCGCCCATGATTCTGCTGCTTTGGTCCAACCATAGAGCCCAACACTAAATTCCAGAAGCCAGTGCCATTCGAAGCTCCAGTACCAGAAATGGAGAGTACCGGAGTAGAGCAATCGGGATTCCCTGTCAGGAATCAAAGAAAAGCTACGAACTAAACCCATTAGCCTGAAATATAAACAAATGAATGAGAGCAGAAAAGTTATGAGCCCAAGTAATCAAACGCCTGTCAAAATGTGAAGTTCGAAATCTCTGTGCAGGCGTGAACATAATCCACTGGAAGCAACCTTGATTGAATGCGGAAGCTTCAATTCAAAGATAATGGGTTAAAGATGCATGTCACAGGGTTTTCACTACAGAAACTCATCAGAATCGGACCAGGATGAAGAAGACCAAACTGTATAAGGAAATTACACAACAAATGCAAACTAAAAATACGACGCTTACCAGCTTACACCCAAAAATAATAGCGACACGAATACACTAAGACTGGTTGTAGGTACACTTCAATTCTTACCCATGGGTTGGCTGAGTTCTCTGTAAAAATAAGGAAGCGACCATCCAACATGCTAACCAGAACATGAGTGGAAACTTACTAACCACAATGTTCAGTAAGGGTTTAGAGTCAAATCAGAGAAACAAAATCAAAGCAGAAGAAGAGAAATAGAATAGGACATACAAACATAGCAGAGTAGAAATCGCCTTTTGTTCCCCTTATATAAAAGGTATTGGATGATTTTTGTAATGAACTGAACAGTTCTCTACTCAATCGAATCCAGAAACAGTCAACGAAGAATGTGACACCGAGAGGAAGAAACTCAGAAAACCCAAAACGAATCAACATCTGGAATCTGAAGATGAACTTCAGTTTCATGCTAATCCCACGAACACGAAAACCCACCTCATACTTATCGTGCGATGGGAGACATTCAGGATATGAAGTATTATTGCGAGTAATCGCCAACAAGTAGAAAAGAGGAGAGCACAGAGCATACCTACTCCTTGTTTGCTGGGTAAATTGAAAATTACCGTGAGTAAGAAGACGAAGAAAGGTTGAGGTGCGCTCTTTGCCTTGCCAGCACCGACTTGAGGAGAATGAAGAGACGATAGAGTAGGGATGACGAAGATTGTCGAGAGAGATCGAGGTGGGGGCATGTCTGTCCCGTGTTTGTCAGCTGGATTCGCAAAATTACCGAAAGTGGCGAGGATGGATGGCAGAGCGTGAATGTTTCTCGTTTGTCGGTGAGGTCGCACAATCACCATCGGGAAGAGAACGAGAGAGACTTGAGGATTCCTTGTTCTCCAATCTTCATCGCCAATAGGGTCAAGAAATTGAAGAAGCTTGGAGCTGATGCTCCTTGTTTGTCAGTTTGGCTGCAAAATTAACGGGAGTAAAGTGGGTGAATCAGGGCAGAGCCGGTACGTTGTTCGTTTGCCAACGATTTGAAGAGAGTGAGGAAAGGGGTGTGGGATCGACGAGGGCGAAGAAGAGAGTATTGGATGAACGGGATTAGAATTTTCTGCTCTGGGAGATTGGGGAAGAAAGCGGCGATTTGAAGAAGAGAATAGAGGAGATGGTCGGGAAAAAAAGATTCAGATGCGGCTACCCTTCACCCAAATTAAAGACAATATAACACGGTTGTTAAAGAAAACCGCGTTATAAAGATCTGTTTATAACACGGTTCGTCCGCACCGTGTTGTATTAAAGACACTTATAACACGGGTAACATACAACCGTGTTAAAAAACCTCTTCTTCAGTACCATGATATTTATCTCACATATTATAACACGGTTAAATCAAGCAACTGAATTGTAAAACATTTTATAACACCATTACAACAAAATCGTGTTATAAAATGTGTGTTATATAGTATTTTTTCTACTAGTGACTATTTACTCCCCTCTAACTTGAGTAAATTGGTAAATTGGAGTAAGTAAGAAGCCCTATATAGTTTCGGCCACATGTGAGGATGAGGAGACACAAGAGGTTGGATTCAATTCCTGGCCTTAATCTTTTCCATGGTCCAAACCCCTTAAATGGGTAGCAACCTGGATTAGTGAGCCACCCAAAGCCCGGTGGTGGGACGGTGTAGTCCCTGCCCGGAGGTCACACCGACTTAACTTGAGTATAATGTAAGTAAGTAAGTATTTGTATGAGTAAGACCAAGGCTGGTGTAAGTCGTATGGTCCCGAGTAAAAGAGTAAAGAACATCCGATTAACCTGGATGGGTAACTGGCTAACAAAGAAGGAAGTACGGATTCCTGAAGTGTATTACTATGTTGATTGACTTGTGAATTGTATCCCGTTGTATGTATGTACCTTGTATGTTTGTACCCTATATGATTGTAATGCTTTCTGTAATAGCATGTATGCTTGTATAAAATGAACTCCATGTATTCGACAAAGTAGTCGGCGTACCCCCATTAGCACACGGGGTATGTGAATTTCATGCGCAGCGTTTGTTGAGCCCCTTGGGGCACTGTTTTTAATTTTACAGGTGCTCGTGAAAGGTGATGGTCATGACGAGACCAAGACAATTCCTTTTTGTGTAGTTGGTAGCTTAAGAATGGTGTACCGAGTTGTACATGGCTGAATGCCTTTTTGAGTAGCCAGTGTACCATGGTACACCCTTTTTGGATATTGTGAGAATTGTGAACTTGGTAGAGATGAGTAGGTGGGTAAACTCATGGCTTTTGTAAACTCGTAAGAAGGGATGTAATTGATTGTGATTTTTGTATACTCGGTAATCGAATGTTGTAAGCAAATGATGTAGATGTATTGGGAAGTAATTATGGAAGCTCGGTATATTTCTATTTATCAGACCGTTACTGTATGTAGAGTAGGCCTTGCTAGCCGTATGGGCTGTTAGCGGCATTGTATGTAACACCCCTACCGCTAATCTCATAATTATCGCCTAATAAGCCCGGTCTCTGATCTAATCACAGCGGAACAATCAACTAAGTAGCGAGTGATACACGCCGTTAGTCACCCATACGACTAACTAGGCCTCAACTGTAACAACCCCAAAACCGGCCTAGGAGTTAAGGCCGTTACACGTCGTGAGTCTATTACTTAACGTCACAAGGCTCTAACGCAGATCAAACCCCAAACCAAAACAAAGCTTGAATAAATATTGAAAGAGCTTACAATATCCAAACGAGTTCATAAGTCAAATACCAAAGTAAGGCCTGAAGGCTACATAAGATCCAAAAGTGTCTACTGCGCTAAGCGATACAAAAGTCCAATTAAACATAAAGAAACGAACAGCTCCAGAAGGGGATAGAGAGAGAGGATCCCACGAGCTCAATCTGCAACATAAATAAAGGGGTGAGCTAAACAGCCCAGCAAGCAGAAGACTTCCTCAAGGAAGCCCATTCAAAACAGAAGTAGAAGATTGTATAAACAGAGGGAAGCGTGATCATCTATAAACATATGGGCGAGAGTCACAAAACAGAAAGCAGAGCGGAACATCACATCAAATCATAGTCGAACTTTCAGAATCAGAAACAAAGAGGTGGGACACTAGAAACAAGCTACACAACAGAAGGACTCACATAACGTCCTATGGATCCGAAGATCCCACAATAGAAGCCGTAGAGACAGCTAACTGACCCGTCGGTCACATAATTCCCTAAGGGAGACCCTACGAAGCGTAATCAGAAGGAATTCCTGCGCAGCATGCTACGGGACAGCCCGACCAGACTATCCAAGGCTTAGAATCAACGTAACTAGGTCCCAAAACAAAAGTTCACCAAAACAGATCTTAAGAGCATGAAAATGCACACAAACAGCATAAGAAGCTTATACACAAGTAGGGGAATCCAACCCCGCAAACGGAACCCAAAACGGATCTGAAACGGAGAAGTTATGCCAAAAACAGGGGCATGTCCGAACTTGCATCTGACCTTGCAAGTTCGGACAGAGGCCGAGAAGCAAAGGTCGCGGAAAAACACAGCGTCCGAACTTACGTCCGGACATTGAAGTTCGGACGTAAGTCGAGAGTCAGAATCAAAACCATCATCATGTCCGAACTTACGTCCGACCTTGCAAGTTCGGACACCTGTCGAAACTTATATCAAAACCCGTCCTCGCATCATGTCCAAACTACACAAGTTCGGACAGATATTCGGACACTTCAAAAATCTCGGAAATCAGAGGAGCGCCAGACGCACCGTCCGAACTTACAAGTTCGGACAGACGCCTGGACAGTGCAAAAGCAGCAGTTTGAGAAAGGAAAACAGAGGCGAAAAACACATCAAATCATCAGCAAACTCACCCAAATTCCACAGATGGGTAAATCAGTACCCTCGGGGGTTTAGCCAATTGACAAACAACGCGAAACCGGAGTGAAATCACCTAATCACAACACAATACCAACTCAGAAAAACTAGAACAAAACAGTCCCCGAGGGTGAATGAACAACCCCGATTCCATCCCCCACTTACCTGATTCGGAGCGCAGAAAACGATCCCAACGACGCTAACAATCACCCGACGGCTACGCAGACAGAAGGGAAGCAGAATCACCACTGAATTGCACCATCCAGACCCCAAAAATCAGAAAGTAAAATCAGAAAACTGCCTCCTCAAAACAGCAATGAAAACCAACGAATCCGAGGGGGAAAACCAGACCTGAATCACCGCAGAAGAAGGACAACGACAATAGAGCAGTAATCGATCCCAATGCAGTAGCAATCGTACCAGAGATTTAGAAGCACCAAGGAGAAGGAGAAGGAGAACGCTGAAAATTGTCGAGAGAATAAGAGCGGGACTTGTGAACTGATCGGGATAAGAAAATAAGAAAAACTGCCAAGCTAATTCATTAAATTAAAAGGCTCACCATAATAAAAGAGAGGGAATTGACCTCCTTGCCCTCGTCTTTTAAACTAAAGACCCGGACGTCCCAACAGCTGACCAAGGCACCACATAACACAAGCAAAACCAAGCCACTGTTAGAAAATCCGAAAAACGAAATACGGGTTATTACATCACTCCCCTCTTAAAACGAATTTCGTCCTCGAAATTCAACATACCTCACCACTCAAAGAGGGAAGGGAACTTGGCACGCAATTCCACCTCGAGTTCCCACGTCGCCTCACGCTCAGACTGCTCAGACCACTGCACCTTGACCATAGGCAGTGTCTTGCTACGAAGTCGGCGAACATCACGAGCTAGAATACGAACCGGAACTGCCTCGTATGTGAAATCATCCCGGAGTCGGAGCTGGCCATAGTCAATCACATGGCTCGGATCGTGAAGGTACTTCCTGAGCATCGACACATGAAACTCAAGCGGACGACGCCTCTGATCTGCATAACTCTTCTGCCGGCTCTGAGCAACCAACCGACGCTCCTTGATAGTCCTGACCTTGTCCACAGCTCCCTGCACCAATTCAGGACCCACAATCGCCCTCTCTCGCAGGTCATCCCAACAAATGGGAGATCTACAACGCCTACCATACAACACCTTGAATGGGGCCATCCCAATACTCGATTGAAAACTATTATTGAAGGCAAATTCAATCAGAGTCACATGTTGATCCCAACTCCCTCCAAAGTCTAGCACGCACGCTCTCAACATATCCTCCAAAATCTGGTTCGTCCTCTCTGTCTGCCCATCGGTCTGAGGATGATATGCTGAACTGAAGGCTAAATTTGTCCCTAAAGCCTTATGCAGGCTACGCTAGAAGCGAGATACAAATCTCGGATCCCTGTCCGAAACGATCGTCGCCGGCACACCATGCAACCTCACAATCTCATCCACATAGAGTCGAGCCAGACGCTCAAGGCTGAAAGTCTTCCCACAGGCAAGAAATGAGTTGACTTCGTCAACCGGTCTACAACCACCCATAGCGCATCATACCCACGACATGTCCTAGGAAGCCCCACAATAAAATCCATACCAATGCTCTCCCACTTCCACTCGGGAACGGGAAGGGGCTGCAGAAGACCCGCAGGCTGCTGATGCTATGGCCTTCACCTGCTGACAGGTCTGGCAACGAGCTACGAAATCAGAAATCTCCCTCTTCATATTCGCCCACCAGAAAGACTCTCTGAGGTCCCGGTACATCTTCATCCCTCCTGGGTGCACCGAATAAGGAGCTCCATGAGCCTCCTGTATAATCTTACGCCTAAGATCGCCTCCACTAGGCACACAGACTCGGCCTCTAAAGCGTAGACAGCTGTCACTAGACACAGAGAACTCAGACTCCTGATCATCTGCCAGCCTCTCCCGGATCTTACACAACCCAGCATCAGCCCCCTGACCATCTCTAATCCGCTCAATCAAAGTAGACTGGACCTGAACCGAAGCAATCATCCCAGCTCTGTCGGACCGGACAACCCAAACCCCCATGCGCTGAAGCTCAAGAGCAGACCTCTGAATCCCTGACATCGAACATGCAAGCCCCGGAGCACCCCTATGGCTCAAAGCGTCTGCCACCACATTCGCTCTACCTGGATGATAGAGGATCTCCAGGTCGCAAACCGTGCAAAAGCTCCAACCAACGCTGTCTCAAATTCAGTTCCTTCTACGTGAACAAATATTTGAGACTCTTGTGATCTGTGTAGACCTTACACGTCACCCCATACAGATAGTGCCGCCAGATCTTCAAGGCGAAGACCACAGCAACTAATTCCAAATCATGGGTAGGATAATTCTTCTCGTATACGCTACTACCTTACCCTGCTGCATCAAAACACAACCAAGCCCTCTGTGGGAAGCGTCACAGAACACCTCAAAGCCATCTGTCCAGAAGGCAACGCCAATATCGGAGCTGAGGTCAACCTCTTCCTCAGCTCCTTGAAACTCTCCTGGCACGCCTCGCTCCACTCAAACTTGACATCCTTCCTAAGAAGGCGAGTCAAGGGAGACACAATCTTAGAGAAACCTTCCACGAACTTCCTATAATACCCAGCCAAACCTAGGAAACTGCGCACCTCAGAAACATTAGTTGGCTTCGCCCACTCCATGATCGCCCTAATCTTCTCTAGGTCCACCGAAATACCATCCTTCGAAACCACGTGGCCAAGGAACACAACCCTATCCAACCAAAACTCACATTTCTTCAGCTTGGCATACAACTTCTTCTCCTTCAACGTCTGCAGAACCATCCTCAGATGCTCCTCATGCTCCTTAGCACTCTTGGAATACACCAAGATATCGTCAATAAACACAACCAAAAGAATCCAAGAAAGGCTTAAAAACTCTTCATCATATCCATGAAGAACGACGGGGCATTGGTCAACCCAAAAGGCATGACCAAAAACTCATAGTGCCCATACCGGGTCCTGAAAGCAGACTTAGACACATCCTCAGCCTTAATCTTCCGCTGATGATAACCCGAACGTAAGTCGATCTTCGAGAAGACTGTCGCTTCCGCTAACTGATCGAAGAGGTCATCAATGCGGGGAAGAGGGTACCGATTCTTGATGGTAACCTTATTCAATTCCCTATAGTCAATACACAATCTGAAGGAGCCGTCCTTCTTCCTCACAAACAACACTAGTGCTCCCCATGGAGACACACTAGGGAGAATGAAGCCCTTATCCAGAAGATCCTGCAGCTGCACCTTCAGCTCCTTAAGCTCCACTGGACTTATACGGTAAGGGGCCTTCAAAATAGGCTGAGTCCCTGGCGCTAACTCAATAGAAAACTCCACCTCACAGTCAGGTGGTAGCCCTAGCACATCGTCCTGGAACACCTCAGGGAACTCACACACAATGGGGATCTCCTCTAGCCGGGATCCCTCTCGAACCTCAGGTATATAGCAAAGAAACCCCTGGCAGCCCTTCCTCAGGAAGCTAGCTGCCTTCATGGCAGATACCAAAACCGGTGAACAAGGTACCGAATTACCCACAAAAACGAAACGGGTCTCACCCGGTCTATCAAAGATGACTCTCCTAGCCGCACAATCTATATGGGCATGATGCTCTACTAGCCAATCCATGCCCAAAATCACATCGAAGCAGGACATACTCATAGGAATCAAATCAGCAGGCAAGGTCCTATCCATAACCACTACCGGACTAGACTTGCACACAGAACTAAGAACACAAGCAGACACGCCACTCAACGGGCTAGAAATGCATAAATCCACATCACAAGGCACAGCAGATAACCCGAGACTACCCACCAAATCAGCAAACACAAAGGAGTGGGTAGCTCCTGAATCAAACAAACAGAAAACTGGCTGAGAAGAGATCTGAAGGATACCTGACACCACGCGGTCTGAACCGCGGTCACGCTCACCAGCTAGCGGATACACATGCCTGGGTCTGGGACTTCTTCTGGTCAGTCTTCTGCCCGGACCCTGAACCAACATCACGGCTCTTAGAACCACCACAGCTACCTCCACCCCTATCCTAGGGACACTGGGCAAAGCGATGGTCTAGCGAACCACATTTGAAGCACGCCCCTGATTTCCTGTAGCACTCCGGCCCTGGATGAAAGCGGTCACACTCAGCACACTTCTCCACAGCCGGCGATGCAGATGAAGAAGACCCCCCGATCACCTCACTTCTTCTTCTGAGAAGAAGTCTGCTCCCGCCTATCAGGCTCCTCCAAACAACCCTTCCGCTTCTGATCCTTGCCCTTATCGGGCCTCTGGTCCTTCTTCTCGTACCGCTGCCTAGCCTGCAGCTCAGCCTCCACAACCAATGCCACATCGGCCACATCCCGAAAGTCTTGTGGTGGAAAGGTGCCAGAGCAGCTCGAATATCCCCTCAAACCAGCCTCAAACTTCCTAGCATTCCGGTTATCATCCGGCTCAGGTACAAACTTAGAAAGGGAGATGAACTTGCGCACATACTCATCGACTGACATCTCCTTCGTCTGGCGGAGTCTCCCATACTCCACAATCTTCTGATCCCGGAAGACGTCGGGATAGAACTGCTGATTGAAGCAGCCCTTAAACTGCTCCCAGGTCCATGGGTGGGGGTACTTCCTCTCGACCGTCTTCCACCACTCCTTTGCTTTGCTCTGAAACATGAAGGTGGCAAACCCAACCTTTTGATCCTCCTCATACCCCATGACCCGTAGAAGGTCCTCAATAGCTGTGATCCAGTGGCTCTCCTCCTGTGGGTCGCCACTAGCATCAAAAGAAGGCGGCTTCAGCTTCAGGAATTCTTGCAGCGCCTTCACGTTGCTGCCCCCCGCATTACCAGCTCCTATCGCTGGGCCAGCAGTGGTCCCTACTGTCTGTAGCACCTGGGTGACCACCTACTGCACTATCTCAGCGATGTCCCCCTGGGGAGCATCGCCTGCAGTCGCACCTCGTCCTGAACGTCGAGGAGGCATACTGAAGAGACAAACACACCACTACTGGTCAGAAACCATCAAACGCCACACTGCAGACATTCTAGACACACACATATGCAGACAAATCCCACAAACACCAAAGAACGAGCAACCTGGCTTTGATACCACTAAATGTAGCAACCCCAAAACCGGCCTAGGAGTTAGGGCCGTTACACGCCGTGAGTCTATTACTTAACGTCGCAAGGCTCTAATGTAGATTAAACCCCAAACCAAAACAAAGCTTGAATAAATATCAAAAGAGCTTACAATATCCAACGAGTTCATAAGTCAAATACCAAAGTAAGGCCCGAAGGCTACATAAGATCCAAAAGCATCTACAGCGCTAAGCGATACAAAAGTCTAATTAAACATAAAGAAACGAACAGCTCCGGAAAGGGATAGAGAGAGAGGATCCCACGAGCTCAATCTGCAACATAAATAAAGGGGTGAGCTAAACAGCCCAGCAAGCAGAAGACTTCCTCAAGGAAGCCCACTCAAAACAGAAGTAGAAGGTTGTATAAACAGAGGGAAGTGTGATCATCTATAAACAGATGGGCGAGAGTCACAAAACAGAAAGAAGAGCGGAACATCACATCAAATCATAGTCGGACTTTCAGAATCATAAATAAAGAGGTGGGACACTAGAAACAAGCTAACACAACAGAAGGACTCACATAACATCCTATGGATCCGAAGATCCCACAATAGAAGCCGTAGAAACAGCTAACAGACCCGTCGGTCACATAATGCCCTAAGGGAGACCCTACGGAGCGTAATAAGAAGGAATTCCTACGCAACATACTACGGGACAGCCCGACCAGACTATCCAAGGCTTAGAAGCAATGTAACTAGGTCCCAAAACAAAAGTTCACCAAAACAGATCTTAAGACCATGAAAATGCATACAAACAGCATAAGAAGCTTATACACAAGTAGGGGAATCCAACCCCGCAAACGGAACCCAAAACGGATCTGAAACGGAGAAGTTATGCCAAAAACAGGGGCATGTCCGAACTTGCGTCCGACCTTGCAAGTTCGGACAGAGGCCGAGAAGCAAAGGTCGCGGAAAAACACAGCGTCCGAACTTACGTCCGGACATTGAAGTTCGGACGTAAGTCGAGAGTCAGAATCAAAACCATCATCATGTCCGAACTTGCGTGACCTTGCAAGTTCGGACACCTGTCGAAACTTATATCAAAACCCGTCCTCGCATCATGTCCAAACTACACAAGTTCGGACAGATATTCGGACACTTCAAAAATCTCGGAAATCAGAGGAGCGCCAGACGCACCGTCCGAACTTACAAGTTCGGACAGACGCCTGGACAGTGCAAAAGCAGCAGTTTGAGAAAGGGAAACAGAGGCGAAAACACATCAAATCATCACCAAACTCACCAAATTCCACAGATGGGTAAATCAGTACCCTCGGGGGTTTAGCCAATTGACAAACAACGCGAAACCGGAGTGAAATCACCTAATCACAACACAATACCAACTCAGAAAAACTAGAACAAAACAGTCCCGAGGGTGAATGAACAACCCCGATTCCATCCCCCACTTACCTGATTCGGAGCGCAGAAAACGATCCCAACGACGCTAACAATCACCCGACGGCTACGCACAGAAGGGAAGCAGAATCACCACTGAATTGCACCATCCAGACCCCAAAAATCAGAAAGTAAAATCAGAAAACTGCCTCCTCAAAACAGCAATGAAAACCAACGAATCCGAGGGGGAAAACCAGACCTGAATCACCGCAGAAGAAGGATAACGACAATAGAGCAGTAATCGATCCCAATGCAGTAGCAATCGTACCAGAGATTTAGAAGCACCCAAAGGAGAAGGAGAGAAGGAGAACGCTGAAAATTGTCGAGAGAATAAGAGCGGGACTTGTGAACTGATCGGGATAAGAAAATAAGAAAACTGCCAAGCTAATTCATTAAATTAAAAGGCTCACCATAATAAAAGAGAGGGAATTGACCTCCTTGCCCTCGTCTTTTAAACTAAAGACCCGGACGTCCCAACAGCTGACCAAGGCACCACATAACACAAGCAAAACCAAGCCACTGTTAGAAAATCCGAAAAACGAAATACGGGTTATTACATCACTCCCCTCTTAAAAGGAATTTCGTCCTCGAAATTCAACATACCTCACCACTCAAAAGGGAAGGGAACTTGGCACGCAATTCCACCTCGAGTTCCCACGTCGCCTCACGCTCAGACTGCTCAGACCACTGCACCTTGACCATAGGCAGTGTCTTGCTACGAAGTCGGCGAACATCACGAGCTAGAATACGAACCGGAACTGCCTCATATGTGAAATCATCCCGGAGTCGGAGCTGGCCATAGTCATCACATGGCTCGGATCGTGAAATACTTCCTGAGCATCGACACATGAAACTCAAGCGGACGGCGCCTCTGATCTGCATAACTCTTCTGCCGGCTCTGAGCAACCAACCGACGCTCCCTGATAGTCCTGACCTTGTCCACAGCTCCCTGCACCAATTCAGGACCCACAATCGCCCTCCCTCGCAGGTCATCCCAACAAATGGGAGATCTACAACGCCTACCATACAACACCTTGAATGGGGCCATCCCAATACTCGATTGAAAACTATTATTGTAGGCAAATTCAATCAGAGTCACATGTTGATCCCAACTCCCTCCAAAGTCTAGCACGCACGCTCTCAACATATCCTCCAAATCTGGTTCGTCCTCTCTGTCTGCCCATCGGTCTGAGGATGATATGCTGAACTGAAGGCTAAATTCGTCCCTAAAGCCTTATGCAGGCTACGCTAGAAGCGAGATACAAATCTCGGATCCCTGTCCGAAACGATCGTCGCCGGCACACCATGCAACCTCACAATCTCATCCACATAGAGTCGAGCCAGACGCTCAAGGCTGAAAGTCTTCCCACAGGCAAGAAATGAGACTTCGTCAACCGGTCTACAACCACCCATAGCGCATCATACCCACGACATGTCCTAGGAAGCCCCACAATAAAATCCATACCAATGCTCTCACTTCCACTCGGGAACGGGAAGGGGCTAGAAGACCCGCAGGCTGCTGATGCTATGGCCTTCACCTGCTGACAGGTCTGGCAACGAGCTACGAAATCAGAAATCTCCCTCTTCATATTCGCCCACCAGAAAGACTCTCTGAGGTCCCGGTACATCTTCATCCCTCCTGGGTGCACCGAATAAGGAGCTCCATGAGCCTCCTGTATAATCTTACGCCTAAGATCGCCTCCACTAGGCACACAGACTCGGCCTCTAAAGCGTAGACAGCTGTCACTAGACACAGAGAACTCAGACTCCTGATCATCTGCCAGCCTCTCCCGGATCTTACACAACCCAGCATCAGCCCCCTGACCATCTCTAATCCGCTCAATCAAAGTAGACTGGACCTGAACCGAAGCAATCATCCCAGCTCTGTCGGACCGGACAACCCAAACCCCCATGCGCTGAAGCTCAAGAGCAGACCTCTGAATCCCTGACATCGAACATGCAAGCCCCGGAGCACCCCTCGGCTCAAAGCGTCTGCCACCACATTCGCTCTACCTGGATGATAGAGGATCTCCAGGTCGCAAACCGTGCAAAAGCTCCAACCAACACGCTGTCTCAAATTCAGTTCCTTCTACGTGAACAAATATTTGAGACTCTTGTGATCTGTGTAGACCTTACACGTCACCCCATACAGATAGTGCCGCCAGATCTTCAAGGCGAAGACCACAGCAACTAATTCCAAATCATGGGTAGGATAATTCTTCTCGGCTTCGCTGATGTGACCCATAACAACCTTACCCTGCTGCATCAAAACACAACCAAGCCCTCTGTGGGAAGCGTCACAGAACACCTCAAAGCCATCTGTCCAGAAGGCAACGCCAATATCGGAGCTGAGGTCAACCTCTTCCTCAGCTCCTTGAAACTCTCCTGGCACGCCTCGCTCCACTCAAACTTGACATCCTTCCTAAGAAGGCGAGTCAAGGGAGACGCAATCTTAGAGAAACCTTCCACGAACTTCCTATATACCCAGCCAAACCTAGGAAACTACGCACCTCAGAAACATTAGGGCTTCACCCACTCCATGATCGCCCTAATCTTCTCTAGGTCCACCGAAATACCATCCTTCGAAACCACGTGGCCAAGGAACACAACCCTATCCAACCAAAACTCACATTTCTTCAGCTTGGCATACAACTTCTTCTCCTTCAACGTCTACAGAACCATCCTCAGATGCTCCTCAGCACTCTTGGAATACACCAAGATATCGTCAATAAACACAACCACAAAAGAATCCAAGAAAGGCTTAAAAACTATTCATCATATCCATGAAGAACGACGGGGCATTGGTCAAACCAAAAGGCATGACCAAAAACTCATAGTGCCCATACCGGGTCCTGAAAGCAGACTTAGACACATCCTCAGCCTTAATCTTCCGCTGATGATAACCCGAACGTAAGTCGATCTTCGAGAAGACTGTCGCTTCCGCTAACTGATCGAAGAGGTCATCAATGCGGGGAAGGGTACCGATTCTTGATGGTAACCTTATTCAATTCCCTATAGTCAATACACAATCTGAAGGAGCCGTCCTTCTTCTCACAAACAACACTGGTGCTCCCCATGGAGACACACTAGGGAGAATGAAGCCCTTATCCAGAAGATCCTGCAGCTGCACCTTCAGCTCCTTAAGCTCCACTGGACTCATACGGTAAGGGGCCTTCAAAATAGGCTGAGTCCCTGGCGCTAACTCAATAGAAAACTCCACCTCACAGTCAGGTGGTAGCCCTAGCACATCGTCCTGGAACACCTCAGGGAACTCACACACAATGGGGATCTCCTCCAGCCGGGATCCCTCTCGAACCTCAGGTATATAGCAAAGAAACCCCTGGCAGCCCTTCCTCAGGAAGCTAGCTGCCTTCATGGCAGATACCAAAACCGGCGAACAAGGTACCGAATTACCCACAAAAACGAAACGGGTCTCACCCGGTCTATCAAAGATGACTCTCTAGCCGCACAATCTATATGGGCATGATGCTCTACTAGCCAATCCATGCCCAAAATCACATCGAAGCAGGACATACTCATAGGAATCAAATCAGCAGGCAAGGTCCTATCCATAACCACTAGGACTAGACTTGCACACAGAACTAAGAACACAAGCAGACACGCCACTCAACGGGCTAGAAATGCATAAATCCACATCACAAGGCACAGCAGATAACCCGAGACTACCCACCAAATCAGCAAACACAAAGGAGTGGGTAGCTCCTGAATCAAACAAACAGAAAACTGGCTGAGAAGAGATCTGAAGGATACCTGACACCACGCGGTCTGAACCGCGGTCACGCTCACCAGCTAGCGGATACACACTTGCCTGGGTCTGGGACTTCTTCTGGTCAGTCTTCTGCCCGGACCCTGAACCAACATCACGGCTCTTAGAACCACCAGCTACCTCCACCCCTATCCTAGGGACACTGGGCAAAGCGATGGTCTAGCGAACCACATTTGAAGCACGCCCCAGATTTCCTGTAGCACTCCGGCCCTGGATGAAAGCGGTCACACTCAGCACACTTCTCCACAGCCGGCGATGCAGATGAAGAAGACCCCCCGATCACCTCTGTACTTCTTCTTCTGAGAAGAAGTCTGCTCCCGCCTATCAGGCTCCTCCAAACAACCCTTCCGCTTCTGATCCTTGCCCTTATCGGGCCTCTGGTCCTTCTTCTCGTACCGCTGCCTAGCCTGCAGCTCTGCCTCCACAACCAATGCCACATCGGCCACATCCCGAAAAGTCTTGTGGTGGAAAGGTGCCAGAGCAGCTCGAATATCACCCCTCAAACCAGCCTCAAACTTCCTAGCATTCCGGTTATCATCCGGCTCAGGTACAAACTTAGAAAGGGAGATGAACTTGCGCACATACTCATCGACTGACATCTCCTTCGTCTGGCGGAGTCTCCCATACTCCACAATCTTCTGATCCCGGAAGACGTCGGGATAGAACTGCTGATTGAAGCAGCCCTTAAACTGCTCCCAGGTCCATGGGTGGGGGTACTTCCTCTCGACCGTCTTCCACCACTCCTTTGCTTTGCTCTGAAACATGAAGGTGGCAAACCCAACCTTTTGATCCTCCTCATACCCCATGACCCGTAGAAGGTCCTCAATAGCAGTGATCCAGTGGCTCGCCTCCTGTGGGTCGCCACTAGCATCAAAAGAAGGCGGCTTCAGCTTCAGGAATTCTTGCAGCGCCTTCACGTTGCCCCCCCGCATTACCAGCTCCTATCGCTGGGCCAGCAGTGGTCCCTACTGTCTGTAGCACCTGGGTGACCACCTACTGCACTATCTCAGCGATGTCCCCCTGGGGAGCATCGCCTGCAGTCGCACCTCATCCTGAATGTCGAGGAGGCATACTGAAGAGACAAACACACCACAACTGGTCAGAAACCATCAAACACCACACTGTAGACATTCCAGGCACACACATATGCAGACAAATCCCACAAACACCAAAGAACGAGGAACCTGGCTCTGATACCACTAAATGTAGCAACCCCAAAACCGGCCTAGGAGTTAGGGCCGTTACACGCCATGAGTCTATTACTTAACGTCGCAAGGCTCTAATGTAGATTAAACCCCAAACCAAAACAAAGCTTGAATAAATATCAAAAGAGCTTACAATATCCACACGAGTTCATAAGTCAAATACCAAAGTAAGGCCCGAAGGCTACATAAGATCCAAAAGCATCTACAGCGCTAAGCGATACAAAAGTCTAATTAAACATAAAGAAACGAACAGCTCCGGAAAGGGATAGAGAGAGAGGATCCCACGAGCTCAATCTGCAACATAAATAAAGGGGTGAGCTAAACAGCCCAGCAAGCAGAAGACTTCCTCAAGGAAGCCCACTCAAAACAGAAGTAGAAGGTTGTATAAACAGAGGGAAGTGTGATCATCTATAAACAGATGGGCGAGAGTCACAAAACAGAAAGAAGAGCGGAACATCACATCAAATCATAGTCGGACTTTCAGAATCATAAATAAAGAGGTGGGACACTAGAAACAAGCTAACACAACAGAAGGACTCACATAACATCCTATGGATCCGAAGATCCCACAATAGAAGCCGTAGAAACAGCTAACAGACCCGTCGGTCACATAATGCCCTAAGGGAGACCCTACGGAGCGTAATAAGAAGGAATTCCTACGCAGCATACTACGGGACAGCCCGACCAGACTATCCAAGGCTTAGAAGCAATGTAACTAGGTCCCAAAACAAAAGTTCACCAAAACAGATCTTAAGACCATGAAAATGCATACAAACAGCATAAGAAGCTTATACACAAGTAGGGGAATCCAACCCCGCAAACGGAACCCAAAACGGATCTGAAACGGAGAAGTTATGCCAAAAACAGGGGCATGTCCGAGCTTGCGTCCGAGCTTGCAAGTTCGGACAGAGGCCGAGAAGCAAAGGTCGCGGAAAAACACAGCGTCCGAACTTACGTCCGGACATTGAAGTTCGGACGTAAGTCGTGAGTCAGAATCAAAACCGTCATCATGTCCGAACTTGCGTCCGACCTTGCAAGTTCGGACACCTATCGAAACTTATATCAAAACCCGTCCTCGCATCATGTCCAAACTACACAAGTTCGGACAGATATTGGACACTTCAAAAATCTCGGAAATCAGAGGAGCGCCAGACGCACCGTCCGAACTTACAAGTTCGGACAGACGCCTGGACAGTGCGAAAGCAGCAGTTTGAGAAAGGGAAACAGAGGCGAAAAACACATCAAATCATCACCAAACTCACACAAATTCCACAGATGGGTAAATCAGTACCCTCGGGGGTTTAGCCAATTGACAAACAACGCGAAACCGGAGTGAAATCACCTAATCACAACACAATACCAACTCAGAAAAACTAGAACAAAACAGTCCCTGAGGGTGAATGAACAACCCCGATTCCATCCCCCACATACCTGATTCGGAGCGCAGAAAACGATCCCAACGACGCTAACAATCACCCGACGGCTACGTAGACAGAAGGGAAGCAGAATCACCATTGAATTGCACCATCCAGACCCCAAAAATCAGAAAGTAAAATCAGAAAACTGCCTCCTCAAAACAGCAATGAAAACCAACGAATCCGAGAGGGAAAACCAGACCTGAATCACCGCAGAAGAAGGACAACGACAATAGAGCAGTAATCGATCCCAATGCAGCAGCAATCGTACCAGAGATTTAGAAGCACCCAAAGGAGAAGGAGAGAAGGAGAACGCTGAAAATTGTCAAGAGAATAAGAGCGGGACTTGTGAACTGATCGGGATAAGAAAATAAGAAAACTGCCAAGCTAATTCATTAAATTAAAAGGCTCACCATAATAAAAGAGAGGGAATTGACCTCCTTGCCCTCGTCTTTTAAACTAAAGACCCGGACGTCCCAACAGCTGACCAAGGCACCACATAACACAAGCAAAACCAAGCCACTGTTAGAAAATCTGAAAAACGAAATACGGGTTATTACATCACCCCCCTCTTAAAAGGAATTTCGTCCTCGAAATTCAACATACCTCACCACACAAAGAGGGAAGGGAACTTGGCACGCAATTCCACCTCGAGTTCCCACGTCGCCTCACGCTCAGACTGCTCAGACCACTGCACCTTGACCATAGGCAGTGTCTTGCTACGAAGTCGGTGAACATCACGAGCTAGAATACAAACCGGAACTGCCTCATATGTGAAATCATCCCGGAGTCGGAGCTGGCCATAGTCAATCACATGGCTCGGATCGTGAAGATACTTCCTGAGCATCGACACATGGAAAACATCATGCACTCCTGCTAAAGCTGGCGGTAATGCCAATCTGTAAGCCACCGGCCCAACCCTCTCAAGCACCTCAAAAGGTCCCACAAATCGAGGACTCAGCTTGCCTCGCTTACCAAAATGGACAACCCCACGAACCGGAGAAATCTTCAGATACGCGTGTCCCCAATCTGAAACTCAAGCGGATGACGCCTCTGATCTGCATAACTCTTCTGCCGGCTCTGAGCAACCAACCGACGCTCCTTGATAGTCCTGACCTTGTCCACAGCTCCCTGCACCAATTCAGGACCCACAATCGCCCTCTCTCGCAGGTCATCCCAACAAATGGGAGATCTACAACCTACCATACAACACCTTGAATGGGGCCATCCCAATACTCGATTGAAAACTATATTGTAGGCAAATTCAATCAGAGTCACATGTTGATCCCAACTCCCTCCAAAGTCTAGCACGTACGCTCTCAACATATCCTCCAAAATCTGGTTCGTCCTCTCTGTCTGCCCATCGGTCTGAGGATGATATGCTGAACTGAAGGCTAAATTGTCCCTAAAGCCTTATGCAGGCTACGCTAGAAGCGAGATACAAATCTCGGATCCCTGTCCGAAACGATCGTCGCCGGCACACCATGCAACCTCACAATCTCATCCACATAGAGTCGAGCCAGATGCTCAAGGCTGAAAGTCTTCCTCACAGGCAAGGAATGATCTGACTTCGTCAACCGCTCTCAACCACCCATAGCGCATCATACCCACGACATGTCCTAGGAAGCCCACAATAAAATCCATACCAATGCTCTCCCACTTCCACTCGGGAACGGGAAGGGGCTGCAGAAGACCCGCAGGCTGCTGATGCTATGGCCTTCACTGCTGACAGGTCTGGCAACGAGCTACGAAATCAGAAATCTCCCTCTTCATATTCGCCCACCAGAAAGACTCTCTGAGGTCCCGGTACATCTTCATCCCTCCTGGGTGCACCGAATAAGGAGCTCCATGAGCCTCCTGCATAATCTTACGCCTAAGATCGCCTCCACTAGGCACACAGACTCGGCCTCTAAAGCGTAGACAGCTGTCACTAGACACAGAGAACTCAGACTCCTGATCATCTGCCAGCCTCTCCCGGATCTTACACAACCTAGCATCAGCCCCTGACCATCTTAATCTGCTCAATCAAAGTTGACTAGACCTGAACCGAAGCAATCATCCCAGCTCTGTCGGACCGGACAACCCAAACCCCCATGCGCTGAAGCTCAAGAGCCGACCTCTGAATCCCTGACATCGAACATGCAAGCCCCGGAGCACCCCTACGGCTCAAAGCGTCTGCCACCACATTCGCTCTACCTGGATGATAGAGGAGCTCCAGGTCGCAAACCGTGCAAAAGCTCCAGCCAACGACGCTGTCTCAAATTCAGTTCCTTCTATGTGAACAAAATTTGAGACTCTTGGATCTATGTAGACCTTACACGTCACCCCATACAGATAGTACCGCCAGATCTTCAAGGCGAAGACCACAGCAACTAATTCCAAATCATGGGTAGGATAATTCTTCTCGTACGGCTTCAGCTGACGTGACCCATACGCTACTACCTTACCCTGCTGCATCAAAACACAACCAAGCCCTCTATGGGAAGCGTCACAGAACACCTCAAAGCCATCTGTCCAGAAGGCAACGCCAAAATCGGAGCTGAGGTCAACCTCTTCCTCAGCTCCTTGAAACTCTCTTGGCACGCCTCGCTCCACTCAAACTTGACATCCTTCCTAAGAAGGCGAGTCAGGGAGACGCAATCTTAGAGAAACCTTCCACGAACTTCCTATAATACCCAGCCAAACCTAGGAAACTACGCACCTCAGAAACATTAGTGGGCTTCACCCACTCCATGATCGCCCTAATCTTCTCTAGGTCCACCGAAATACCATCCTTCGAAACCACGTGGCCAAGGAGCACAACCCTATCCAACCAAAATTCACAATTCTTCAGCTTGGCATACAACTTCTTCTCCTTCAACGTCTGCAGAACCATCCTCAGATGCTCCTCATGCTCCTCAGCACTCTTGGAATACACCAAGATATCCTCAATAAACACACAACCACAAAAGAATCCAAGAAAGGCTTAAAAAACTCTGTTCATCATATCCATGAAGAACGACGGGGCATTGGTCAAACCAAAAGGCATGACCAAAAACTCATAGTGCCCACACGGTCCTGAAAGCAGACTTAGACACATCCTCGGCCTTTATCTTCCGCTGATGATAACCCGAACGTAAGTCGATCTTCGAGAAGACTGTCGCTTCCGTTAACTGATCGAAGAGGTCATCAATGCGGGGAAGAGGGTACCGATTCTTGATGGTAACCTTATTCAATACCCTATAGTCAATACACAATCTGAAGGAGCCATCCTTCTTCTTCACAAACAACACTGGTGCTCCCCATGGAGACACACTAGGGCGAATGAAGCCCTTATCCAGAAGATCCTGCAGCTGCACCTTCAGCTCCTTAAGCTCCACTGGACTCACGGTAAGGGCCTTCAAAATAGGCTGGGTCCCTGGCGCTAACTAAATAGAAAACTCCACCTCACAGTCAGGTGGTAACCCTAGCACATCGTCCTGGAACACCTTAGGGAACTCACACACAATGGGGATCTCCTCCAGCCGGGATCCCTCTTGAACCTCAGGTATATAGCAAAGAAACCCCTGGCAGCCCTTCCTCAGGAAGCTAGCTGCCTTCATGGCAGATACCTAAACCGGTGAACAAGGTACCTAATTACCCACAAAAACGAAACGGGTCTCACCCGGTCTATCAAAGATGACTCTCCTAGCCGCACAATCTATATGGGCATGATGCTCTGCTAGCCAATCCATGCCCAAAATCACATCGAAGCAGGACATACTCATAGGAATCAAATCAGCAGGCAAGGTCCTATCCATAACCACTACTGTACTAGACTTGCACACAGAACTAAGCACACAAGCAGACACGCCACTCAACGGGCTAGAAATGCATAAATCCACATCACAAGGCACAACTGAAACCCGAGACTACCCACCAAATCAGCTGACACAAAGGAGTGGGTAGCTCCTGAATCAAACAAACAAAAACTGGCTGAGAAGAGAATCTGAAGGATACCTGACACCACGCGGTCTGAACCGCGGTCACGCTCACCAGCTAGCGGATACACAGTGCCTGGTCTGGGGCTTCTTCTGGTCAGTCTTCTGCCCGGACCCTGAACCAACATCACGACTCTCAGAACCACCACTGCTACCTCCACCCCTAGCCTGGGGACACTGGGCAAAGCGATGGTCTAGCGAACCACATTTAAAGCACGCCCCAGATTTCCTGTAGCACTCCGGCCCTGGATGAAAGCGGTCACACTCAGCACACTTCTCCACAGCCGGTGATGCAGATGAAGAAGACCCCCCCAATCACCTCTGTACTTCTTCTTCTGAGAAGAAGTCTGCTCCCGCCTATCAGGCTCCTCCAAACAACCCTTCCGCTTCTGATCCTTGCCCTTATCGGGCCTCTGGTCCTTCTTCTCGTACCGCTGCCTAGCCTGCAGCTCAGCCTTCACAACCAACGCCACATCGGCCACATCCTAGAAATTCTTGTGGTGGAAAGGTGCCAGAGCAGCTCGAATATGACCCCTCAAACCAGGCTCAAACTTCCTAGCATTCCGGTTATCATCCGGCTCAGGTACAAACTTAGAAAGGGAGATGAACTTGCGCACATACTCATCGACTGACATCTCCTTCGTCTGGCGGAGTCTCCCATACTCCACAATCTTCTGATCCCGGAAGACGTCGGGGTAGAACTGCTGATTGAAGCAGCCCCTAAACTGCTCCCAGGTCCATGGGTGGGGGTACTTCCCCTCGACTGTCTTCCACCACTCCTTCGCTTCGCTCTGAAACATGAAGGTGGCAAACCCAACCTTCTGATCCTCCTCACACCCATGACCCGTAGAAGGTCCTTGAAGAGGGCAAAAATATAACAAGACAGAAGAACCAAGGTGGCCCAGACCCCAGGCCCGACTCATACCCCAGGCTTCTTCAAGACCCCATTCTGGCTCCAGTTTGGGCGCCAGGCACCAGATCCGGGCCCTTCCCGACCCTTGCTTTGGAAGCTAGATCTCATAACCGGGCGCTGCATCCCGCACCTCACGCTCTGTGACCGGGCATTCAGTGACCGGGCACCGAAGAGGGGAAAACATGGTCAAGTACCAAAAGGTGTGAAGAGGCTGAGGTAGCACCGAAAGTCCACACCATGAAGAGGGAATAAAGAAAGCGTGTAGCGACCGGCCGGCTACGACTGGTCGCAAAGTATGGAGCAAGTGTAAGGGGACGACCGGTCGCCTGTGACCGGTCGCCGAAACTGCAAAGTAAGCCAAGATAGTGACCGGTCGTCTCCGGCCAGTCAAGTAACTAAGAAAAAGAAGTAGATAGTGACCGGGCGCTGTGCCCGGTCGGGATAGCTAGGGACAGAAGATGTAGAAATCAGGATAAGATATTTATAGTGACAGCCTGGTAAGATATGACAGGTTGGCAAGCCTAGGAACCCTAGAAAAAGTCTATAAATAGAGATAAAGGAGCTCATTTGAGGGGGGCACAACATTAGAAGAGAGAGAAAACTCTAGAATAGCTCTCTTGCATTGTAATCATAAGGAAATGAATAAAGAAATTGTCTAGAAGTGGATGTAGGCCGAATTTTGGCTGAACCACTATAATCGTCGGTGTTCTATTCGTTTGTGAGATGTGAGGGACAAATTATGCCATTTCATTTGGCGCTGTCTGTGGGAAACGAACAACTGGAAATAGTAACCACGATGTAACCACAATACGAGAAATTAGAGACTGGCTACGACTTTGAGTTTTGTTGGGATTACGGATTGCGCTTCGATCTAGGTTAAAATCGATGTACGCAAGGGCATATCACGAGAAATCTGTTAGATATCTGTCTAAAAAAAGCACCGATTCAGATCTAGATTCTCATACTCGTCTGACGAATCCGCTCAAGAACAAAGCTCGATAACGGAAGACTGATTGACGCTGCGGTCATCGAATGCCACGAAGTGTACCCGGAGGGATGCCGATTCACCTAAAAGAAGTAAAAAGCGAAAAGAGCCAGCGAGATTATTGTTCAGATCTAAAGCAAAGTCCATCCACCGACGATTCGGCGATCCACAACATAAGCAAAAGCTCGAAGGAAACGATAATTAAGGAGGCGGCGAGAGTTCGAGCAAATAATGCGGAAGAGGCTACAACAAATCGAGGATGAAATCAAGCGCGAGCGGCGCCTAGATTCAAGAAAATTGGGAACGACATTCTGTGAAAGAATAGTCTCTTTGCTCCCATCAAAGCGATGGATCAAATCGGTGAAGCTAGACTCCAAATTCAGCGACAATTAAGTGTCAGGAGTTTTGACTCCAAAACATTTCAATTGAGCCAACAAAGGATGAGAAGGTCGAAGCCGCCAATTACCAATTGCTTCGCCAAATCCGGGCCGAAACCTGGACGACGGGAATCTCACCCTCAATCATCAATCGTGTCTAAAAATTCAATCAATCAAGATTGAATATCTGCCTATTTACTTCCCTATCTGTATTTATCACATTCTTAAAACACTTTCGATAAATTTCTGCAGATACGAACTTTTGAGACAAATCTGAAATCCGGATGATGCCTTTTGTCCGGCCATGACTGGAAGTCGCAAAGGTTGGCAGGCTCAAAACCAGAAGAAGACAAGATCCAAAAGACGCAAGTATTCAGGAACCAAGCGCATGAATTCGAGCAACTTTCCTTTCCCAGCCGCATCGACTACAAAGGGAGAGAGACTAGCAGGTCTCGGCTCGAAGCTGTTCCGATTTCCGAGAGATGGAGGCAATGGCTTAATCCAAGCTCTGAGCATGACGCTGCACCTAGCCATTTTAGAGAGGCGCGACATGACCGGGAGAAGACTGGCAAATCTCATGCAAAAAGACAGTCCTCCGATTGACCGGTCGTCGATCCTCTTTTTCTCGAGACCCGGCAACCGGGCGTGGCTCCCCTCTGACTTCAACTTAAGCGCAGCTCCTCTTTGGCTCCATCAATTTTCAACGACCGAAGAGTAAAATTAATGATGGAGAACGTCGACTCTAGGAGACTCTCTTGACCGGAAGGCACCAGGCGACTGTCGGCGTTTCCTCTCTCAACCGGGAGCAAATTCACCACGACCGGGCGTAAATAACTTTCAATAGCCAGAAGACAATTCGACTTTGTACTTCTCAAGACTCTTCATGCGCAAACGACAAGTGACCGGGAGACATCTCAGTCCACGACCGGGAGGAAGCAACCGGGAAGCATCGAGGAAGCAGCGACCGGGAAGCATCGACCAGGAGACAGCGGTTAGCTCAATTCCAGACATCTCAAGGGAATCCCGCATGCTATTTCAATCAAAGCATGCCTCTAATCTTCTATCTTCTCAAAGAAACTCGGAGGATCTTGTCGCGTTAAGACCGCGAGGTTGTTGAGACCGGGCGCAGGACGTTTACGACCGGGTGCGACATCTTGTGTCCAAGCTTCGTTTCAGCAGCATCTCAGGCCAGGCGACCGGGCGTTGTTAGCTTGTGACCAGGTGCAACCTCCTCTCAAGGCCAGACGACCAGGCGGTGTAACCATCAAGCGACCGGTCGATCCAATTCATGACCGGGCGGCCTTTCATTGACGACCGGGCGGTGTCACAAGCCACGACCGGGCAGCATTTTCCTTCAACGACCGCTCGACGTTTTCATTTTCCAAATGATCCATTCAAATCTAGGGCGATATCTGAGCATCCTCTGCAACCAGAAGGAAGGCATCACGAAGGTGAAATCTAGCAAACGATCTTATCTTCAAGAAAGCGTATTTCCAGTTTTCTTTCTTCGAAACAAGGTGCGACTCCGAACCTTATCAAGGTAACAAATTAAAAGGATTGTTGTAAATTGCTTTCCTTTTAACATTAATAGACTTACATCCCTAATTCTGTTATCTGCGTCAAGAAACAAAATGCTTTAAGAATAGGAAATGCTTATAAGCATTCTGCCCAATTTTAGCCTGGATTTCTGCCCAAACAGTTTTATTTTTGGTTCTATTATGATAGAACTGGTCGTTTAGTCTCGGTTGTGCGTATAGTTTAACCCAAGGTATAAGCTATTTTACAATATCATGCCTCCGTTCTTTGCTAAAAAAATCTGTTCTTGTTAAATCAGTTACTGCCATGCATGTTCTGCACTCCCCTGCTATCATTCTGCTTTATGTTTCGGCTATCAATTATTTTAAAAGTCTGATATGCTTTGATTTGGTACATTTACACTGTATTGATAAACTGTTCTCATCTGGTCTTCTGTTGGAACTTTTTGTGTGAATCTAATCATTGAGTTTACTGACTATTTTGAAACCTCATTTAAGAGGCACTTAGCACCCATAGGTAATGACTTGAATTATAAATTGCAATTCTTCCTGCTGAGCCTGTTCGTTTATGGTTTCCTTGGTAAGTTTTTAGCAGATTAAATTCCTGGGTAAAGCTTAATTTTGCTTCTATTCTTTATTAAATTCGACCTAGCGGAACTGGTTGAGATACTCGTCTTACAGCCCAATAGTATGCTTATTTTTGATAGCCAAACTTTGGTTTTTTTATTATAACCAGCAGCGAAGACTAGAAAAAGCAAGCTACATACTGCATAGACTTCGTTTTACTTCTGTTTTGGTTGTTAAGCTGGCTCTCTGTAATAAATCAGATCTGTTATTTCGAAGTAGCAGTTAAAACATGCTCATATTTAATAATTTGCTGGCAGCAAATGCTCCTACTAGGGCACATGCTTTATTTTTGCTTTCGCCAAGTGTACCAGACATATATATATATATATATATATATATATATATATATATATATATATATATATATATATATACTTAGCAGCAAAAACTGGTTATGTTTGTTTTAATACATTCTGATTTGAGCTGAGAAAATGATCTTTTCTTCTCTCAATACCTTCCCTCTTAAAAGAGCAAGGTAATGATTCTGCTATGGGCTATAAGGCCGATATGACCTTGTTATATTGTACCGCTGTTTACACTTTGGATTAGTTGACTGTTTTAACACTTCCTTTACTGCAAAGGTATGAAGAACCTTTGGATGGTTTAATAAGCAATAATGCAAATTGTTTATGCTTAAAATGTCAATTCCTATAAACTGCATAATCTGTGAAGCTTAGGATAATAAAGCCTTTTTAGTTCCAAGATTGAATTTTCTTTCAAGAGGATGTTCATTGCTTCTGTTTCGTGCTTCAAAAGAAAAAAACCCTCGGTTCAATACTATGTTTTTTGTCTCTCATATGTGCAGAGAAAGACCTACACTACTACTTCAAATGCTATTACTTATCTGTTTTAACTGAAGTTTTTTATCTGTTTTAACCTGGAATAACTATGCATTTCTAACCAGAGGTATTTGGTGAACAAGCTGAGACTTTAGAATGATTAAAATAATATAATAAGAGCATGATCGAAGGTCTGTTAAGTCATATACTGTTTAACTCAGTTTTTTCTGTATACATCTCCTGACACAGTTTTCCAATTTTGTGATCAGCATCGTTTACGGACTCCACCAAAAAAAAAATTGAATCCAAACCCAGTCTTTATGCTGATATGGCACTCATGACCTGAAAATTTCTTTGGATGCTTTACTCCTGTCTTGAGCTGTGTATTATGTGGTTGGGTCAATCACGAAATATGTCATTTTACTACAGCTCTTTGCTAACATAACATATTTCTTGGCAATAACAAAAGCTTTGCTTCAGATTTCTTCTTTAAAGTAAGAATTGCTCGTATGGTCTCCCTAGTGTTATTGGTTCTAATTATTCTACCAGTCATGCCTATTACAACAGTTTTTGAACTTCTATTTTGCCAACGCATTCAGCTGTTTAAAGAAAGTATAATCTGAATAGTCAACCAAAATGAATTGATCCGTTATTTATGGTCGATAGTGACCTGAATTTTGAACTATTACCTTGGTCATTAAAGTGTGTTTTCTCTGAACTATCATCAAAAAGAATTATTACCTGTCGTTGCACTTTTTTCAAAAGAAACATTTTCTGCTGAAATGGTGACCGATCTCATGTCTGTACAGCTTATATAAACTACTGTGAAAGCCTACTCCCAGTAGTTACACCTGTATGAACGTGACTAAACCTATGTGTTAGTGATGCTATCTAGTACCTTTTCCTGTCTATCAACCTTGAAATGAGCAAAGTGTGACCCGCTTAAAGCTTGGCTTATAAAGTTCTTAGTTACTTTCAGATAGTATTTTCCCATCTGTTTATGCTGCTGATAATATGGGATGGTAAAATGCTTAGCATAGTTACTAAAGCCAACTATTAATTGTGGGTAATGTTATTAAAGAATTGTTCTGGTTGCACGAGGTGTGTAGGTCAACCTACTTTGTTGTTAATCTAGTTTATACGCACAAAAATGTGTGGACCTATTGCTTCAGTTTTTTACTGTTTAGTTGTGCAGCAGTTTGTGATCTGCTCCTTTATACCTATTTTGATTGCCGCTGTTAACTACTCCGTTTCTCGCTGAATTGAACCTTAGTTATATACGGATCAGGTTGATAAATATGGTACATCCTGATCTTGTTTTATTGTTATTATTTACATCACTGTTTGCAGTTTTTTAAATCCTAGTCTATATTTAAAAGCTTGTCAGCAACGATAATGCAAATTGGTTCAGCTTTAATCTTTCGTAAGAGGCTGATGTGCAAGTTGGTTGAACTATGGCACACTCTTGCTGCCTTTGCTGATCATCACCTGAATTATACCCAGTTCCTATACGATTAAGTTTCTGTTATTTCTTCTTCTCTAAATATGTTGTTGCTGCTTTATTAAACTATTTCAGCAGGTCTTCACTTTGAACCTTTTGACCGAGCCTGATTGGCTAGTGCGATATGCTCCTTCCGAATAAGTTTGATGTGGTTAAGCATCCCGTTCGGGCGCCCTTCTTATACAATTACTGTGCAATAACACAATCTGCCTCATGTTTTGAATCTATTTTGTCCTGTTTTTTAATATGCTATACCACCGGCGTTGAGGGACTTACAAGGTAAAAAAAAAAGTACAGCTCAACATAACGATAAGAGTAATGGGCTTGCTTCTGTTTCAATATTGAGTTTGAATGTACTACTGTTTGGTGCTTCATGATAAACATTACAGACCTGCATCATGTCGTCTGATTTACTGTTATATGGTGGTGGAAAGTTTTATTCCAAGAACATTCTCTGATCTGGCTAATAATACATGCTTCCACAAGAGTAAAGGCATAAGAACAACCCGATTCTGGGCAACTTTGATGAAGATTTTTCACTTCTGTTTTTAAAAGCTACTTAATTCATTTGTTTTACCAATATCCAAAACAAAATACCTCTCATACGATTTTACATTTTATTGTTTATTCTTCCCAGATTGAGCTTTATAGTTGCTGCCCTGTCAAGCTGACTTCAGCAGTATTTTCACCCTTTTTGCCATTTTGCAAATCTATTTTAGCAAATATATAACTCCTAAATTAACCCCTTTTGTTTTACTGATTGATCTCGGTCATTACTTTGTATATTTCGGTTTTTGACCTCTGCTAACACTGTGGTTATCACTCATGACCGAAAATATGAAACATCACCTTCTCTTCAATTTCCTACCAGCTGTTTTAAATTCATAGAATAATAAATGCATATTCGGTTTACTTGCACTGTTTTATTACTCACTATATGAAATGCTTCACAGATATTTTGTTTCTGTTTCATTTATATGCATGATCTGCTTCTTCCTCACTACTAGTTTATTTTTTTTGAGACTGCTTAAAAATACATTAGTGATCAGTTTGCAATATCTCGTGAGTCCTTTGAAATTCGGTTTTACAACTCCGGTTTTCATTTTTTCTATTTTTGCTAGTTTCCTTTACCATGCTATGCCTTGACCTTTGGTCAAGCAACTTAGTTTCTAACAATTTTGGCTTAGAAAGAATCTACCATCTAAGAAAGTCCAAAGCAAGGGACTACAACCTGAAACTATGGACAGTTTTGGAATGCTTGCTCTATACAAATCAGAGACCAAGAGAAATGCAAGATACCAAAGAAGGCTGGGAGGACAGTTCAAAGAGCTGCAGGATAACAAAGGCAATACCGCAAAGACGAGAACAGAGGCACCACAAGAGAGGAGCCCGAAATGCAAGCTTGATTTCAATAACAAATCCTTTCTACTCAAGGATTCAAGGTACGGTTCTAAACCTAAATCAAGCTCATGACAATCATGAAAAGTAAAGAGTCAGAAGAGGATGAGCTAGAGGTTCGTAAGTTGCCTTTTCATCTGAATTGATGGTATAATTATGCTGGCCTAAATTACTCATCGATAGTTTTACCCTTGCTTTATGCTCGGATTCTACCAATAATTTACGCTGCTACTGATGAAGATAAACAAGAACAATCTGAAACAGATTTAACTCATTTTTTCTCTCTTGCTGTATGTTTTAGCAGCTGAAGCACATGAACTATTAAAATTGTTGCAATTCCTTCCTTAGCCAAAAGATTAGCTAGAATAGAAAACATTGATGTCATACTTTCTATGCTCTGTAATCGCTTCAAAATATCAGTTGTCATACCATTCTATGTTTGACAGTTTTGAACAGCGACAAAATTATGAGGCGGTCTGCGTTCTTTAACATTGTTCATGCTGAATTGTATACACAATATAAGCAGATACACTTGTATTCATCAAATTCTTTGAACAGATTGCTTATATTCAGTTATCAAACGTCATGCGCTAGTTAAAATCTTAAGGTAATGCCCGATGATGAATCTTTGCTCATTTCTGCTCAATCCGACAAAACCCAAAACATCACTGAGAAAGTCTTCATAAAATAGGCAAAACTAGGCAATTATTTCGTTGCTATTAAACACCTAAGTATGGCAGTTTTGCTTACAAGTCTGTAAAGCGTGTTCATTTATGCTTTTTGTTGGCTTTTCTATGTCTTGTTGAGCTCTGTTACAAAGTAAATGGTACACCTTAGGAACTGTTGTACAGCAACCCCTTTGCCGCTGTTCGCTGACCCAAAAGGGGTCCAGTGTCATTTCTTTACACTAAGAAGGTACAGATACTGCATGATAAGATTTTGACAGTCTTTTACATAACAACTGCCCTCATCACGATCTATTGCAAGACTGTTCAATTTAAGTTTGGTCTGTATTTGATTGTGAGCTAGCAAATGACTCAGATCACCGCTGTCTCTGAATTTGTGAAGATGGAATGGTGTGAAATGATTATTTGTCTCTTTTCTACTACTAGTTTGCAGCAGCCTTTTTAGCCATCAATGGTGTTCTCATGTAAGCTTGTTCTGTCGCTGGTACTACCATCATACTTGTGCGTCCTCTAAATAGAATCATATCACTACTATTAAAATAGCTTTTTGTACATCTCCTCACATGCTAGAATCTATCAAAAATCATAAATCAATCATTGCAGAACAGTTTTTTCTAGCTGGAATATGATTGTAGTATGCTCATAATTGCAAGTTTATTTGATATCCTCATTTATCGCTACCCGCTCGAAAGTACTAATGAACTTTTGAGGAAACCACAGGTACTTTTATCAGGGGACTGATCACCCCCTGAGGTATTAAGGAAAGTATGAAAAAGAAGGCCATAGAGCTACCTTGGGTTGAGACTTATGCCCGGCAAAGTCGCCAAGAAATCTACAAACAACTGTGTCAGCAAAAATTCAAAGGTATTATCAAAATCCATGGCGCTTTCACAGGCCCTCTGGTCCATGGCGCTTTCATAGGCCCTATGGAAAAAAGTAACACCTTGGGTTGAAATGAAACCCGGCCAAAAAGTAACACCTTGGGTTGAAATGAAACCCGGCCAAAAAGTAACACCTTGGGTTGAAATGAAACCCGGCCAAAAAGTAACACCTTGGGTTGAAATGAAACCGGCCATAGAGCCACCTTGGGTTGAAATGAAACCCGGCCATAGAGCCACCAAAAAACCCCATCTAGATCCATCAGGAGCTCTGGTCGCCTGTAATGGGTGAATTACTAGGTGTGGGACGCCACACCGTACCTCGATCCAATACCTTCTAAAAGAAACACTTTAGAAGGGTATGATCATAAGTACCATCCTTTGGCTACCACACAAGCAAAGTTGGGAAATCTATATTAAAAGGAAGTACCATTCTTTGGCTAACATAAGCAAAGATGGGAAAATATATTATATCTCTTCTCCCTTTCAGGAAATCATCGTCCTTTGGCTAGTATGAGCAAGGATTGGATCATTATATTATCTTACCCTTCAAAAAGGGAATGGTTGGTCTTCTGCATGAAGATCTTATTATGGGCTTCCGGACTTCTAGCATTCTTACATATTGTATATCAGAACATCAGGGGATTCATCCATCAAGATATTGAGGGATTCATCCATCAAGATACATTATCTCGAAGATTTATGCCTCGGAATTTCCAATTTGTCAGATTCAGTAGAAAAGACACTTGTGGGACTTTTGATTGTACCAACTTTTTGTAAGTTCCACTTTTTGTAAGTTCATTTTCCTTTGTAAAAACTAAAGAGAAAGAACTTGTGGGACTAGGAGATAGGAGAAGGGAAAGGTAGAAGGCATGCAATTTTTTATCTCCTTTTTTGTAAGTTCCACTTTTTTAAGTGCCAAAAAGTAGAACTTGTGGGACTGATGAAGAGGGCAAAAATATAACAAGACAGAAGAACCAAGGTGGCCCAGACCCCAGGCCCCGACTCATACCCCAGGCTTCTTCAAGACCCCGTTCTGGCTCCAGTTTGGGCGCCAGGCACCAGATCCGGGCCCTGCCCGACCCTTGCTTTGGAAGCTAGATCTCATAACCGGGCGCTGCATCCCGCACCTCACGCTCTGTGACCGGGCATTCAGTGACCGGGCACCGAAGAGGGGAAAACATGGTCAAGTACCAAAAGGTGTGAAGAGGCTGAGGTAGCACCGAAAGTCCACACCAAGAAGAGAGAATAAAGAAAGCGTGTAGCGACCGGCCGGCTACGACTGGTCGCAAAGTATGGAGCAAGTGTAAGGGGACGACCGGTCGCCTGTGACCGGTCGCCGAAACGGCAAAGTAAGCCAAGATAGTGACCGGTCATCTCCGGCCAGTCAAGTAACTAAGAAAAAGAAGTAGATAGTGACCGGGCGCCTGTGCCCGGTCGGATAGCTAGGGACAGAAGATGTAGAAATCAGGATAAGATATTTATAGTGACAGCCTGGTAAGATATGACAGGTTGGCAAGCCTAGGAACCCTAGAAAAAGTCTATAAATAGAGATAAAGGAGCTCATTTGAGGGGGGCACAACATTAGAAGAGAGAGAAAACTCTAGAATAGCTCTCTTGCATTGTAATCATAAGGAAATGAATAAAGAAATTGTCTAGAAGTGGATGTAGGCCGAATTATTGGCTGAACCACTATAATCCTCGGTGTTCTATTCGTTTGTGAGATGTGAGGGACAAATTATACCATTTCAGTCCTCAATAGCATGATCCAGTGGCTCGCTCTGTGGGTCGCCACTAGCATCAAAGAAGGCGGCTTCAGCTTCAGGAATTCTTGCAGCGCCTTACGTTGTTGCCCCCCGCATTACCAGCTCCTATCGCTGGGCCAGCAGTGGTCCCTACTGTCTATAGCACCTGGGTGACCACCTACTGCACTATCTCAGCGATGTCCCCCTGGGGAGCATCGCCTGCAGTCGCACCTCGTCCTGAACGTCGAGGAGGCATACTGAAGAGACAAACACACCACAACTGGTCAGAAAACAAACATCAAACACCACACTGCAGACATTCCAGGCACACAATATGCAGACAAATCCCACAAACACCAAAGAACGAGGAACCTGGCTCTGATACCACTAAATGTAGCAACCCCAAAACCGGCCTAGGAGTTAGGGCCGTTACACGCCGTGAGTCTATTACTTAACGTCGCAAGGCTTAATGCAGATCAAACCCCAAACCAAAACAAAGCTTGATAGATATCAAAAGAGCTTACAATATCCAAACGAGTTCATAAGTCAAATACCAAAGTAAGGCCCGAAGGCTACATAAGATCCAAAAGCATCTACAGCGCTAAGCGATACAAAAGTCTAATTAAACATAAAGAAAGGAACAGCTCCGGAAAGGGATAGAGAGAGAGGATCCCACAAGCTCAATCTGCAACATAAATAAAGGGGTGAGCTAAGCAGCCCAGCAAGCAGAAGACTTCCTCAAGGAAGCCCACTCAAAACAGAAGTAGAAGGTTGTATAACAGAGGGAAGCGTGATCATCTATAAACAGATGGGCGAGAGTCACAAAACAGAAAGAAGAGCGGATCACATCAAATCATAGTCGGACTTTCAAAATCATAAATAAAGAGGTGGGACACTAGAAACAAGCTAACACAACAGAAGGACTCACATAACGTCCTATGGATCCGAAGATCCCACAACAGAAGCCGTAGAGACAGCTAACAGACCCGTCGGTCACATAATGCCCTAAGGGAGACCCTACGGAGAGCGTAATAAGAAGGAATTCCTGCGCAGCATGCTACGGGCACAACCGACCAGACTATCCAAGGCTTAGAAGCAACATAACTAGGTCCCAAAACAAAAGTTCACAAAAACAGATCTTAAGAGCATGAAAATGCATACAAACAGCATAAGAAGCTTATACACAAGTAGGGGAATCCAACCCCGCAAACGGAACCCAAAACGGATCTGAAACGGAGAAGTTATGCCAAAAACAGGGGCATGTCCGAACTTACGTCCGACCTTGCAAGTTCGAACAGAGGCCGAGAAGCAAAGGTCGCGGAAAAAACACAGCGTCCGAACTTTCGTCCGGACATTGAAGTTCGGACGTAAGTCGAGAGTCAGAATCAAAACCATCATCGTGTCCGAACTTGGTATGACCTTGCAAGTTCGGACACCTGTCAAAACTTATATCAAAACCCGTCCTTGCATCATGTCCGAACTTATAAGTTCGGACAGATGTTCGGACACTTCAAAAATCTCGGAAATCAGACGCGCACCAGATGCACCGTCCGAACTTACAAGTTCGGACAGACGTCCGGACAGCGCAAAAGCAGCAGTTTGAGAAAGGGAAACAGAGGCGAAAAATACATCAAATCATCACCAAACTCACACAAATTCCACAGATGGGTAAATCAGTACCCTCGGGGGTTTAGCCAATTGATAAACAATGCGAAAACGGAGTGAAATCACCCAATCACAACTCAATACCAACTCAGAAAAACTAGAACAAAACAGTCCCGAGGGTGAATGAACAACCCCGATTCCATCCCCCACTTACCTAATTCGGAGCGCAGAAAACGATCCCAACGACGCCAACAATCACCCGACGGCTACGCATACAGAAGGGAAGCAGAATCGCGACTGAATTGCACCAGCCAGACCCCAAAAAATCAGAAAACTACCTCCTCAAAACAGCAATGAAAACCAACGAAACCGAGAGGGAAAACCAGACCTGAATCACCGCAGAAGAAGGAAAACGACAATAGAGCAGTAATCGATCCCAATGCAGCAGCAATCGTACCAGAGATTCAGAAGCACCGAAAGGAGAAGGAGAGAAGGAGAACGCTGAATACTGTCGAGAGAATAAGAGCGGGACTTGTGAACTGATCGGGATCAGAAAATAAAGAAAACTGCCAAGCTAATTCATTAAAAAGGCTCACCATAATAAAAGAGAGGGAATTGACCTCCTTGCCCTCGTCTTTTAAAATAAAGACCCGGACGTCCCAACAGCTGACCAAGGCACCACATAACACAAGCAAAACCAAGCCACTGTTAGAAAATCCGAAAAATGAAATACGGGTTATTACATCAACCAAACAAAACAGTGTGGTGTGATAGCAAGAAATACCGAGTTAACAAATAATAACCTCCAACTAACTTCCAACAATCCTTAAGCAATTCCCAACAATACATACATCCTTGTTCTCCTAAACAATATCCAAAAAGTGATTACCGAGTCTAATAGTTTAGCTCACAATTTACAACCTTTCAAGTCTACAAAATATTAACGGTTTACAACTAGCCATGGCTCAAATGTTTACAATTCCCGAAATCCAAAAAGGTGTACCACATGGTACACCGGCTACAAATCCTAACCATGTACTACTCGGTACACCAACCAAAATAATTCATCTACCAAAAGAGCATCCCGCTCATTCCCGACCTGTCAACAGTCTCGAGTCCCAGCAATTAAATACAGTGCCCCTAGGGGCTCAGCAAAAACTACATATGACTTCCGCATACTAGCGGGGGTACGCCAACTATTTGGTCACCAACATGCGGTTCGTTTTATAATTACAACATGCTAAATAATTGAAAGCATAATCATGTATAGCACCATACAATCAAGGCATGTCAAACAAGGCACAAACTTACCATCAATAAACCATGTCCAATCTCAAGCAAGCTTCACCATAAGTTAGCCCAATTACCATCCGGGTTAATCAGATGTCATTATCTCAATACTCAAGTTCAACAATTCAACAAATCCAAGTCTTTTCACATCAAATTTTCCTTCTCTTATCAATTCTCAAAGTTAAGCCGGTATGGCCTCCGGGCAGGGATAAGGTTATCCCACCACTGGGCTTAAGGGTGGCTCACTTAACCAATTTGCAACCCATTTAAGGGGTTTGGACCATAGAAAGATTATAGCCAGGAATCAGTTAACAATCTCTCTTGTTATCTCATCCTCACGCGTGGCCGAAACTATATCGGACTCCTCAAATTCTCCAAAGTTCTCAATTCCAAATTCTCAAAGTTAGAATGTTAGATGGTTAGGGAGTTAGTGAGAAGCCACAATAATCAGTCAGCTTTCACAATAATCAATCAAGCACTTCATAAGCCAACTTAGCTCCAAGCTCAATCACCAAACAACCAAGGCATAGCAATTACAATACTATATGAAAGTGCAGTAAACTGATTACATGCTTTTATCTTGTTTAGGTGGTAGCAAATAAACACACAACAAACAAGTAGGGGTAACCCTGTTAGGATACAGGGCATGAAGAAATCATACCGCGCACCGCCGATCTTGGACTTTCGATTCCCTCCGGTTCGACTATTCGGGTCCTATAACATACCACAAGGTCGTAAGGTTAATGATCTATAATTAACCTCGCCCGTTCTTTCATTGGTGTTTCCAAGCTACCTTTACCAATCCTTTACACCTTATACTTACTTTCAAAATTCGTTTACTTCTTATATTTCTCGAGTTTGTTTTTCTTACTTGTGGATATTTCTTACCATCATTACTCCAATGCTAATGTCACATGTGTGTACACACATATATATATTATTATTTTATTTTATTTTATTTTATTCTTTTTTTTGTTTGGACCCGACCGACCCACGCTTCTGACCGACCGACCCAAAACCCTCTGGGTCGGTCGAAGTCAGTAAGTTCCTGGTTTGAAAATTCATGCTCGACCGACCCATGACCGACTCACTCGTCTGGGTCGGTCAAAGTCAGAAAGTTCACGGTTTAATGGTTTTAGCTCGACCGACTCAAACGTCTGGGTCGGTCAAAGCCAGAATCTCCCTATTAAATCTATTTCAGCCCCATTCTCCTACTCATTCCTTCCCTAATCTTTCCTACTTATAACCTATCTATTTTAACTTTATTTTGACACTCAAAAACCTCCCAAACCATTTACTAAGTCACCTAATTAAGTCTAGTTAAATTACACAATTCTCTTAGAACTCCTAGAACACCTAAGTGCAGTTTTGTTTCTTGTTTATTTCCTAGCCCAATGGTTCACTCCTAGTGTCATTCTACCTCTACAATTTACATTATTTCTCTTCTACCACCTACCCACCTGTACACTCCTTCTTAACTTAATTTCCTAAGTCATTAACTACCCAAGTTTCACCTAGAACACAACTAATCTTCATAGACTCTTTTTTCCCAATTTAAACAACTAAATTCTTTACTTTGCTATAGAAAATTCACCATAGTTTCCCTACATTTCTAGACATTCCCACAACATAATTTTTCAGTTCCTAATCATCAGAAGCTAACCAAATCCCTCAAGGGATTCTAACAGCATATAAGTTCAATAGATTCACAAATATTTTCCTGCACAACACCCATTGTTTTTCCTTAGTTTCCAAGTTCTTAAACATTATCCAAACCATTCCAAACAGCCTAAACCTCTTCCTCATTATACCAAAACATAAACCGTTATTCAAACCATTCAAATTCCTTCTTTTTAAACAATAAAATCTGTTACACTAAGCTCCTCAAAATTAATACAAGGCAAGTACATTTACCTTGGATTTCTAGCTTTTCCTTTCCTTCCTTCTCTCTCCTTCTTCCTTCTTCCTTGTCGCTTGATTTCTTATTCTTGTTCTCACCTCTATAAAACCGATAAGCTACAGCCATTCAACCCACACCATACCACTTAGAAAATCATTCCTTAAACTAATCTTACACTTAATACAAATTGGGGTTCACAAGAGGGTATTACCTTAAGCTCTTAGAGAGACTTTTGGACAGCAAAGGAAGGAGGTTTCCAGCTCCAAAATGGGACACCAAAACCGGCTAGAAGAGAGAGAAGAACAAGGCTAAATTCAGATTTTCGTTTTGCCATAAAAAGCTGGAAAATTGAACTTTGAAGACCATTTTTACCTTAGAACCATGAGGAGATGAAGGGGGTTGCAATGGAGGTCTTCAAGCTCCAAAATGAGCTACAGCCATGGTGAAAAGTTGTGAGTTTTCCACTTTTTAAAGGGTGGAAAAGAAAGCTCAAGAAGAGAGGAGTGCAGTGGTGTAATTTTTGTTGAATTTGGAGTTGGTTTAGACCCTCGAATATGGAGATGAAGAGAGGAGCTGGAGAGGGGGTACAAAATCGCCATGGTTGGAACAAAGAAGAAGAAGAAGCCAATAAGGAGGGAAAATAAAAGTAGAGAGAGGGGGAGTTTAGGAGAGAGAGTGTTTCTTTTTGCTTTTAGTACTTTCTTCTTTTATTTTTTTTGTCCTTTAGCATATTAGGAAGAATAGAAGAGAGGGGGGGCATGTGAGCTGGACGGTAATACACACACACACAAGTGTGTTTCTGATTTTTATTTACAAAGTGGACACACTAGTTTAGCTTATTTATGCTTTCACCCCACAACTTTCATTTTTTTTTGCACTATTCACTCCCGGAACTCGTTTTCCGGAATTTTCTCGTTTAATTAATTTTATTGGTTCTAGACCTTCATTATAATGTACTAATTACTATTTGGTTGACCAAAATTATTACCGGTCTATTTAACCCGCTTAAAGTCACATTTTCCCGGTTTCCTCGAAAAATGCGCTTTAAGGTTCGTTCGTGTTTTTAATCCGTTTTAAGGATCCACTTTCTTCGGGATTTGTTCCCTCATGATTATTTAGGTGTAATTAAGCTTCCAAAATCTTAATTAGCCTAATTAATCAATGTTTTAAATTTTGGGGTATTTCAATCTACCCCCCTTAAGGAACTTTGCCCACAAAGTTATTCAAGTTGGTGAATTAGTTTTCCTTGTTCAATTGACTCTCAATTGTCAAAGACCATACACACAACATCTTACAGAATTAAAATCTTGTCACACAAGGGTGTTCACCTCAATCATAACCACATTCTCAACACAATTCAACCACCAATCTCAAATCAATTCAAAAGATACCACAATTCCATTCACTTCAAATACAAATCACTTCCACAATTACAATCAACATCCTACTAGTCCCACAAAATGTAATACCATTTACATACAATGCAATGCTTACCCTGAAGCAATGCCAAAAACAAAACGGTCCTACCCCCCTTAGGGGGGGTACGATCCGTACGCTCTAAGTGCTAGACACTCTAGTCTACAAACAACTGCAGGTACTTCGCCTTCATGGCGTCCTCAAGTTCCCAAGTCGCTTCCTCGACATTGTGGTTTGCCCACAAGACTTTGACCATTTGCACTGATTTGTTGCGAGTGTCTCTAGTCTTCGTATCAAGGATTCGTAGTGGCGTCTTGACTTATCTCATCGTCGGCTCTTAGGATTAGTGTTCGGGCTCTAACACATGAGAAGGATCGGATATATATTTCTTGAGTTGCGGAACGTGAAACACATCGTGCACACGTTCCAACTCCTCAAGTAATGCTAACCTGTATGCCACGGATCCAACTCTCTCTGTAATCTCATACGGCCCCACAAACTTCGGGCTCAGCTTGCCCTTCTGGCCAAATCAAAAGACACCCTTCATAGGTGAAACGTGCAGGAATACTTGGTCGTCCATGGCGAACTCAAGGTCACGTCGTCTCACATCTGCATATTTTTTCTATCTATCCTGGGCTGCCTTATATTGCTCGAATCTGCTGAACTTCAGCTTGCACTTGCTCTAGGTATTCCGGTCCTATGATGACGCTTCGCTCGACTCATCCCAACATAATGGGGTACGACAAGGTCTACCGTGTAAGGCTTGGAAAGGCGACATCTTAATCGAAGCATGATAGCGGTTATTCTAAGAAAACTCGATAAGATGTAGCTTATCGATCCAGCTCCCCTGGAAGTCAAAGGCCATGCTCTAAGCATGTCCTCAAGTGTCTTGAAATACCCCGTGTTATACCCAAATTTCAACCCCCCCGGAAAAGAGTCTCTACTAATAGGCTAGTTTGGTCAAGTAGCGAGGGTTCCCAGTTCGATCGACACATTTCAGAGTACTAGACAGCTTAGTCATCTCCAGGGCATTTTCGTAATTTTTCAAGGCACCTGAGCCCCCTATAGGCTTTCTCTCTCCTCCAAATAAGGGTCAAACCAATTCAAAATTCTTTGAAATTTAACTTGTGATAGAGGATGACATTTGAAGCGTAATGGCGTTGGAATTTTTATTTTTCAAATTTCCAATAATTTTCTAGCAATTTCTGATTGAATCTGACGAGAAATTGAATTTAAAAATATTCCAATATCCAAAAAATTCGATTCCACTTTAGAAAAATCAGAAATATCATCCTTTACCCATGTGTAAAATTTCATAATCAAATTCCTTTTGGAAGCCCTTGAGCTAAAACGTCGCTAAAATCTCAGTTTTTACCGGATTTTTCTATCTTTAAGGAAGCCTAAAAGGAACCTTATCCCATGATCAAATCAGGACCTCAAGAACCCTAACACCTCAAGAAACTCAGCCGTCACAACCTCTCCACGTTTTTACACATCCAAGCCCCGAAATTTCATCAAAATCTCACAAAATCAACACTAAAACACCTTTTTCAACTCCCACAACATCATCCATCATCAAACCTTCACCAAAACAGCACCAAAACGTGAAGAACATCAAGAAAACCAACAACCAGAAGCTTGGTTCGAAAACCTTTCGGGTCTGCCATCAGCGGAGCACTTGACGAACCCCGACGTGAAGAATCATTGTAAATCCGAAGGTAAAACGGGTAGGAATCTCACTTTACTAACTCTTTACGA